>CM021100.1:190490212-190574444 GCA_007115665.2 Sequoiadendron giganteum | reverse complement strand
TCATGGCCCTTTGATATGTTTCTCTAGCATTCTTGAGCCCAAATGGCATCATGTTCTAGCAGTAGGTGCCCCATGGACATGTAAATGTTGTTTTATGTTGGTCTTCCTTTACAATCATAATTTGGTTATACCCTAAGAAACCATCCATCATTGATAGAATGTTGTGTTTGGTCGTCATGTCCACTATCATATCAATGTTGGGTAGTGGAAAATAATCCTTAGGACACGCTTTGTTTAGGTCTCTAAAGTCTGTGTAAATATAGATGCCCCCATTCAGTTTTGAAACAAGCACAAGATTTGACACCCATTCTGGATAATCAATTGGGTGTATAAAGCCAGCATCCAAAAGTTTCTATAATTCCACCTTAACTAGGAAAGCTATCTAAGGGTGCATCTTTCTTAATTTATGTCTTACTAGCTTTTCTCCTAGGTAAACAACTAAATGATGAACCATGACTTCTGGATCAAGACCTAGAATTTCAGCATAGGTCCATGTGAATTTTACCTTCCTTTCTCTTAGGAATGTAGCCAACAGTTCATGTTCTTCTATCATAAGTGATTCAACATAGAAGGTGATGTGTGGCGTTACTTCTGTTCCAGATTGATAGGAGTGCATTGTTCTATAAGTACCACTGATTTCCCTTGATGAAGTGTAGTAGGGGGAAATTGAATCCTTTATCCTTCGGTGTCTCAAAGAGGTTTTCACCATTGGATGCATCCTTTAGTTTTACTATTCTATGGTTAGAGAGTGCCACAGTGTGGTTTTCACTCAATGACCCTGAGCTTATTCTCATTCTTTTTCTTTTGTGACTGAAGGACTCAATCATCTCCCCATAATAAGCCTATCTATCTAGTGTGATGTCCAACCCAACCTTGTGATCTCCACATGGTATTGTATCCCTTAGTCCCATGAATTCTAAGAGAGCCTCATCATTTTCAAATGTGTCTAGATTCAGTGGTCCTCATTGGTCGTAATCGATGAGTTGCAGATAAACTAGGTTTATCTTGTGTTGTTGGCGGTCTGACTCAATGGGTGAGGCACTAATCATGAGTAAGGAAGAGTCTTCAAAAAGTGTGGGTAGGCCAGTTATGGTATCCTCATCATCACTACTACTATAGACCTCGGTTATTTCAAAGGTGAAATTGTCAAGGGGTAGACCTGTTGATACAAGTAGTTGAAGGGCGGTTGCTGATAACTGAGGAAAAGACCTGACTGCTCTACTAGGGGTACCTCTACAATGTATGGTTATACTCAGAGGGGTACATCCAAGGCCAAGGTTTCTCATTCATCTTTCTACAATGATGGGCTCCAGTCATCCATCATTGTTCCTTCCAAGGATTTCAATTCTATTGTAGCCCATACCAAGCATTATTTGTAGTCCTCTGCTAGCTTCATCCATGGGTAGGGTGGGTGTGGGCCTTTCATCATGGTATAGTGTGCCTGAAATGTCTCCCTCATCCACATTTTCCTAGCTTAGATCCCCCCAACAGAAGAATATAGAAGGATCATCCCTAATAGTGTGGACAGGTGTTTCAATTGATTGAGGTTGCCCATGCGACCTAGGAGATTTTGGTAACTCTCCTACAATGAACACATTCTTCTTTATTCTATAATCTCCACACTTGTTGTCTTGGATCATGATCTTGATGTTGGATATATTAGGGATGGACGGTGTCTCTATCATGGAAGTGGAGGCAAGGTTAGATGGATCTATATAGGGAGTGGATGGGACTTCATCATTTCTTGGTACTTGGGGAATTTTTTAAAACTTGGCTTCCAAGTTTTTGCAATAGGCAAATGACTTCAGATCACCATGTATTGTGACCTCCTCATTTTGGTATAAGAATTTAACACACTAGTGGAATGTTGAGGTGACCACCTTCATTCCATGAATCCATGGGCATCCTAGGATGATGTTGTAGGGAAAATCAAGGTCAAGGACCTGACATGTGGTTTCCATGGTAGCTGGCCCTACTTGGATTGGGATCTTAATGGTGCCTTGAGACACTCTTTTTTGGTCATCATATGTTTTGATGGTGATGCCTTTTTTTCTATTGATGGAGTCTTCTGAAATTCCCAAGTTCTTTATGGGTTTAAGTGAACAAATATTGAGGCCTACACCTCCATCCACCAGGACCCTTTTGACTTTCTTCTTGTGGACTAGTACTTGAAGGTGAAGTGAATGATTATGAGATGGTTGGGCGGGGAAGTCTTGATTAGAGAAGGTGAGAATATTTTGGGTAACGATGTTACCAATGATAGCCTGGAATTGTTTCGTATCAAGGGTAGCAAAGATAGTGGATGCAACTAATGCTTCATCAAGGATTTTCCTATGGGTGGCAAAAATTTTTAATAACTCCATGATGGAGATTTGAGCAGGGGTTCTGTTTAGCTGGTCAATGACACTATAATCATAGGGAACAACCTTTGGATTTGAAAGGGGGTCTTAGATGGTTGTAATGCCCCTGCAATAGTAACCTTTCCACCATGTGTGGTGACTCCATAATTAGTGTTGGCTCCTTTGACACCAATGATAGTGACCATTTCGTCTATGCATTCGACAATGTCTTCATATACAAGGTTTGCACTACCATAATTTTGCTTCCCTTTGTTGTTCCCTTGGTTATTTCCCTGATTATGGTTCGGCATTGGATTCATGTATATTTTGAGATCTTGATTTTTGACATTTTATTTGACATTTATGATTTTTTCCTCAATAAGATCTTGGATAATGTTTTTCAATCTCATGCAATTTGCGGTTGTATGTCCTTTGATTTTGTGAAAATCGTAAAGGAGATTTTCATTGTACCATGGTGGTTTTGTCATGGGTTTCACATATTTCTCTGAATTGGAAATTTTGATAAGGTTCTCTTTAACCAGTTTCTTCATTATAGATTCGATTGGTTCCCCAAGGGCTGTGACCTTCTACTTGGGAGGATACTTGTTTCGGGGAGGTGGTCCTCCTTGATTGTTTAGATTATTGATTTGATTGTTCGCAACCAATTGTTGTTGTGCCACCGTATTAGTTTGCACATTGTTGCGGTTTTGATTATGTGGTTGATAATGGGTTTGAGTGTTTTGCTTGGGAGCACTGATGACAACCTTAGCATCAACCACTTCGTCGTTTGTGACATTTTTATTCCTTGACCATGTGCGAGGTTTATCATTATAACTGGTGGATGGGTGGCTATCTTGTTGTGTAGGAAATGTTGATGTACTCCCTCACACAGTAAGGGCTCTTTCGATATTGAGTGCCTTTGGGAGCAATTGATCATATGTCGTAATGCATTGCATTTTGAGATGGAACGCCAAGTTTTCATCTAGATTGGATATGATTGTGCAAACTTGATTCTCTTCTGACATGGTCTACTTGCTTTGATTGGCCTTAGATCACCATCTTTATAAGAAGGATGTGAATTACTCTCCTTTTCTTTGTTTGAGTGTTGATAGTTCTTCCAAACTAACATCTGCACCCAAGATAAATGTGTAGTTTTTAAGGAAATCTTCCACAATTTCTTGGAATGTTTTGATGCCTATGGGTAAGTGAAACCATTCCATGGCCGGACCGGTCAAACTTTGAGGGAAAAGTCGCATTAGATATGTGTCATCGTATGCAACCTCCATGAAATGCACTTGAAATTCACTAACATGATTTTGAGGGTTTCCTGTCCCATTATATTTATCAAATTTGGGGATTTCAAATCCCTTTGGGAATGGTACCATTGTAAGAATTTTGTCAAACACATAAGGGCACAAGTTGCTCAACATTTGGTTGTTTCTCTTGATTGGAGATCTAGCACTTGCTATGAGAGCAGTTTGATTTGTGCTGCAACATCATTTTGCCGATCAGGAGGTGGGATAAATGTGTTTTGAGGTGTTTGCAGTGTTTGATTAATGAGAGGGGTGTTGGTCGGAGTTTGCTGCAAGCTCTGATGTGTGTTTAAGGCCTGCTGATATGCATGCATTTGTGCCAACAACACTTGTTGTTGATCTTGTTGTTGTTCCAACAAATCTTATTGTTGGTCCTACTGATGTTGTTCCATAAAGCTTGTTATTGGTCTAGCTGTTGTTGTGCTAACAAAGCTTGTTTTTGGTCTAGCTGCTAGATGACCAACAAAGCTTATTGTTGGTCTAGCTACTGTTGCACCAACAAAGCTTGATGTTTAGCTTGTTGTTGTGCCTAAAAATCTTGTAAGGCTTGTTGGTATGCTTGTTGATGAATTGCTTGCAGTTGTTCATGGTATTTTGCTTGTGCCTATTGAGCCTGATGTTGGGCTTGCGCTTGAGCTTGTGCTTGTTCGGCTACTTGTATTGCTTGCACAGTTCGTGTAGCTTGTGCAAGTTGTTGGGTGGCTAGTTGCACTTGCGCTTGTTGAGCAGCCTATTGTGCATCTTGTTGGTTTTGTTGAAGTACCCTTTGGTGAGTGGATTTTTGGACTGCTTGAATCATGGTGATAAATGAATTCAACATTTTAGCTTTTTGTAGGATTGGTGGTGGATTGGGGACAATGCCAACCATTGTGGCAATCAGAAGAGTGTTAACCGTTGGGGTGATCAGAACGGTTGTTTTGGTGATTGCGATTTGAGTTGTGGATGGTGCAATCAAGATGCTTGGTCCCTGGGAAACCATGCTTTGAGGGGTTTGAGTAATGGCGGGAATTTTGACCGTTGTTGTGATACTGATGGAAAAATGAGGGGGTTGGACATGATGTTCTGATTACTTTGGTTTGAAAAATTGGCGACAAGTACGGGAGGAAGACCCAACCCAAGAGTTAATACAGATGTGAGTGGTAATGGAGGGAATTATGGTGTGTTCCCTTGGAAAAGTGATGATTCGGATGGGTCAGTGACTCCCTTTGTTTTGAATAACCCACTTTCTCCCTGTGAAAATATGGGGAGAGAGGTTTGTATGTTCAGCAGATAGGTTGGTGTTGCATGAAATGACGATAAATCTGCATGGTTATGGAGATTGAGTGGAACATTTGGGTGTAATGAATGTACCGGGATAGAGTTATCCAGTGTGGTGTTGGTATTTACCTCTTTGTTGTTTACAAGGTGATGTTTTTGTAATTCGTGAAACATGGCGCTTCCCTTGTTAATAGCTAGTGGGGTTGATGTGATTGATGATATGGTTTGGGGGATCTCCTGAGTGATGTTTAGAAGTGACATCGGGGGTATACTTGCAAGAGGCCTTTCCATATTAGTACTTACGTCAAATTCAAGAGGGAGTTTTCCCCCTCCTTCCATTAATGCACACATATATAGAGAGGGATTAAGTTTTACATGGCATTAACAATGTTATGATTATTAGTATTTTGAATCATTTTAGTTATTTCCTTTTGAGTCATTCCCAAGTCATTGTCAATGATGTCTTCCATATAGTTCTCCTCTTGAGGATTTTGTGGTAGAAAAAAGGAGTTGTTTGGGGGATTGCTTGATCCCACAAGGTTTACTTCAAAGGTTGCTTGACTTAGGTCACTTGAAGTTGATGTTTCTTTAGTGATTTCCATGTTTCTCTTCTGTTGTGATTTTTTTTGAACCATAAAATAGAGATCATTTGATCTCAATCTTTAGGTTCAAAAGGAGAAGAACTAGGAGAGTCTAAGGATCAAAAAGTGAAAATGGAGATGAGATAACTGGAATATGGATGATGTGGATGAGTGAAACTCTTGAAGAACTTTGGGGGGGGGGGGATGCTAAACTTTTTAGGGCTTGAATTGATTTGATTTTGTTAGTTTGACTAGGTGTGTTTAGTCAAACAAGGTGATGATGAACTTGTAAACCCTAGGATGTTGCATTATCTTAGAGAAAACTCATTTGAGAGGGTGATTTGACTAAGTTTGTTAAGCCAAATGAAGTGTTTTGAACTTGTAAACCTTAGGAAAGTTATGTTATCCTAGAGGTAAATTTGCTCAAGAGGGTTGATAATTTGACTAGGTGTGTTAAGTCAAACAAGGTGATGATAATTTTGCCTATAATTTTAGCATGAATGATGTTTCAAAGTTCTCAAGAGTTTGTTGGTGAGATGAGATTTGATTTTTGATGGTGGAGAGATGGATGAGAGTGATGATTTTGACCATAGACTTGACCTAGACAAGACCTTTCTTACAAGACCTCGGTATTGAAGAACATTCCATACTTCCTATGTGAGAAAAGAAAACCTTTGAAAAAGAGTTGGATTTTTTTCATAATAGAACTCATACAAGCTTGGGTTGTTCTTTGAGGCCTTCTTGTAGAAATTATACACCAATCTTTCTCTAACTTCAAAAAGCCTTTCAAGATGCTCCTCACAAACTTTTGGGCTAATCTTTTTGAACCTTGGTTTTTGGATTTTGATTTTATGGGAAATCATTTGAGAAAAACACATGCATGAGGTCCAATTGTCTTTATCTTTGTTTAATGAGTTCCTTTTATCAAAGATAATTTCTTGATTATAATTCCAAATAAAATGTCTATGTCTCAATTCCTTTCCATTCCACAAGGTCCATTATGTGAAAATAAAGGTTTCAAGAGCACAGTTTCCTAGGTTGACCTTAGTGAAAACAAATGATAATTAAACTCAAGAAATTAGAAACATCTAAGGACATAATACCTAGGGAAAGCAAGAGCACTTAGATTTGTCAAAGGGTATTTGTTTCCTCCAAAGAGTTAGAAATTTGAATCTCTTTGTGAATGTTTTCAAATGTTTTGAGGACCAAGCAATGTATTTTTTTGATTCCAAGCACATGTACAACCCTAGGATGAAGATAAAATATTTTGTTGGGTTCCCACTTGGATAAATCCAGATGCACATATTTAGTGCGGATGATTAGATGCTTGACCACACAGGCTCCCTCTTATAGTGCACTCACTTCTTGGGTCAGCTAAGCATCAGTACCCATGAATCTCCCATGGCATACTTTTCATCTCTACAACAAAACCGCATGTATACATGGAGCGACTTCAAAGGACATGACCTTTTGTGCAAAAAAAATAGTTAAGGATTTGGCATTTGCTAAACAAGGGTTTTAATTCAAAATTTTCATTCGTGGGAGCTGACCCATGCGGCAAGAGACCATTTTTTCCCTTCTCGTCGGAGCCAACCACGTGATACTGGCTTTTGTTCCAGTACCCATTTTAATATCCCGGTTGTAAATACACTTGTCCAGTTGGGTCGTTCCCTTGGGTGAGTAATTTTTCCCACAAGGTAGGCTTGCTAAGATAAACAAAAGCAAGCAAACATATTCATAGTTCGATCAACCTTTGTTTAGAAACAAAGGGAGAACACACGCAATAAGCTTACTGACACTCACAAGATGTTTTATTCAATTTTAAACCCAAAATGAAATGTGGAGGTAATTTTTTTACTCAACTTAAGATCACCAAAAGAGCTTTTATTCTCAAGATCACCGTGAGGCACGAGAGAAGCACATACGTACTTTTGATGATATTATTTTGAGTAAACAATTACAAAACATAGCAGCACTTGTTCATTTTAAACCCATAAAGCAAAGGTGAATTCATTTTAAAGCACTAAATCAAATGTGAATTTTCTTTGTTCAATTGTTAATCTTAAACCAGATCTAGTAAATTGTTTCTAAGGTTCTTTTTAAGCCTTTTATTTGCAAACTTTGAAAGGAAATTTGTGTTGTTATTTTTAGAGCCCAAAAGAAAATTTATTGTTCCCTAAAGCATGAAAGATAACAAATTTTTTAAAAGGAGATTGAAAATCCTCCAAAAAGTGTTAAAAAACACTTTGTATAGAATGAGAAAAATGTTATGATGGAGCCTTCCATTTTTCTTCCTCCCTTGCCTTAACCTGCAACAAAAAACCAAAATATTCAGAGACAACAAATAAGTTAGAAGTTCAAAAAGCTAGAAATAAAAAAAGCACATGTTGAAAAAAAATAAAAAGTTAAATTTAAATTTTTCACTGTCACCCAGCGGTGTAGTTAGAAAATGTGGTGCAATTTAGAAATCCCATAGCGCAGTATAGAACCGCACCCAAACTTAGTGCAACATTCTACAAAAAATAAAGAGAGCAAATGTGGCGTTGTTTGAGCATGCGGCGCTGTTTGGAACTCAAAAGTCCATGGTGAAGTTTGAAAATTTGAAATTCTTAGGTGGGGAAGCGAGTGCAGTGGATTTTGAGGTTAGTGTGGTGCAATATAGTGTCGTGAGAATGTGAACAACGCAGTTTCCTGTAAGCACCAAAAAATGCCAAAAAGCATAATTTTTTTCAAAAAACGTGATAAAATTCTTCAGATTCACCTCCCTTATAGTGCCAAAATGTGAACCCCAATCCTATACCCACACAAATACAAGAAGCAAACACATTAGTAAGCTCATATCCAAGATAAAACAAGGATTCCCCATGAAATCCATTTACAATGCTCAAAATAGGAAAAACAAAAACAAAACATGAAAAGCTAAAACAATACTAATTAAGCATGCAAACTCTTGATCCCATGGGAGAATTGGTGCCAATTGGTGTGTCAAAATTGGCCCTTTCCAAAATCCTTTCTAATATTTGGGATAATTTGTGGATGATTGAATCTCCTTGATGAGATTTTGTCATAACCTAGCTATGAAATCATGAAAATGATGAACACTTGATGAGAAATGGACAAAATTAGCTCTCAATGTGAAGAGAGTAACTTTTCTCTAGATTGTGGATGTTAGAATGAGAGGAAGAATCTCTCATTTATAGATTTCCAAAATGGAAAAGAGATTGAAATTGAGCAATGTGGGATCATTCAACACCCAATGGCCAAGCGCCACTTGTCAAAATGTGAATGGTTGATGGTTGTGCACATTTTGGCCAAAGTGCCAATAAATGCAATTAGTTTGAATTTGAAATTGAGGAAATGACATGTGAGAGGGAAAGAGGAATGAAATAAATGCCACTTGGCTCAATGCACAAGGACATGTAAGAGGAGTAAATGCCTTGTTGGATGTACAAATCCACTTGGATTTTGAATTCAAATTTGAAAGAATATTCCTCTTTTATTCCATGTTGAGAGAAAATAGGTATTTAAATAAATCAAAGTAATTGATTTATTTTGCAAGTTGCATTCGCTAGGGGATTTTGGTGATTGAGATTAAATTAATCAAGATTTGATCAATTTAATGAGAGATTATATGATTTGACAATTTTGACTCAAATTTAAGAGTTGATTTAAATCAGAATTGAGAGGGAAGGATTAATTAAATAAATGTTTTTGATTTATTTAACTAAAGATGATAATGTTATATTAAATCAAATAAGGTTTAATTTTTTCAATTTTAATGAGAAGACTTTAGGGGTTTAATTAAATAAGATGAATTATTTAATTAAATAGGGATTGAAAACTAATTAAATTAAACTGATTAATTTAATTATAAGAGGAGAAAGACCTAATTAAATAAATAATAATTTATCTAATTAATAGATGGAAGGTGATGATAAGCTGAGAGTGTGATTCAAGAAGAAATGACGTTAGTAATCAAGATCAAGTGCGTTGGATCGAATTGTACATTTTCCATGTCTACAATTATGTTGATTGTGAGAAGTTGCACATTAAAGGGTTTTTTTTCCTCTGTATGAAGTTTCTACTCTATAAGTTTTAGAGGTGCGCATAAATATTTGAGCAAGTTATGAGCTTTTGTATTCTGACAATTATTCTGGTATAGAAAATGGTGTTCACGGAAGAAGATAATGGGTATCTGGTAATCTGAGTTGTTGTGTATGTTCCTCAAGTGTTTGTGGATGTTTCTAGATCATGTTCTATCTGTGTTGCATGTCCGCATTAATCATTGTGCTTATGATCCGCGATTTTATTTTTTGTGTTCATGTTTTTCATGTTCATGGGCAACAGAGTGATTGTAGTATTTTGTGGATCTTCGAGGAAGATTAATTGAAGGTGTTTTGTGTTCAAGGAATTTTTTATTGGTCTCTACTATGTTGTGGCCAACCTTCGTTGATGCGCATTAATAATCTTTATTTTGGGCTGACAATTTGCATTCTTTCTATTATTTTATTGAAGCTGACATGAAGCAATGTAATTTCTTGTTGTGGATATATATAAGTGATTGTTTTCTTCATTTGAGATGTGCATGGAAAAGTGTGAAAGGAAGAGAGATGTGAAGTGTGTGTGTGCTGATGGAGCCTCAATTTTCATTCTTTGAGTTCCATTACATTTTTTTCCACATTACTGGTATGTCATGCCATTCTGGAGAAGCCTGGGGTTGGGGTTTTATTTTTTCCTTCATGAAATCCTAATGTTCTATCTTAAACTCTAGGTTAGATCTATTTAGTCGTTACCTTTTTTAGGGAGGTTTTAAAATGACTTATGCCCCATTGACTCATCTAGGTTGGGCCCCTTTTTAATAAATTGTGTTAAATATTTCACATGACTATTATTTCCAAAGTCTAGGTCAGCTCGTGCCCCACGTTTTAAGAACAACCTTATGCCATCATTTGTCGTTGGCCTAGGCGATGTCCCTTTTCCCCCTTTTAATAATTATCTTATTTTGTAGGGAATGTACTTTAATGACGGTCGATCATCCTATGGTTGATCCTGGCCGTTCCCCATGATCTCGTGATGACATCACCACTGGGCTTCAACTGATTGCTACATCACGGGCAAGCGCCACGTGTCTCAGCTGCCAATGTTGAAAAAGGATTAATAAAGTGTTTAGTATTTGTATCGGGTTTTAATACGTTAGAAGGTGGGTTACTAAAAGAGTTGTGAGATGCATGTGCTCAAGATCGACATCGATGTTTTAATCTTGAAGAAAATTTTCTTGACGGTTATGTTTGGTGTTGTAGACTGTTGTGAGTGAACGTGATCATCGATGGTTGGAATCAACGGTTGCCTGCCATCGCGTGATCCAAAGATGCAGGGTTTTTAGCGATTGTGATATCACGTGCGTGCGCCACGTGTAAACCTTTGGAGCTATGTATTGTGGTGGGCCCTCGACACTAACATGGAGATTACATCAGCCTTTTTGAAGGTAGTCGTTCGATGATCTGACAAAAACAAAAGATCGACGAGTGAAGTTTAAATTCGCATCAAATGCAATTGGAGCCATTGGCGTGGCATGTAAATGGGCTTTAATGGTAGATGAGATGTCTACTGGATAAATTCAATTGACATAAGAATTTGATTTTATTCTATCTTCACCACAAAATCATTCAAGCATTTTCAAAGTGGTTCAGAGCCAGAGATAAAGTTTTTCAAGCAATCATAGTGAAAGTTTGGTTCTCTGCAAGGCGCAAAATCTCGTGAGTTACTTTTTGTATCACTGGTTTAATTTGATTGTGATTCTGGTGAAAGGTTGTAGTGCGCTGGTTGGGGAGTTGTTGATTATTGTTATAGGGTTATTGGTTAGTTTGAATTGTTGGAAATTGCATAAGTGAGTTTTAATTTCGTTTTCTAGGTAGCCCTAGTTTGTTCAATAATTTGAATTTTAAGAAAGCTCTAATTGTTTGAGATGGCACCACCAAAGCAGCACTCTAGCCATGTAGATTATTTGTAGAGGAATTTATATGATGACTTTCTGGATCAACTCCCATTATCGACAAATGATAGAAGGAGGAGTTTGGTTTTAATTAATGGAAAAACCCTAGGTGAGAGACTAGTATGCAAAGACTATAATATTGCAGATGCTATGGTTCCAATGATAGGTCTGGAAATGTTTAGACTCTAGTATGGACAAAGAAACCTACCCCACCCTTTTTCTAATGGTTGGAGATACAACATAGGGAAAGTAGAAGTGTCAAATGTGTTTCCTGACATGGACCTACGCAGAGCGTGGCAGCACATTATGACCCAGTTACAATGGTAAGTAGGGATAATGATGGTGGGATTCTGCTAAGCATAAGTGTAGTTGAGATCCAGCAGGTTTTTGATTTGAGTGAGTCTAGCTCATTCTTGGTCCAAATTTATTTTGGGGAGATGAAGTAGGAATATGTGAATTAAAATCCTCTTTTCAGGTTAAAGTTACTTCCTCCTCACCTAGCCAGGACAAGCAGTTCAACGATTCATATCAGCCCAAATGACCAAGAACCTTTCAAGCTAAGTTGTTTTTCCAATCACTTTTTGGAAACATTTTATTCATTGTGCTAGATTTTGGGATTCAAACCAAATATAGTGATGCCCATTGCATATATGTTTATGGGGGCTCAAATTCATCATCCCCACTTCTCCATGGTGTATGACTATGCATCTTTTCTGGCAAAAAAGATACATGATGGTTTGTTGAAGTTGCTTGTGGGGGATGTTAACACTCCTTTCTTTTGGTACTGCCTGTTAATGCATATGTTCTTGTACAAGAATGTCAACTTCTTCTCAGAGAAGATGGAGTTGAGGCAAGAGGTGAATGGGGAGAGATTACCAGTACAGGTGTGGAGTGTAGACTTGTCTTACAATAGGGGAGGTGCAAACTTTGTGCAGTTTCATAACTGCTTTGCCTCCAAACTCAGGGCTCGATTGGTGGTAAATGTGCCAAGAGTTCCTAAAGATTTACATGACTTCCTCCGACTGAAGGTGAGGAAGCCTAATTTAAAGGCCTGCCACAATTGGGGTGACATCATCTTGTACCCCGTGAGAACTATCCTAAGGGTGTTTGGTTTCCAAGGAGCCCCTCACATTCTCCCATATAATGTACCATCAAGGATGGGATTTTTCAAGGTCATGTGGTAGCTAGGTTGTTTTCATGAAGATAACCTGACAGGGAGAGGAAAAGGGACTTTGTTCCTTGATTATACTCTTGTTTCAGATTTTGTCTTTTCCAAGGGAGGATGGGTCCATTTTGGAAGGTTTTTTGATGACTATCATTTCAAGAGTGGATCTAGGAGGTAGCATGACCTTGAGGGATTCTTTGCCTTGTTCAGGAAATGAATTAAAGATGGAAAATTTGTACATGAATTCAACTTTCCTGAGGACCTAATCAGGAATGAATTTGATTTGAATAGGCAGGAATTGAATAAAGAGAAATGGATTGCCTATGAGAAGTTGCTAGCCATGGTGCATAAAATGGATCCACAACATGATCCATTAATGGAGTTTACTCCATTCCACAAGAGAATTGCTTTCTTGTTGGATAATTTTAAAGAAATCATGGGCACCTAGAGAACCAAGAAGGTCAATTTGGAAATGGACTTTGGGATTCAAAGACCAGAGGTGAGGCCTATGGAAACAAGGCCAACTTATCAACCCCAGTTGACAAACCTATATACAAGAGAAAGAGGAATGATAGCAGTGAAGAGGATGAGGGGGATAAGAAGGGAAAACAAATAATGCAAGCATCATCATAGTCAAGTCTAAGGATCAGAGCACCTAGAGGGATAAGGATTGTGGATCTAGATTCATCAGAAAGAGGTGATCCTATAGTGCTACCATCAAAGAGAAGCCCTAATAGGCAAAGGATTGAGGAAACAAAAGAGGCTATGATGGATGAAATAATTATGACTGATCAAGACATGCAGGTTGGTATCCCTTCCCCTCCTAGATGAACACAATTGGTGTTATCTGATATGGATATAAAGGAGTAGTGTGTATAGAATGCTAGGATGGAGGTCTGCAAGGCATTCTTAGATAATGATGCCTTTGTGAAGACTCATGTATTCTTGCAACTAATTTGGAGGAATACCAAGATAAGTGCAATAGAAAGAGAGAATCAAGACCTGATAGGTCTGAGCAGGAGAATGATGATGAGGTCAAGACCAAACTAATGGAGGAATTCAAGAACATCACTCCTGAGGAAGGAAGGAGACTTGTGACTCAGGCTAGTGTCCTATTTTTTCCTGAGTGGGACATAGTTGATGTTGTACCATTTAATTTTATCCTACAGTCCAAGTATCCTATGCAAAATAGTGAAGAAGAGGTTAAGGCAGCTTTGCAAGATTCTTCTTTCAGTGAGGAGTATGAAACTATGGCCATATGGGCATTACCACCCCAAGGAAGAAAACCAAATGTAACTGATACTAGTCCAAACATAAGGGGAGGGCTTATCATCAAGAGAGCTTCTGAAACTTCAACAACATAAGCTACAAGCCTGACAGTAAATATGGCCAAATTGGCCCAAAAAATAGCTCAGAGAGAAGAGGCTAAAGAGAAGAGTCAGATGGAGAAGTACAACATAATAATTGGGGAATATAGTAGGATGCAACAAAGGAATGTTGAGCTGCAATCTGAAGTAGATAGGTTGAAATATGGACAGGCAGGAGAATCCTCTAGTGCTCCTAGTATCAGGGAATTACCTCCTACTTCAAGATTAATCCCCCCTACTACTCCAATTGTTTATACTCGAAGATTTCCCATTTAGACACCTGCTCTTAGTCCTACACCAGGGCTATTTGAAAAAGAAGTTGAGTATTTTGTGGATCCCACCAAGAAGAAAATGTTAAATAAGATCATAGAATTGCAGGCTTCCATAAAGGCAAGTGAGGATGGTGCAACTGCCAAATAAAATGAGGTGGTGGACACAGTTTTGAGGAATTTAAATGATAAGATGGATGGTAGATTACCATCTGTACATTCTTTGTATTCTTTATTTTTGGATGGAATAAAAAACATAAATAGGGATGTGGAAATAGTTTTGCCTCTAGCTGAGAAGTGGATCCCTAGGGCTAGTGATTTGGATATTATGTATAAAGCTTCTAGGTTTGATGTAGATAATAGGCCCTAGTCATTGAAGCCTACTCAAATATTTGTGAAATCATTGAAGGGATTCCAGGCCCTACCTGATGATTTGAGTAGAAGAATTAGGGGGTTGGTAAAGAGCTTTGATGATTGGAGTGATACATTTTTGTCTCCATGGCAGTTTTTTGGAATAGGTTTCGATGTTTGGCCAATGCAGCGTCTATTCCCTAATGAGTGGAATCAACAAGAAGATGCTCTGAGACTTCGCGATTATAATCATATTTTTGAAATTTCACAGTGCAGTCCAATTGATTGATGACATGTGTGTTTTCTGACCCGATGCTTGTTTTCTCCTTCATTCTCTATAAGAAGGATTTCAAGGCTAGAGATAAGGGTTGGCAAGTTATATATTTTGAGGTCGAGTCTAGGCATAGTTGTAGAGCAAGTTGTAAAGCCTGATTGTTTCAATGTAAATGCAATTTAGATTTTGTGTCATTTTGTAGTCAGGTTTTGGGTTTATGAAGGTTTGATGTTTCATAACAGTACTAGCATTTGAGTTCTAATGATTCATTTCAAGCTCATGTCTCTCCTTTGTATAAGAGTATCATAATTTTGAATAATATAATCAAGGGTTATTGCATTCATCTCACTATTGTGGTGTGTATGACTTCCATTTTGGCTTTAATTCAAAGAATTAATTAAAATGCTTGTTTGGAGTTAAAGATGGATATGTTTATAAAGGGATTTGGTAAGAAGTATTGGGTTAAGATATAAATTGATGATGTTGTAAGGAAATTTTTGTCAGAGATCTTATATGCTATGTGTTTGAACCTATCCTGGAATTTTAAATGTTTGTGAATTTGACTCCCCAATGGTATATGGCACTAGTCTAAATAGTATGTATTTGTGAGGTATTTTGTCTGTTTGTCTCTTCTTAGAGCTTGCTACCAAATTGCAAATTAAATGACTATCTTAAGTTGTGAAATATTGTTGTAATCATCTCATGCTCCAAGTAGTTGATATTACTGATGAAAAGATAATTCAATTCAGTATTATCCTATTCTGTTGAGCTATAAAATGGGATTATCTGTTAGTCATTAATGATTCTTTATAAGTTTGGTGCAAAGATTATAAACACATTATAGGGACCACCCTCCTAGGTTTTGCATAGCCCGAAGTGTAGGAAGTTTATTGTTAAAATCCTCGTTAGTTGGTCTAGGTCCTTCGAGCTGCCCTTGATTAGAATTGGCAATTCTATAGGTAGAATAGAAGATAAACCTAGTTATAGTAAAAAAAACCAACAACATTGTAACTCTGTTGGGGTTTTAGTTTGAATATTTCTTGTCAGTGGGTCGGTTATCCATTTTTCATAGAGTTATCATAGTATTTCTGCAATTTGAAGTTCGAGCTCGTGGCTTTTCTTTTCTTTTATCTAATTCATATGTTGTCCAAAATCTATGAATATATTGTGAAGGGAATTCGTACATTGTTAGTACGAGAAAATTCTAAATGTCTTTAATTCCCACCAAGTGTTCCTGAATAGTTGGTTTTCCCAAAATAATTGGGTGGTGACTCTGAAGTCTCTACACTAGTGTTCTTATCATTTGAAAGTATCATATGAATTAAGAGATTTTTTGATAAGCAAGGAGATATGAAGAACACCAGGTCATTCGTAAAGAATCACCTAGAACAAAAATTGGAAGGTGAAATTCCTAAGATGAAGAAGAAGAACTGGATAAAGAAGAAACCGGAAACTAGCAACGCTGCTCCTGCATCACAGAATCATGTACACCAAGGTACAAGTAAATATCTACATCCTATCGTTGAAACCAAAGTAGACTTGAACCAGAGTAGACCTAAACCAAAGTAGACCTGAACCAAAGTAGACCTGAACCAGAAGAGGAAGGTCTTGTTATACAGGAAACTATTGATAAGGAGAGAAAGCCAGTGTCTAAAGTAAAACCTATAGGTCAAGCTGAGGCCCAACCAAAGCCTACAGACCCTAAACCCTTGGACCTTGTCAAGCCTAAATCAAGTAACCTAGATTCTAAACCTATTTTGGACAAGGGAAAACAAAAGGCTGAAGGGATCAAGATAAATGAAAGAGTGATTTATCACCATCCAAAGCAAGATCCCCTTCCACATGTGTCATCACACGTAGATATTGCCTTGGAAAAGGTTAGGATGGAAGGGGAAGCTCTAGCAGAAGAACTAGAGAGTACTGAAATTGAGGCTACAAATGCAAAAAAGAGAAGGAAAATAAGTTTCCTAACGATGTCAATTATGGATGAAGTTTCACAAGCTACAACTTCATTAGGTCACCAAGAGGTTGTGAAGAATAATCTTAAAACCGGTCTGGAAAATACCACAAATAATTCTGGCCCGAAGGTTCAAGCAACCAAGTTTGTAAATCTACACCAGGATGGTCCTAAAACTCAGAATACAAGGTCTAGTGATGACTCTCAGAAAATTGATGGACTATTCCAAAGGAGACCTATACAATTGGAAAGGTATAGGAAATTGTTATTTGATGGTATTCCAAGTTATCTGAATCCCATCCCAGATGAGTTAAGAGAAAAGATGAATAAGTTCACTAGGAATAATTCTTTTTCAGCTGAGGAACATTTGAAAGCCTTCATGGATATGTTGAATTATTATGAAGTATAACATGAGGATGTAGTAATGAAGTTGTTTGTCGAATCTTTCATAGAAGATGCAAGGGATTGGTACAAGGGTCTACCGAATGCTAGTATTGGTTCATGGGAAGAGTTTGAAAATGCTTCAAAGAATAATATAGTGATAAGACAAATGCTAGTTTCATGTTGAATGAATTCAACACCATCAAGAAGTCAATAAATGAGCCTGCAATAGAGTTTAACCTTAGATTTCAAAAGGCAATGTATAAGTTGTTTCAAGTGATGAGACTTGATGAAAATGTTTACTTAACCACTTATTTTAATGCTTTTGATGCTAAAATGGCATATCTCCTTAGAGATAAGAACCCTCAGACCATGAGGGATGCTTTTAGAGTAGCTATTAATATTGAAAGAAATAGGAAAGCTTTTGGAAAATATGGTAGGAGGGAAGAATCCACTCTCTTGAAGAATCCTAGGGATAAAACTGAGAAGGTTTCTACTGCAGGTCCTAAGGATGATGAGAAGTCGGATAAGGTTCTCAGTACTTTGAAGGATATAAAATAAATTGTTGCTAAGCAAGAGAAGGGTCTTGGAAATGATAAGAAACAATATAATAAAAATGACAGACCTCCTAGACTACAAACTTATCCCTACAATACAAATTGGAAGGATGGAAAACCGGTACTACTAGCTCAGAAGCCTAAAACTGATCAGCAGACACCAAATCTTTTGCATAAGAATTATGTAAATTTGGTACAAGATAGACCATGGTGTGAGGTATGTAAACATCCACATGATTAGAGTTATTGTGGTGTTTCCCAACTACTTGCTGCTGAAGGAAAAGAGGAAGATGCTCATGAGCAGACTCCTGATTTTGAGCAAAATGATGTTGATTGTTGTATGGACCAGTCATATATTGATGAAGCTGAGTGTTCTTCTGATGAATAATTACAAGAATTTGATCTTAATAATCAATGAAAGAGAAGTGAAATCTATCATCAACAAGTTTTTTCTGATTAGGAAGGTGAGTTTGACCATCATGCCTACAATATGGAGCAGGCTGAGGATTCAGTGTCTGTAAGGAGACCATTAGAAGATGAGATTGCCCGGTTGATTGAAGAGATAGATTCTTAGATGAGAAGTACATTACAGCCAAGAAATACAGCTATGGGTGGTGAGCAGGGCAAGCCTGGTGGTCATTTCATTAAGGAACAAAAAGATAAAAACAAGGGTGTTAAAGAAGATAGCAAAAATGATGCTGTCAAAATCAAGCAGGTCAAGAACGACAAGATATGGGTGAAAAGGACTAAGATCCAAAAGCCTGGTGAAGATGTTACTCCTTTGTTGGTAAAGACCAAAGTGATTACCAAGTATGTTAAATCTGATCCAGAAGAAAAGCAAAAGAAGCTTGAAGGAAAACAAAAATTGGAGAAAAAGGAAACTAATGAAGGTATGATTCCTAACCTGCCTAAGTACACACCCTTAGATATTTTTCAAGTATTGTTCCAAGTTAAAGTTACTGTACCTTGGTTGGAGATGATGGGAATAGATGAGCATAAAGAAAAAACAGTAGCCTTGATTTCTAGAATTCCTATTAATAAAATTGAACAAGGAAATTGTAAAAAAGCCAAGGAAAAGGAAGAAATAAAGGAAAAGGAAGTGGAGGGAATTGTAACACAAATTCCCCCTGTATACCTAGGGAATTCTATCAATATGTGCCTTGAGAACATAACTCCCTTTTTCCTGAGTGTTGATATAAATGGGAAGACTCTGAGAAATTGTATGATAGACTCAGGGGCATCAAATAATGTTATGCCAGTCAAGATTATGTAAGCAATGGGCTTAACAGTAGATACTACTCAAGGTAAATGCTATGCATTAGATTCAAGAGAAGTGCCAGTTATTGGGACTATAAAAGCATTGCCTTATAAATTGACCCAATACCCTGATAAGGTTTTGGCTATGACAGTTTTAGTTGTAGACATCCCTCCTCATTTTGGGATGCTCCTGTCTAGGAAATGGAGTGCATCAATGGGAGGTAACATGCAATGTGATTTGTCATTTGCTACTTTTTACATTGATGGAAAGGATGTCAATATTGAAAGAGATTCCAAGGTGCCTCATATGATTGAGCATGATCCGACTGAGAATTTGACATGCTTTACTGACTATGGCATAAATGAGTTCAGGGTTGAGGAACCCCCTAGTGGTTGTGACAAACCTGTTGCACCAATTGATACAAAATTTTAACATGTGTTAGAATCAAATGATTTGTGGACTATGTATTTTGATGGTGCAAGTTCAAAGGAAGGATATGGTGTAGGTGTGTTGCTAAGGTCTCTGAGCGGAAAAACATTTAGATTCTCTTTCACTCTATTATTTGAGTGCACCAACAATGTGGCTGAGTATGAAGCCTTGTTATTGGGTCTTAGATTGGCTCAAAACCATGGGATCAAGAAGCTCAAGGTAATTGGAGATTCTGAGCTTGTGATTTCCCAAGTTAGGTCCATATATGTGTCAAAGAATAAAAGGCTGAAATAGTATAGAAATGTTTTTTGGTATGAATTAGAGAACTTTGATGCTTTTGGTATAAATTGGATGGAGAGAGGCCACAATAAGGTGGCAGAATTGCTAGCAAATATTGCATTGAGACCAGATGACATGACTTATTCTAGGATATCAAAGGTTGAAGTGCAAACCAGACCATCTGTTCCTAATAATATAAAGAACTGGCAAGTTTTTGATAGTGATGATGATATATTGAGATTCTTAAGTTGTGTGGATGAGTATGAAAGTCAATAAATTGATTTTAGAGCTTTTTTTGAAAAAATTGATGGTAAGGATATTGTGTTTGGGAATGAAGTTATTCAGTTAAAGACCAACACATTTCCTAAAGGTTTAGTTGTTCTTGAAAGAGTGTTTGACAATCAGGATAGGACTAAGGCTAGTTGTGTTGCTTCCCATCCTGATGACTTGGAGGAAATAAATATTGGAACAAAAGCATCACCAAAGAAGGTGTATATTGGAAATAAATTGTCACCAAAGGTGAGAAAGATGTTGATTGATTTGTTAAGAAAATTCAGAAATGTGTTTTCTTGGTCTTATAATGATCTTAAGGCTTATAGGTAGGGTTTGTTTCAACATGAAATTCCTTTAAGTAGTGATGCTAAGCCTTTTAGGCAAAAGCAAAGACCTATTAATCCTACCTTGGCCCCAAAAATGCAAGAAGAACTAATGAAGTTAAGAGATGTAGGGATCATCAAACCAATTAGACACTCATCTTGGGTCTCAAATTTGGTGCCTGTGAGAAAGAAAAATGGAGACATCTGGTTATGTGTGGATTTCAGAAATTTGAAAGTGTCTTCATTAAAAGATAATTACCCATTACCAAATATGGAAGCCATGTTGCAGAGGGTGATAGGTTGTGAGTTAATGTTTATGATGGATGGGTTTTCTGGCTATAACCAAGTCATGGTTAAGGAGTCTCAATAATTTAAGACAACTTTCACTACACCATGGGGAACTTATGTATATGTGAGAATGCCTTTTGATTTAACAAATGTAGGGGGTACTTTCCAAAGAGCCATGGATGTGGCATTCTCAGATTTTATTAACTTGTTTTTGGTGATTTATTAAGATGATTTAACAACATATTCCAAGAAAGAAGATGACCATTGTGAACATTTAGAGAAAGTGTTCTATAGAGCATTGGAATATGGTATTTCCTTACATCCAAAGAAGTGTGCTTTGGGAGTAAAGGAAGGGAAGTTTTTGGGACATATTATTTCCAAGGATGGGGTCAAGATTGATCCAAAGAGGGTAATTGCAATAGATAGGGTCCCACAACCCTGAAATGTCAAAGGAATACAATCTTTCTTTAGACAGATAAATTTCTTAAGGAGGTTCATTACAAATTTTGCTGAGATAGTTCACCCTATTTCTAAGATTCTTAAGAAAGGATCCAAGGTTGAATGGGAAGAAGAGTCAGTACAAGCTTTCCAGGCCATTAAGCAAGCTATAAAGGAAGCTCCTATGTTAAGAACCCCTTATTTTCCAAACCCTTGCAAATTTTCTCATTTTCTTCATTCCACACAATTGCAGCTATGTTATTACAACAGAATGTTGAGGGTTTTGAACAGCCTATAGCCTTTTTCAGAAAATCCTTGGAGGTTGCAGAACTTAAATATGACATGAATGAAAAATTGGCATATGCACTAGTGAAAGCAATAAAAGCTTTTAGGACATATTTAATGGGAGCTACTGTAATTGCCTATGTACCCAGTGCTACTGTGAAGGACATTTTTACATAATATGAAGCGTCAGGATGAAGATGTAGATGGATCAATAGGATCCAATAATTCAACATTTAAATCCACATTACCAAGCTAGTGAGAGGACAAGGATTGGCCAATCATATGGCCCAAAGTAATCTGGAAGCAAATCAAATAAATTTTCTTGAAGAAGAGGACATATCACACATATGTGACATGGAACATTCTGATTGGTACAAAGGTGTGATCTATTACTTACAAAAGATGAAATTTCCTGATGATTTGAATGAAAATGAAAAGAGGACATTGAAGTTACATGCTATCAAGTGTGTTATCATAATAGGAAAGCTCTAGTGGAGAAATGGAGAAGGTGTTATGTTAAAATGTGTTGACCAAAATCAAGCAAAAGAAGTTTTGAATGACATGCATGGTGGAGTTTGTGGAGGGCATTATATGGACAAAACTACTGCACACAAAGTAATGACTGTTGGGTATTGGTGGCCTACTATTTTTAAGGATGCACAACACTTAGTGAAGATATGTGATGCCTTTCAATGTTTCTCTGGTAAGCTGAAATTCTTTGGTAACTTACCTTTAAATCCAGTTGCAGTGCAATCACCATTCCAACAATGGGGTATTGATTTTGTAGGAGAGATAGAATGTAAATCAAGTGGGGGCCATTCATGGACATTAGTGGCCAATGATTACTTTAACAAGTGGGTGGAAGCGATTCCAACAAAGAAAGCAACTAGTAAGGAGGTAATTGACTTCTTAATGAATAATATAGTGACTAGATTTGGATGTCCAAAGAAGATTGTGTCAGACAATGCAATGTGTTTCAGGTCTGAAGAATATATGGAGTTTTGTGAGAAGCATGGCATCCAAGTCTCTTATTCATCACCTTACAACCCACAAGGAAATGGACAAGAAGAATCAAGAAATAAAAGCTTGATGAAGATTATCAAGAGAATCCTAGATCAAAATAAGAAGGCATGGGATTCTAAATTGAAATTAGCAGTCTAGGTAGATAGGGTAACTATGAAGAGGGAAATAGGTTGTGCCCCATTTGATTTAGTCTATCAGATAAATGCAAGGTTGCCCCAGAATAACCTGATCGAAATGTACAAATTTATCCAGATGTATGATAAGGAAATAGATGATGAAATGCAGTTGAGAGTGGAAGCTCTCATAGAATTAGATGAGACCAGGAGGGAAGCTCGAATGAAAAATGCCAAATTGCAGTTGCAGGTGAAGAATTTGTATGACAAGAATACAACTACAAGGAGATTTCAAAATGGAGATATGGTTTTGATGTGGAATGCTAGGTTGGAAGATAAAGGAAAACATGGTAAACTTGATGCAATCTGGTTATGTCCATTCCTGGTAAATGATAAGTGGGGGGAAGATTCATATTTCCTCCAAGAAATGACAGGTGATATTCTTGAATTGCTAGTTCATGGACAATTCTTGAAGTTATAATTCAGTTGAAGTATTGTTTTCCATGAACAGTAGTTTAGGTTTGTATATATGTTAATTTGTAGGTTTCCTTTTGGTTGGATTGTCTTATCTAGGCAATCCTCTTTTTTGGTTGTCTCTGCAACTGGTTTGCTCTACCTGAGATTTCATTATTCTTGCTTCATTCCAGTGGAATGAATGTCCCCAACTAGAGCCAATGATGGAGCCTCAATTTTCATTCTTTGAGTTCCATTAAATTTTCTACAACATTACTGGTCTGTCATACCATTCTGGAGAAGCCTGGGGTTGGGGTTTTATATTTGCCTTCATGAAATCCTAATGTTCTATCTTAAACCCTAGGTTGGATCTATTTCATCGTTACCTTTTTGAGGGAGGTTTTAAAATGACTTATGCCCCATTGAATCATCTAGGTCGGGCCTCTTTTTAGTAAATTGTGTTAAATATTTCACTTGACTATATTATTTCCTAAGTCTAGGTCAGCCCATGCCCCGTGTTTTAAGAACAACCTTATGCCATTGTTTGTCGTTGGCCTAGGTGATGTCCCTTTTCCCCCTTTTAATAATTATATTATTTTGTAGGGAATGTATTTTAATGACCGTTGATCATCCTGCGGTATCCTGGCCGTTCCACACGATCTCATAATGATATTACCATTGGGCTTCAACTGATTGCGATATCACGAGTGGGCACCACGTGTCTTAGTTGCTGATGCTGAAAAAGGATTAATAAAGTTTTTAATATTTGTATCAAGTTTTAATATGAGGTGGGTTACTAAAAGAGTTGTGAGATGCACGTGCTCGAGATCAAAAATGATATTTTAATCTTGATAAAAAGTTGATCGACGGTTATGTTTGGTGCTGCTGACTACTGTGAGTGAACACGATCGTTGATGGTGGTAATCAACAGCTGCCCGCCATCGCATGATCCAAAGATGCAGGGTGTTTAGTGATTGTTATATCATGGGCAGGCACCATGTCTATCCCTTTGGAGCTGTCTATTATGGTGGGCCCTCGATGCTAACATGGAGATTACATCAACCTTTTTGAAGGTGGTCGTTCGATGATCTGACAAAAATAAAATATTGATAGCTGAAGTTTAAATTCGCATCAAATGAGATTGGAGTCGTTGATGTGACATGCAAATGGGATTTAATGGTGGATGAGACATCTACTGGCTAAATTCAATCGACATAAAGTATTTGATTTCATTCTATCTTCACCACAAAATCATTCAAGCATTTTCGAAGCAGTTCAAAGCCAGAGATGAAGTTTTTCAAGCAATCATAGTGAAAGTTTGGTTCTTTGCAAGGCACAAAATCCCGTGAGTTACTGTCTATATCACTAGTTTAATTTGCCTATGATTCTTGTGAAAGGTTGTAGTGTGTTGGTCAGGGGGTTGTTGATTATTGTTATAGGGTTATTGGTTCATTTGAATTGTTGGAAATTGCATAAGTGAGTTTTAATTTCATTTTTTGGGTAGCCCTAGTTTGTTCAAGAATTTGAATTTTAAGAAATCCATAGTTGTTTGAGATGGCACCACCGAAGCAACACTCTAGCCATGTTGATTACTTGTAGAGGAATTTATATGATGAATTTCTGGATCAACTCCCATTATCGAAAAATGACAGAAGGAGGGGTTTGGTTTTAATGATGGAAAAACCCTAGGTGAGGGACTAGTATGCAAAGACTATAATATTGCAGATGCTAGGGTTCCAATGATAGGTCTGGAAATGTTTAGACTTTGGTATGGAAAAAGAAACCTACCCCACCCCTTTTCTAATGGCTGGAGATACGACATGGGGAAACTAGCAATGTCAAATGTGTTTCCTAACATGGACCTACTCAGAGCAGTGGCAGCACATTAAAACCCAGTTACAAGGGTAATTAGAGATAATGATAGTGGGATTCTGCTAAGCATAAGTGTAGTTGAGATCCAACAGGTTTTTTATTTGAGTGATTCTAGCTCATTCTTGGTCCAAATTTATTGAGGAGATGAAGCAGGAATATGCAAGGTCAAAACCTCTTTTCAGGTTAAAGTTACTTCCTCCTCACCTGGCCAGGGTAGGCAGTTCAACGATTCATATCAGCCCAAATGACCAAGAGCCTTTTAGGCTAAGATGTTTTTCTAATCACTTTTTGGCAACATTTTATTCATTGTGCCAATTTTTTGGGATTGAACCCAAATACAGTGATTCCCATTGAATATACGTTTATGGGGGCTCAAATTCAGCATCCCAACTTCTCCATGGTGTATGACTATGCATTATTTCTGGCAGAAAAGATACATGATGGTTTGTTGAAGTTTCTTGTGGGGGATTTTAGCACTCATTTCTTTTGGTACTCCTTGTTAATGCATATGTTCCTATATAGGAATGCTAACTTATTCTCAGAGAATATGGAGTTGAGGCAAGAGGTGAATGGGGAGAGATTACTAGTACAAGTGTGGAGTGCAAACCTGCCTTACAACAGGGGTGGTGCCATCTTTGTGCAGTTTGATAACTGCTTTGCCTCTAGATTTAGGGCTCGGTTGGTGGTAAATGTTCCAAGAGTTCCTAAATATTTACATGACTTCCTCCTACCGAAGGTGAGGAAGCCTGATTTGAAGGTCTGCCACAATTGGGGTGACATCATCTTGTACCCTGTGAGCACTGTCCTAAGGGAGTTTAGTTTCCAGGGAGCCCCTCACATTCTCGCATATAATGTACCATTAAGGATGGGATTTGTCGAGGTCATGTGGTAGCTAGGTTTTATTCATGAAGACAACCTGACGGGGAGAGGAAAAGGGACTTTGTTCCCTGATAATTCTATTGTTTCAGATTTTGTCTTTTCCAAGGGAGGATGGGTCCACTTTGGAAGGTTTTTTTATGACTATCATTTGAAGAGTGGATCTAGGAGGCAGCATGACCCTAAGTGATTCTTTGCCTTGTTCAGGCAATGAATTAAAGGTGGAAAATTTGTACATGAATTCAAATTTCCTAAGGATCTAATTAGGAATAAATTTGATTTGAATAGGAGAGAATTGAATAAAGAGAAATGAATTTCCTATGAGAATCTATTGGCCATGGTGCATAAAATGGATCCAAAATATGATCCATTAATGGAGTTTACTCCATTCCACAAGAGAGTTTCTTTCTTGTTGGATAATTTTAAAGAAATCATGGGCACCTTCAGGACCAAGGTCAATTTGGAAATGGACTTTGGGATTTAGAGACTAGAGGTGAGGCCTGAGGAAACAAGGCCAACTTATCAGCCCCCAGTTGACAACCTCTATACAAGAGAAAGAGGAATAGTAGCAGTGAAGAGGATGAGGGGATAAGAAGGGAAAAGAAATAATGCAAGAATCATCACAACTAGGTCTGAGGATCAGAGCACCTGGAGGGATAAGGATTATGGATCTAGATTCATCACCAAGAGGTGATCCTGTAGTGCTACCATCAGAGCCAAGCCCTAAGAGGCAAAGGATTGATGAAACACAAGAGGCTCTGATGGATGAAATAATTGTGACTGATCAAGACATGCAGGTTGGTATCCCTTCCCCTCCTAGATCAACACAATTGGTGTTATCTAATATGGATATAAAGGGCTAGTGTGTATAGGATGCCTCGATGGAGGCCTGCAAGGCATTCTTAGATGATGATGGCTTTGTGAAGACTCTTGTATTATTGTAGGTAATTTGGAGGATGAAACTAAAGGAATACCAAGATAAGTGCAAGAGGAGAGAATCAAGACCTGATAGGTCTGAGTAGGAAAATGATGATGAGGTCAAGGCTGAACTAATGGAGGAATTCAAGAACATCACTCATGAGGAAGTAAGGAGACTTGTGACTCAGGCTGGTGTCCTAATTTTTCCTAAGTGGGACATAGCCGATGCTATAGCATTTAACACTATCCTACAGCCCAAGCATCCTATGCAAAATAGTGAAGAAGAGGTTAAGGCAGCTTTCCAAGATTTTGCTTTCAGTGAGGAGTAGGAAACTCTGGCCATATGGGTATTAGCACCCCAAGGAAGAAAAAAAAATGTAACTGATATTAGTCCAAACCTAAGGGGAGGGCTGATTATCAAGAGAGATTTTGAAACTTCAACAACGGAAGCTACAAGCCTGATAGTAAACGTGGCAAAATTGGCCTAAAAAACAACTGATAGAGAAGAGGTTGAAAAGAAGAGTCTAATGGTGAAGTACAAAATAATAATTGGGGAATATAGTAGGATGCAGCAAAGGAATGTTGAGCTGTAATATGAAGTAGATAGGTTGAAATATGGACGGGTAGGAGAATCCTCCAGTGCTCCTGGTATCAAGGCATTACCTCCTACTTTAGGATCAGTCCCCCTTACTACTCCAAGATCCCCCATCCAGACACTTTATCTTAGTCCTACACTAGGGCCAGTTGAAGAAGAAGATGAGTATTCTATGGATCCCACCAAGAAGCAAATGTTGAATAAGATCACAGAATTGCAGGCTGCCTTAATGGCAACTGAGGATGATGCAACTGCCAAAAAAAATGAGGTGGTGGACATAGTTTTGAGGAATTCAAATGAGAAGGTGGATGGTAGATTACCATCTGTACATTCTTTGTATTCTTTATTTTTGGATGGAATAAAAAACATAAATAGGGATCAGGAAATAGTTTTGCCTCTGGCTGAGAACTGGATCCCTAGGGCTAGTGATTTTGATATTATGTATAAAGCTTCTAGGTTTGATGCAGACAATAGGCCCTATTCATTGAAGCCTACTCAAATCTTTGTGAAATTATTGAAGGGATTACAGGCCCTACCTGATTATTTTAGTAGAAGAATTAGGGAGTTGATAAAGAGATTTGATGACCAAAGTGATACATTTCTGCCAGACATCACTGATGCACAAGGAAATGTTAAAAAATTGCAGCAGTCATAGGAAATGGTAGAAGAAGTTATTAATGCACAAATAAAATTGATTTGTGATGATTCTTATTATGACTTGTTGGTAAGTAGCATGGAAAAAATAATTAATACCAACACATTCTTAGAGTCTTTTGAAAGAGAGGCCAACCAAGTTGTAGTGAAGTATACATCTTATAATACTAAGGTGAATGAGGTGGTGAATTTTGAATGGCCAACGGATGAAGAGTATCAAAAATGGGTGGACAAGTACTTAACCGAGGAGGAGTAAAGCGGTGTCTAGTACCAGCAACTAACAACTCAGCAGTTATTGTTATAACTGATTATAGTTTTGTCTCCATGGCAGTTTTTTGGCACAGGTTTTGAGGTTTGGCCAATATAGTGACTATTCCCTAATGAGTGGAATCAACAAGAAGATGCTCTAGGACTTGGTGAGTGTGATCATTTTGCAAGTTAGATATTTTGAGGTCGAGTCTAGGCATAGTTGTAGAGCAAGTTGTAAAGCCTGATTGTTTCAGTGTAAATGCAATTTAGATTTTGTGTCATTCTATAGTTGGGTTTTGGGTTTATGAAGGTTTGATGTTTCATAACAATACTAGCATTTGAGTTCTAATGATTCATTTCAAGCTCATTTTTCTCCTTTGTATAAGTGTATCATAATTTTGAATAATATAATCAAGGGTTATTGCATTCATCTCATTGTTGTGGTGTGTATTACTTCCATTTTGGCTTTAATTTAAAGAATTAATTAAAATGCTTTTTCGGAGTTATAGATGGATATGTTTATAAAGGGATTTGGTAAGAAGTATTGGGTTAGGATATAAATTGATGATATAAGGAAATTTTTGTCAGAGATCTTATAAGCTATGTGTTTGAACCTATCATGGAATTTTAAATGTTTGTGAATTTGACTCCCCAATGGTATATGGCATTGGTCTAAATCGTATGTATTTGTGAGGTTTTGTTTCTGTCTATCTCTACTTAGATCTTGCTACCAAATTACAAATTAAATGACTATCTTAAGTTGTGAAATATTGTTGTAATCATCTCATGCTCCAAGTAGTTGGTATTACTGATGAAAAGCCAATTCAATTCAGTATTATCCTATTATGTTGAGCTATAAAATGGGATTATCTGTTAGTCATTAAGATTGTTTATAAGTTCAGTGCAGAGATTATAAACACATTATAGGGACCACCCTCTTGGGTTTTGTAGAGCCTGAAGTGTAGGAGGTTTATTGTTAAAATCCTCATCAGTTGGTCCAGGTCCTTTGAGCTGCCCTTCATTAGAATTAGCAATTCTATAGGTAGAATAGAAGATAAACTCAGTTACAGTAAAAACCACCAACATGTGCTATGTGGGAATAAGGTTTAGATCATTTGAAAGTAGAGCAGAGTGTGAAGAAGAGTGAAGTATAGTGAAGAAGTGTTCATGTTCTTAACCGAAATTGTACTCAAGCATTAGTAGATGCTACTTTCTTAGTTCAAATTCTTTATATGGTTTTAGTTTGAATTTTCTATAGAAGATAATGAGTCTTCCTTTGAGTAGTGAGATCTAGGCAATTTGGTTGAATGCATGTGCATTCCTCATTTATTTTTCTTATACTTTTAATAGGGTATAACTCATGGATTAACCTCCATTGTGGTTTTTCCCCTAACAGGGTTTCCACGCAAAAAAATCTTGGTGTTATGTGTGTTTATGATGTGTTGTTGATTCATGCTTTCACTATTATTAATTAGATCGAAGAATAAAGGTTAATAAGGTTAATAATTTTGAAATTCTCTGAGAACTAATTCACGCCCCCTCTCAGTTGTTTGCCCTTGTGTTGCTAACAAAATAGTTGTTGATCACTATGTTCGATGTCCCTGAAATCGAACTTGTGTGTGCACTTGTTGATCTTGATTCACCTTGGTACAAAGTCATTTATGCCTATTTTCATGCCAATATTATACCTCCTGACTTGTACCTTAACTAATTTAATACCTTTATCTAACAAGCATCTAAATATGCCATCATTAGAGACACCCTTTATCATTGTAGCTTATATAGTACCCTCCTTCGATGAATTGACTCAAATGAAGCACAAATAGCCTTACAAGAGGTACATAATGGTATATGTGGAGCTCACTCTGATGGTCCTACCTTAGCCAAAAATCTCATGAGAACAGGATATTACTATCCTACGATGGAATGTGATGCCTATCACTTTGTAAATAAATTTCACCAATGTCAGATTCATGGAGATATTATATATGCACTAGCCCACTAATTGTAGTCAACCAAACTCATCTTGAATTAGATCATTTTCCATTATGGTATCCCATTGTCTATCATTACAGATAATGGTCCCCCTTTCAAAAACCAAGATGTTCGTGAGCTCTATGAAAAATTCTATATTCAACATCATTTTTCTACTTCATATTACCTCCAGAGTAATGGTCAAGTTGAGGCATCTATTAAGACTATCCTAAACATATTAAAGAAAACTACCAATGGCTTTGGTCGTGACTGGTACTTACAACTCAACCCTTCTTTATAGGCCTATCACACCAGTATTTGTACCCCTATAGGAGCCACACCATAATCCCTTGCCTATGGATCTTAAGAAATACTTCCTATAGAGGTCGGGTTACCATCCCTATGAGTCTCTATGCAAGGCCCGATTGATCAAGAAGAATACCATGTATCCCATCTACAAGAGCTAGAGCTACTAGATGATAAAAGATAGAACACTTTGACACATTTGCAAGAATATTAGAATCACCTCCAACATAGTTACAATAAGAAGGTTCATCCTAGAATTTTTGACATTGGTGATTTAGTCTTAAAGGAAAATCCAAAGAATCACACAGAACAAGAAAAACCTAGGAAATTTGAACCTAATTGGTTGGGCACGTACATCATCACAACATCATATGGATCTGATGCTTGTTATCTATTTACTCCTAAATGAGAACCATTGTCTAAACCTATCAATAACATGCACCTTCACAAGTATTATACTTGATTCTCAGAGTATCCCTTAAAAGGTCAAAAATATAAAAAATTTTAAAAAATAGTCACCCTGATGAAAACCTGGCAAACAAGTGTCTTGGTGACACCAAAAAAAAATCAAAAAAATGAAAAAGATAAAAAAGAAGAAATAGTAAAGGGAAATAATTCATCCACAAGTGAAATCCACTTCAGTGGCGCTTTGGATAAGTACCATGGTGAAAACTTGGCAAACAGGCACCATGCATAGTCATTCTATACTCCTCCATCTACGTTCACTCCATCTACTCTTTCATCTATTCACACTCATCGCTCATCTATAATAAAGCTCCATCCTCCTTCCATGGCTTGAAGACCACTGGCATTTAGTATCCTTTGCTTTCATGATCGTCCATCAAATTCACCACTACCCTTTGCACATTGTAAATTGGTCCTATATTTGACTAGGGGAAATTCCTTGACTTACATCTTCATGGGAAATAATACATGGTATCAGCCTTTTAAAACCTTCAAAATCCATAAAAATCATAAAATGTCTTGAAAAAAATAAAAAAAATTCAAAAAATTCAAAAATCCAAAAAAACCAAAACCATCAAAATCCAAAAAAAATAGAAAACATCAAAATTCAAAAAAATCAAAACATTTCAAAATCCAAAAACATCAAAAAGCTTCAAAAATCTCAAAAACAAAGTTTGAGTCTGGGTCTAATTCAGTTTTGTTAGCGTGGTCGAACTAAGTTGTCTCTACGCATTTTCTACATAGGCAAGGCTCATCTTAAATGGGCCCCTAAGAAATTAGGTTAGTCCTTTAGGTTTTCCAAATAAGATCATGACTCGATCTTTTGTCAAATAAGGAAAAGTCAAGTTGTGTTGAACTACGAGGTCTCTGCGTGTATGACGTAGGTAAGTCCATCAATCGATGAACCCCCAAGGCCACCTAGGTCAGTCCTTTAGGGTTTTTCAAGTTTGGTCATAGTCCTGGTCCGCAAACAGTCATCACTTGAACCAACTCATGAATCAACATACAAACATAACCAAGAAATCTCTCAATCAATCATTTTTTTCCAAATCAACTGTTCAGTCAATCTTCTTATCATCAACTGAATCAATTAGGCCATTGGTCTTATATTGAAATGTGGCATTATTTCATTGGTCTCATTTGATCCTATCTCTTGTCTCTTGTCAGGATGCATCCTTCTTGAGATTAGGCTTTGTCAATTTGGTCATTCACCTTAAGTGAGATGTGTCCTTCTTGCAGTTAGGTGTCTTGTCAAAACTTGTCACTTGGTCAACTCTATCAAATGTGTTCCTTGCCTTAAATACAATATGTCTTTCCTTAAATTGGTTATTGTCACATTTCTTGGTCATATCAATCAATCTTTCCCTAATCAGGATGAGTCTTTCCTGAAGTTAGGCGCAATAAATCAACTTTGTCAACTTTATCATCCAATCTTTATCAAATTAATCAATCTTATCATCTTGGTCAAACAATATTGCCTTCATCAAGATGTTTCCTTCTTGAAACTAGGTGTGGTCAATCAAATCAATTTTTCAACCTTTGTCAACTTATCAGATCAAATTCAATCATCTTGATCAACCTAATCAATCATATCAAACAAACTTATCAATATTATTGGAAAAAAATCTCTTTGGTAAACACTTTGTTGGTCTGGATTTATCTTATCTTTTTGATTGGTTCTGGGTAATGTTACTAGTTTCCTTTAGGATTTCCTATTAATGGATTGAGAGGGAAGATTATGGATAATGACCTCTATTCTTTGTTTGTTGTCAATGGTTTGTCTTGGCAAAAAGATTGGTATAATTAGATCCTTAGTATAAGTTGGGGCATTCCTTGTCTTTTGGATTTGTCTTTTGAACTGTTTGTCTCTCACAAATGGTAACTTTTCACACCTTGTTCTATATCATACCATGGTTTTTGTGTTCCATTTGTGATATATTTTTCACTCAATGATGATAAATACAAAATGGGAGTATGAAGGTTGGTCCCTTATCTTCATCTCCCTTTCTTTTTTTACTCTAACATCCACCCTCTTCCATGTTCACATTTCTTCCATCTACATCTTGACTGAGTCCTGTGACACACAAAAATATCTTGCACACATAATCATGTTAGGTTACATCATATAAGGTGCCATCATCATAAGCATCGGTTTCATATTAGGTCACATATATTTGCATAACAAAAATACACAAATACAAAATGAATTTATCATCATATATAGCATTCATCATCATACTAGCTTCACCATTAGCATCTTATCATATTAGTATTACATATCACAATCCATTATATCATATGGCATGGCACTTCCCATCACGTTGTGTCTCATACATACAATATCACTTCAATGACAAAATTACATATCTTAACCACTATCACATCTTACCTTCACACTAGATATTATCCATCATGACATTAAGCATTATCACATAAGTTGTTTATCATAACATCACACTAGATATTTTTTCATTATCATATAACCATTCCATAACATTATCATTGCATTACATCAATACATTTCCATATCATGTCACATTAGGTCATTCCCACTACACATGGCATAATAAAAACATCTATAATAAAGATTATCATAAAAGCATTAGGTCAATATTCCATCAATGCATTACATCATCTATATTTAATAAACATTAGGTCATCCATATTGCATATCATACAACATAAACAACACATAAAAGTAATCATAGAACATGATCATAAAACATCATATAGAATCATCATATAAACTGAATCAAAAAACAACATAATCATAGCATGAGTATCCATCACATAGCATATCATCAAAATTGCATAAACATATCACAATGCATATCATCAACCACTGCCAAAATCATATCATATATATATCACAAAATAATAAATATGTCATAGGAATAACGTCAAGGTGTGTCCAATAAAAGTGGAATTTGTAGGCTCGATAGTAAAACATCAGTATCTAACATATGTGAAACATAGTTATCTAGAACTGCCCTGATATCCTGTCCTTGGGGCATCCTCTTTGTGTTGTGCATCTCTAGGTCTCTAGTCTATGGTGGGAGGCATGTCATATAGAGTGGCCCATCTAGCATCCAAAGTCTAACCCTCTAACCTACTCTGTGTCCATCGGTTGTGGGTCCTAATTTGTGCCCTACCCCATGACCCACCATCAATCTCTAAGAATGATAGCTCTCTCCTCTCAAGTGGTACTAGTCTCTCATATAGGTTCCTATAATACTGATTGGCCTTGTTGGCTCTAGCATACTCTTGTGCAAGCTCAAAAACTGAACCACTACATGTGGCTGTCAAATTAATCATCCTCTAGTCATTCTGCTATCAACTAATCATTTCCAGATCTCTCTCCACTTGAAATGCATCTCTCTCATCCTTAAGGCCATCTCCTCTCAGTTGTCATGGTCCTTAGCTCTACCTCCAATTCCTGTAATGCATGTAGTGTGGCTATCCTTTGCTCAATAGTCCCATCATCTACTTGAACCTCCTCTCCCACCTCTCCCATGATGATCCTCTCATGAAGGATCTACTCTACCTCTTCCATCTCACCCTCATCCTCCCCTCCTCTTGGAATCTCCTATCTACCCTCTCCCCTTGCCTCCACCTCTATCACCTATGGTTGGACAATCTTTGTAGGTTGCTCTACTACCTATGCTATAACCTCTACATGATAATCCCCTACTTGTACCAACACCTCTATGGCCACTCTAACCTCTAGTTGATCCTCCTCCATCTCCTCCTCCTATCGAATAGGTGGAAGTTGTCTAGCCTCTCCTCATCCCCCATTCCTCCTTCATATATGACAGTCTCCTCCTCCTCATCCCCCTCGTCCATCTCCCCCATCTCCTCATCCTCCACCATCTCCCCATCCTCCTCCATCCTTTCCACCCCTACCTCCCTGACAACCACTCACACCCCTAACTCTGCGCTCTACTGGTGTTGGTTGTTGCAAATCTATGAGTGGAACCAATTTCTACACTAACCACTAGGCATCATACTCTGGTGTTGTCCATGTGTCTACCTTACCACCTCTCTACTCCTAATCTAGTGATTGCATGGCATCTATCTCCTCCATTATTGTGATCACAATCTACGAACCCCAAGGATGCACCTCCCATTATGATCGGCCATACTCCGGTGTGCCAATTGGGACACGCTATTTCTCACCAAACTATTGTTTGAACCTCTTTGGTAGGTGCATGTCAATAATATGTTGACTTTGTACTATTAGTTTGATCAGATATCTAGGTTTTCAACACCATGGAAAGTGGTCATTCTCATCTATACATAGTTGGTAGGTCTTGTATGGTTACCAAATAAAGCTCACAAGAGTGTCTAGACCATGTTGCCAGTAACCCACATCTCCGACATGTGTTTGAGTCAATGCCCCTTGATATAGATACGTGTATGGTGGACTACCCACTTCTTGTCAAACCATTGGTGGCTTGAACTTTTCTATGTGCTCCAATGCCTAGACGATCAATAATGTCACTCCATGGATCAGACTTTATCCCCCTTTGTATGTAATATCATGTAATTGAAAATACAACATGCCCAACATACATGGCCCCCACACATAAATCACCTATGAAGCAACCATAGACTGAAGAACTATTGGCAAGAGGCACTGCAAATTTTTTTTGGTGTTGTCATTGATGAAAACCATGGTCAATGATTGGATCCGAACATCATCATTTGATCATACCGGTAGTCAGATTGAAGAGAGTCAAGGAAGAATAGAGCATCCAATAGTTTTGTGTCCATCGATTCACATGAAGATTTTCTATTATTATTTTGTGTTGTGGATCTCATGGAAGGTTGATTAATGTATACTTTGTGTTATCTATGAATCTCAATGCCTCGTATTCATTGGTATGCAAGTAAGAAGATCTGGGTGATTAATTTCATGTTTATCAGTGTAGAAAGACAACTTCATGGATATAACATGTCGCAGATGTTTGGGAAGTAATTTCTTAAGTATTTTTGTGTTCAACAATGTTCATTTAGGTCCTTACTATGTTGTGGCTAACTTTGGTTGGTGCGCATCAAGAATTAATCATGTATTGAGCCGACGGTTTGCAAATATTTTCATACTTTTGTTTGAGCTGACAACAAGCAATTAAATTCTTAGTCTCAGATATATATAAGTGATTGACTATATCATTTTGAATATGTATAGATATGAACAAGGTGTGTTTTGATGTGTGTTGCGAATATCAAAAGGATTACAAAGTGATTATGCACAGTTTCACTTGTGCATTAAGGATTTTGTGATGTGAGTTTGAGAAAAGTAGAGAAGAAGCGGTAAATCAGTTAGAAGGATAGAAGATCGATTGTTGAGCCTAGCCGGAATTGTAATCAAGCATTAGTAGATGCTAATTTCTCAATTCAATTTCTTAGATGGATTTAATCTGATTACCTTTGTATGATAGTGAATCTTCTTTGAGAAGTGAGCTCTAGGTAGTGTGCTTGAATGCAAGTGTATTCCCATTCTATAAAAAATTTTGAGTATTCTCAGATAATATTGTGGATTGGCCTTCCATCGTGGTTTTTCCCCTAACAGGTTTTCCATGTAAAAATTATTGTGTTATGGTTGTTCGTTTTATGTTCATGCATATTCCTTTTGATTGAATGTTATAAATGCTTGAAGGATCATATCAATAAAGTTAAAAATTATAGAACACTGATTCATTCCCCCCTCTCGGTGTTCCTTGATTCCAATAATTGGTATTAGATCTTAGTTCCTTGGAAGAAGTTTAATAGCTTGGGGAAGCTCAGGGAAATTAATTCAATGGGTTCAAGTAGTCTTCAACAACAGCTTTTGGTGGCCCGAGATGATCTTGATCAATCAAAATATGATGTTCAAACATTTCAAGCAAACCTCATGGATGCTGAGAAATTCATTGAGTCTTTAAAAGATAAAATCAATAAGTCTAGGGAGAAGAGAAAGGAACCATGTGATCAGATTAAGCAGAATGATAGTGAGAGCATTAAAGATGAACAACTCAATCAAGCCTTGAAGGAAAAGATAGAAGAATGTGAAAATCTTACCAGAGATAACATAGTTTTAAAGCATGAGATGAAATATATTATGACAAGAATGGCCAAGGAGGTTGAAGACATAAAGAAGAATGAAGAGAAGCTTGCATAGTCCTTGAAAGAAAAATCTGAAGAATGCAGTCATTTGGACAATGAATTGGAACAATCTAAAAACAATGAAGTGCTTGAAAAACATATTGATGATCTTAGAGATGAACTTGCTACCACAAATGAATTCAAGGAGAAGTTCAAAATTAGCTCAACCAAGCTTGATGAACTGATTAAAACTCAGAGGATAAAAGGTGACAAGCAAGGACTTGGATATGAGGAAGGAGAAAGTTCCAGATCTAGACAAAGGAGATCTAGGCAAGTAAATTAGATGAAAAAATCTAGAAGGTATCCAGTAAGACAACCTAATGCTCAAAGATTCAATGGTTTCTATTTTTTCTATAGTAAATTTGGTCATATGGCTTCTCAATGTAGAAGTAGAATGAATTCAAATGGTCAATCATTCTTCGATCAGTGCTTTAACTGCAACAAGTATGGTCACAATTCAAATGAATGCAGAAACATGATGAACAACTTTCATAGAGTTGTCAGATGTTATACAAGCAATATATTTGGGCATATAGCTAACCAGTGCAAATCAATAGAAATCAATGGAACAACTAGTCTAGACAAAGAAATGTGATGTGCTACAATTGTAACAAATTTAGTCACATTGCTATATTATGTAGAAATAGAAAAGGTCTAATAAATCAAAACATGCAGAAGGATTTTAAGGGAAAAGGAAAAGTCACTATAGGTGTGATCAAGAAGAAAATGCAGAAGAAATGGGTGAAGAAAAGTCTCTCTATTGAAGGAAATGCACCAACACCAGAACCTGCTTTTGGTAATTCCTCTGGGAATTAGTTTTGGGCCTTTAGCCTAGAGGAAGCTACCAAGAAAATATCTTAAACCCCTTCCTGTAACTGACATCGGGATGTGGATAAGTACAACAAGCCCGTAGATGCTCTACAGATGATATTGAATCTATTAGAGAGAGTATCATGCATTATTGGAGGTTCACAAAATATTTATCTTTCACAGTGCATGGAAATAGGGTAACTGAATGAGTTAGGGTAAAAAAAATTTATTGCGACAAAAAGGGTTAGGTGTGTGAGTGATAAAGGTCATTTTTATCTTTCATTTTCCACTTTGCATTTTGAAGAAAATAAGTTTGGAGAGCTATGAAGCAAAATTTGGTGAATTAAGGATAAATTCAAATGTGAAGGAGCTTTTAGCAATCAAACTCCGATCTGACAAAAAGGTATTTTTGACAAAACTTGCGAACTTGTGAATTTGTGATAATGAATACCCCATTGGTAGTTGACATCAAGGATAGACCCCATCTAAAATTCAAGTGGCATCCTTTCAAATCTATTGAGATAGACCCATTAGGTTTATTTTCATCTATTTCATACGTCTTACATATTGAAGACATTAGGTCATACATTCACGCAAACATTGAAGAGTTAGGAAGCTCATAGCTACTGAATTTGTATAACAATCACATTAAACAATTTCCCATCTTTGAATAAAGTGAATGGCTCTGGTATATCTTGAGTCAAGTTCATGTAGAATTTATGTGGTGGAATCAGCCCTTCAATATTACAAAAGACGATATTAGTGTTGTTACAAATTTAAATTCCTCCAGTGGGTTTTCGATCTTAAAATCCGTAAAGAATTAAATAGTTACTGATGAAACTGGTTTTAAGTATGATAGAAGAGCCATGACAATTGATGATATCATTCATGTAGATGTCATATTTTCATCTATGGTTATTGGTTATAAAATCTATCATTCCAACCGAGACAATTCTATATCCGAAACAACCATTTATATAGCGTATCAGATGGTAAAGGAGAATGCAAACTATGATCTATGTGAGTTTCTTAGAAGTGAGTTGATGGAAAATCTTGGAAAATCAAGAAGGATAAGAAGAATTCCTTTAAATATGGTAATTTTTTGTTATGCTTATTCTTTTACTTCATGAATGAAGTTCTAGGATTTAAAAAGGTACAATGGCAAAGAGATAAACCTATAGCTACTCAAATCAAAGATCTCTTGCACAAATTTGTTGATATTAAGACAAAGAATACTGCAATCTAGGGATATTTCCAAAAAATTCAGAGTATGATGCATGCTAGAGAAAGATGTTGATGGTGTTTTTATGCACTTCACAACACAGGTAAAACATAAGTGCATTACCCCTCTTGAAAGACAATCTTCCATAATCAAATTGTAGAACACTATCCCAAGGTCTCTCGGATGTCAGGCCATGACGATGCTTGGAATATATCAATTGTTTGATGTGATTTTGCTGGAATCACAAAGCGGTCTTACATGGGTTAAAACTGGAAGAAAATCAAGTCTTTGGATGGAGTTCTTCAAATATGAAATTACTGCACTTCGCTGTAGGCTCAGACAGCAGTTCTAGACTCCACTGTTTCATCAGATTTGGCTTTACAATGTGCAATAAACCTTAGCACAAATTGTTTCTAAAAAAAAAAAGGGGGGGCAAGGAAGAAGGATGGTTCCTGGACCTGCAACTACTGATGAACAGTGATCATGGAGGTTCCTGCTGTGGACAGTTTCCTTAAATAGGATTTCACTAAATTTGAATTCTCACAATGTCATGAAATCTATGCTATCTTCTAAGGACTGCAGATATTCATCATTCATTCGCCATGTAAATGTGAATAAAAATAAAGTTTGAGGAGCAGCTATGAAATTAAAGCCCAGGCTAACTTTACACAGTCATCTACCAGTAGAAAACGACCAAAAGTATGGACAAGGAAAGCATACACACAATAGAAAACTTCATAACCAAAGACAACATACTAAATCCACTAAAGCTAACTCGAAGAAACTTAAAACTATGAGTGTGAATAAGGTGTAAAGCACAAAACACTTCTTAATACGACATTATATCAAAGACTAATCAAATTCAACTAAATCAAAACAATAATCTATTGAAAGAATCATATTGCTCTCTATCTCCAAAGATTTATTAAATTATTGTGGCTCTCAGATCATGTAAGCAATGTGGCTGTTAAAATCACTATCTAAAGAACGAGATGGATGCTAAATATAGGAAACTAATCCTATATGATGATTTCTAAATGATTAGACATGAAAATTGACAAATGAAGAGCTACAGGAGGAAACCATGATATGAAAACTTGACTGCTTGGATGTTGGATGCTAAATGTTGAATATTTGATGCTTGATGAAATTCTACAGAGTAAACTTGATAACCTGGGATCCTTTTCTTGGTTCAATGAGGCTTTATTTATAGAATTCCTAGCTATAGGAATGCACAGGGATGGGATTGAGAGGCTTGGATTCAATCTAGAGGATTGAATGGTGAGATATGGAGGAGATTGAGAGAAATTTAGTGATTGTCTCTACCCATGAAAACACCAGGCAAGAGAAGAGGAAAGATTGATGGAGGAGGATTGAGAGAAGAATTTGGAATTTGTCTCCAATTTGTCTCCAAAACATCCCGTGATGTTTCAAAGCATTAATTTTGACATATTTTAGACACAAATTAGACATAGGATATCTAATTCAATTTTGAGGAAATATAGATGGAATATTCTTTATGCCTTTATTCAAATATTTTTGATTTATTTAAATTAGCAAAAGAGAGATAAATAATTTAATAAAATGAACTATAGAAGTTGTTTATTAAATTAAACAAAAGAATATGGCAATTAATTAATAAAGTGTTTAATCTTTATTTAATTAATTTAAGATTGATGCGATACAATAAAATAGGAATTTGATAATTAAATCAAACAAAGTATTTAATTTTGTTTATTTAATTAAGATGAGATATTAGAAGAATTTAAATGTGACATGATTGTGAACTATATAAATAAATATTTCTATCTATTTAAATATTAGAGGAAATTAGGATAATTAATCAAATAATTTGTATTTAATTAATCAGAATTCTCGAGACCATTTTTAGGTGTATACATTTTTCCCCTCTTCGAAGTGATGTGTTTACACGTTGCTTCGAAGAAAATTTTGCTGCTACTGCCAGGATTGATGATAAAAAAATAATTTCGTATGCCCCAGACATTGATTTTCAGATGATTGATAATATGCCCCCTCAGGAGATAAATTAATGATTTGATGATTTTTTTTAGAAGTTTTAAAATTTTTTATGATTGTCTGATGATTTGATGAAGATATGATGAAGAAATAATTTATCTCTCGATAAATGATGAAGAAAAATAGCCTGCGAATGAATTTCAATTAATATCCTGGATAAAATTAATCACAAGATATAAAACCCATCAAAAATCCCTTTTCAAAAGTTATATATAGTCCAAAAGGTCATTTTCAAAGTCATTCGCACTTTTTGAGTTTGAAAAATCTTGTGAGAGACATTTCAGCTAGCTGCATCATGATGTCAATCCCTTACCACACTCACCGTTTCGAGCACCTTCGACGTCACCAATGGCCGACCGCGTATGGACCTCCGGTATGTACCCATTATCCTCCTTGTTTTTTGTGCAATTCTATTTTTAATTCTTTTCACGTTTTTTAGTTAAATTAGTGCTTCCAAGCCATGTTGTAGTGCTTTCACTTCAGTGTAGCACTTTCAGTAGGTGATTTAGCACATGCGTTAATTTCTCTAGCGCTTCCATAGTATAGTTTAGCGCTTTCAATGATTTAGCGCTTAGGTAGTGGCTTTTAGCCCTTTGATGTCAGATTTTAGTGCCTAGAGAGTTCTAGTGCTTTGATTTGATAGATTAGCACTTTTAAGGTCTGTTCTAGCGCTTCTAATTAAGTGGCGCTTTGATGGACTATTTTAGTGCTTCGATGCAGTAAAACAACACTTAGGGTGAAATAGCACTTTAGATGCCTATTTTAGTGCATTGGAGTGTTGAAGTTGCACTTTCAAGATTTAGCGCTTTGGGTGCCTGTTTTAGCACCTTTAATTGATAAAGTAGCGCTTTTGAGATTTAGCGCTTTGGATGCCTATTTTAGCGCATCTATGTCAAAATTGGAGATTTTGAATTTTTTTAACCTTGATTTTGTCAATTCTGATCATGTCCATTCTTTGGATTGGTATGATTGATAATCCAAATTCTTGATGTTGGATTTTGATGATTTAAAATAAGACTTACTCTCATGATAGGCGAGAAAAAATCCTATTTGTGATCATCCTCATGATAGGCGAGGATATGATTCATTATTTGATAAATCTCATGATAGGCGAGATTAGATAATGTTTGATGAACCTCATGATAGGTGAGTATGTTGATGTTGGCCCATGAATTTTGATCGAAAATTCATACCAAATTTGGAATAGATTTGATAGTAGAATGACTTTTGATTTCTTGACATAGTGCACTGATTGTAGATTTTTCATTGTGATGATAGGAGGAGCTAGGTACTCTCCAGATGCGAGAGCATAGGTTCAAATGCTGCAAGGACAATTGGTATAGGCCTGGGGTTTGCTTGTTCAGATGCAGACTCAAATGTAGGCTCAGGCTCAGGCTCTAGCGCAAGTTCAGGGATAGTTGGCCGTTGTGTAGACTCAGGTTGCCACATTGATAGCCGAGCGAGACAGTGCAGGTTAGATTGTCGAGAGGGAACAGGAGATAGCTCAGACCCTACAAAGAGTGGCCGATTGTACCTTGGTGGGGGATTATATGAGAGAGGTTTTGCGGGTTGTACAAGAGGTAGAGTTATACCAAGGCAGATATCATGATGCAGTGCCCGCTGATCGCAGAGTCAACTATGCCCCTTCGAGATCCGGTCGGACTCGGACCCGGACAGTTAGTGAGGGTGTGACACAACCTCCTTGAGGAGATCCTAGAGATCTTGGTCCTTCTAGGGGTGGTGGTGGTACTGGTCCTGTTGGGCCCACATTTTGGTAGTAGCAGATCATAGATGCTATTGTGATTATGAGATTTCCTTTTTGAGACATGATGTATACTATGATTTACCTCATTTTTTTATGATGTATCTTTATTTCAAACTTCATTGTATACTTGACACTGATGATATATTTATGAGATGTAGTTGATGTGATTTATGATTATTTATGATTTCTATGTGATGGATGCCTTTCTATGTGATGATGTATCATGTGATGTTCTATGTGAATGATTTTATTTTCAATGTGATGATGTAATGATAAATGCATTTATTTCATGTAATGATTCTATGATAAATGCATGTGTAGAAAACATGATATATGGATGTATGATGTGATGTATGAATTTCTAAATGATGATCTATATGAATGCTTAAATGTGATAAAAATGTAAGGATGGATGGATAAATGTTTTTTATTTTAAATGTGATAATGATAAAAATAATGATCCTATGATGAAATGATAATGGATGATGATGTAATGATAATAATAACATGACTAGCATTTATTTTAAATGTGATAAAATGTATGGATGATAAATGATGTATCGGTTTAATAATGTATATGATGTTGATGGATGATAATGTAATGAATGTTTTTATGGTAAAATGAACATGATGTACTTATGGTACAATTTAATGTATAATTTATTTGATGTAGAAATGCATGAATGATAGAAATGACGAAACTTAATGATGAAATGATGACTCCTACATGTGTTTGATGATTTTTGGATTTATGTCAAGTATACTCAGTCTATTTGTAGATAAGATAATAATTGATTAGAACTCTCTATGCAACAAATACTCTGTAGATAATGAATTATGATGAGTACAATCTAATTTTAACATGCAACTATATGCAAAACCATTGTCAAAATAATAGTACTTTTGTGCTTTTTGTCATCATAGAGCTTTTATTGGATGTTGAAAGTGAGTACAAGCATTAATGGTATGTGTTAAACCAATGATGACCTGAGTACTTCTTTCATGATTTTTGATATTGTAAGTGAACACAAGCATCTAGGTATAAATGAACCGAGATGACCTGAGCATTCATTGTGTAAATAGGCAGGTTTTAATCATTTTAATGTGTGAATTATGAGTGTCATCAGTGATACATTTGCATAGCACATCCCCAGACAATTCATATATTTAAATGATTAACATATAGATAGCAGATAATAAAAAATATCATTCTTTTTCCTTGTTTCTCTTGTTCAATACATCATTGAGTTACTCCAAAGAAATGATAATAAAAAATACAATGTATCCATTTTTTACTTAGAGTGTTTCAATCATTATTCAAATTTTTAGATCATCCATCTTGACTTTTTTAATGTTTTTGTGATTTTCGAGATTTTGAGCAAAGAACTAACCTACTAACTTATCCTAGGGGTCTCAGGGGCTGATCAAGGATTAGCCTTGCCTACGTTACACACGCAGAGACCACATAGTTTGACTGACACAAACCTATGTTTTTTTTCTTGGATTTTTGCTTATCTAGACTGACTTTTTGACATGTTTTTGGATTTTTGATATGATACGGATGTTTGATGCCTCTCTGATGGTGATTGATATTGCATTTTGACCTTTTCTTTCATTTGCTATTATACTGGCACTCACCCTTTGGTGAAACCAATGTTTTTGTTGCCCCTAGTGATATCCAGATGTTGCCCCCAAGCGTTGGAGTGAGACTTGACTATGTGAAATGATTTTGATATGGATATAATGATGGCAAGACTAATGGCATGATATGAAATTGTACTGACTGCCAGATTATGAATCCTGATATGTATCAAAATAGATGGGGAAGATGAATCTTTAGAATCACATAGGATGCCTGTTTCCAAGTTTTCACCATATGTTTTGATTACACTCTTTGTTTTGTGTATTTTTCTCATTTTTTTGTTTTTCTTTCTTTTTTGTATATTCTATATTTTTTTTTTTTGTGTTGCCATGATGCCTGTTTGCCAGGTTTTCATCAAGGAAACCATTTTTAGAAGTTTGACCCGTGCACTAGGAGATTCAAGTATAGAACTTTCTGAGATGGATACTGTTGATAGGTTCATCGAACAAATCCCCTTTTGACATTGATAGTTGATATGCCCCTGATCCATAAACTGATATGATGACAAAAGGACCAAGCCAATTAGGCTCAAATTTCCCTTTCTTCTCCTTGTCCTGCTGATTCCTAGGGTTTTCCTTTAGTACCAAATCACCAACCTAAAAGACCCTCAGTTTTACCTTGTGGTTGTAACTCCTTGACATTCTTTGTTGATAATCCATGAGATGATTAACAGCTTGTTGACGATGCTCATCCAACAATTCCAATTCTTGTAGTCTAGATACCCTATAGTCTTCATCTGAAATGATTCCTCTGAGTGATACACGAAGGGATGGAATCTCAACTTCAATGGGCAATATGGCTTCTGATCCATATACCAAAGCATATGGTGTAGCTCCTATTGGAGTTCTGATACTTTTCCTATAGTCCCATAGTGCAGGATTGAGTTGAACATGCCAATCACGTCCAACATCGTTAACCGTCTTTTTGAAAAAATTTAGAATTATTTTGTTTGAGGCCCCTCCTTGGCCATTCCCTTGAGGATAGCACGGTATTGAAAAACGATGTTGGATATGAAACTTCTCACATAGCTCTTGGACATCTTGATTTTTGAAAGGTCATCCATTACCAGTGATAATAGATTGAGGGATTCCATACCAACATATTATGTAATTCAAGATGAAAGAGAAGATTTGTTTCCCAGTTATTGTTGTAAGAGGCACTACTTCTACCCATTTTGTGAAATATTTTGTAGCTGTGATAATGAACTTATGTCTATTGGATGAAGATGGATTTATTTTTCCTACCAAATCCAGACCCCATTGACAAAAAGACCATGTTGATGTAAAGGGATGTAGTTCTTATGCTGGTGCATGAATCAGATTGCTATGAATCTGACACTTTTGACATTTCTTGACAAATTGATAGGATTCTTTCTCCATGCATGGCCAATAATATCCCAAACAGAGGAGTTTCTTGGCTAGAGTTAACCCACTCGAATGAATGCCACAAATACCCTCATGAACCTCTCGTAGGGTCGTTTCAGATTTGTCATGTTCTAGACATTGGAGTAAGGTACCATCAAGACCTCGACAATAAAGTATGTCATGCAGATTGGTGGATGAAGTTCCATTTTTGGGTCCTAGAAAGATCAGGAGGAAGGATATCTTCTTTCAGATAACAATAGGTATTTTCATAGATGGAGGTTTCAATGGTTTCTAGATGGCAGATGGTAGCGGATTCTGAATTATTATAGGAAGGACATGATACTTGTTCCACCATAAACTCATAACAAACACATTTCTCTGGTAATTGTAATAATGAAGAAATTGTGGCCATAGCATCTGTAGCTTTGTTCTCCACCCTTGGAATTTGATCAAACTTGACACTGACAAAGAACTGTTTCAAATCATCTATGTGTTGCTTGTAGGGCATCAACTTTTCATCTTTTGTTTGATACTCATCATTTACTTGATAAATGACTAGTTGAGAGTCCCCATATACCTGTAAATCCATGATCTTCCATTAAATTGCTATTTTGACCCCAATGATCAATGCTTCATATTCTGCCACATTATTTGTACACTGAAACATTAGTCTATATGATTTTGGAATAGTGTGTCCTTGGGGAGAAATGAACAAAATCCCTCCTCCTGATCCACGCTATGTGTACGATCCATCAAAATATAATACCCATTGTTGGGGCATCATTGTCAGAATGTCTGCATCCAGAAACTCCATTGTCATTGGTCAATCATCTGGTAGAGGAGCTTCAGCTAATTGTTCAGCGATTTCCTGACCCTTGATGGCTTTTCTCTCTACATATTGAATGTCAAACTCACTTAATAGCATGACCCACTTTGCCAGTCTACCTGTTAAGGCAACTTTACTGAGTAGGTATTTTAAGGGGTCAATCTTTGCTACTAACTTGATTGTATGAGTCAGCATGTAGTGTCTTAGCTGTTGAGTAGAAAACACCACCATCAACCAATATTTCTCTATGAAAGTGTAATTTATTTCATAACCATTTAAATTTCTACTGATATAGTAGATGGCATGTTCTTTTCCTTCATAATCCTCTTACGCTAATAGTGCCCCAAAAGTGATATTTGTCATGGCAATGTACAATATCAAAGGTCTTCCTTCTGTTGGTGGCATAAGAATGGGTGGTGACATTAGATACTATTTGATTTGATTGAACGTTGTTTCACACCCCTCATCTCACTTGAAAACTATATTTTTATGCAAAAGGTGATTAAATGGATGACTTTTGTCCGCCAGCTAGGAGATGAATCTTCTGATAGATTGGAGTCTTCCCTGTAGTGATCTGAGTTGACTGATATTCTTAGGAGGTGGCATCTCCATTATTGCTTTGACTTTCACTGGATCTACTTCAATGCCTTTTTCTGAGATAATGTATCCCAATAGTTTTGCTGATGTGACCTTGAAGACACACTTCTTGGGGTTTAACCTGACATTGAATTTATCTAGTTGTGTGAAGATTTTGTCTAGGATATGCAGATGTTCATCCCTTGTACAATATTTTTCTAAGATGTCATCCACGTAATCCTCCATGAAGGTGTGCATCATATCATGGAAGATTGTCATCATTGCTCTTTGATAGGTGGCTCCTGTGTTGTTCAAACCAAATGGCTTGACGTTCCAGCAGAAGGTTCCCCATGGACATGTAAAAGCCATCTTTTCCTGATCTTTTGGAGCTATTTTTATTTGATTGTACCTAGAGAAATCATCCATGATTGACAACATGGAATGCCTTACCGTCAAGTCCACAATGATGTCTATATTTGGTAGTGGAAAATCATCCTTCGTGCATGCTTTATTTAGGTCCTTGAAATCCATACATATCCTGATGCTATTGTCCGGTTTTGAAATAGGTACAAGGTTTGATATCCACTCGACATAGTCTAGAGACCATATGAATCCAACATCTAACAATTTCTTTAGCTCTATTTTTACCATCAATGCGATATGGGGAGGCATTTTTCTCAATTTTTGCTTGATAGGCTTGATTCCTGCTAGCAAAGAAAAATGATGCATGTGTAGATTTGGATCTAAGCTTGGCATATCAAAATATGACCAAGAAAAGTTGATGCTTATTAATTTAAAGAAATTGATGAATTCCGGTCTCTCTTGATCTGTCATGGATTCTTCCAGATGTAGGATTTTTGCCTTTTCTTCAGTGTCGATGTTCATAAACTATGTTGGTTCTACCAGAACTGACGACCGATCATGATAATGTTCCGGAAGATTGTCAAATATTCCATCCTTCAGTGCCTCAGAAATGTTTTCACCGTTAGATGCGTTCTTTATTTTTTCTTTTTCCAGATCTATTGCTGCCATAGAATGGTTTTCACCATTAGATCTATTTTCCCTATTTTGAATTTTGCAACTGGAAGATTTGAAACCCTCTTGCCGAGTCATGTTGTTATGAGTATTACAGATAGAACTTGTACCAGGTTTGATATGACATAGTAACTTTATGATGGCATGATCATCTGCAAATATTGGCACAGTTAGGGGTTCGGTAGGTTCCCAGTCAATTAGTTCAGGATGGATTAATGGCATGAGGTCATTGGATTCATTTAGGTTGATGGATGTAAGGGTTTAGACAACCATTTTATCATAGTTTTTAATTGGGATATCAAGGTCAATGATGGTACCCTCTTCAAGATCGTCTAGCTCACTTGAGGTTTGTTCATCCCCACTTGAATCATCGATATTTAGTGACCCTTTCACGAATGGTCTAGACCTAGAGCCTTGGCCCTCGTCACGCGTAGGTGTATATTGTTGGATGACATCAATATGAATATCAGTGAAAGATACATCAGAACATGAATCCCATTCATATTCATTTGAATATGTCTCAGAGCTATTTCTAAGTTGAAGGATTCTTTCTACAACCTTCTTTTCCAGTTCCTGTTTTTCTTCATTGGAGTATCCTAGTCCCAATTTCTCTTTTGAATGGAGAGTGAGGGGCTGAATAGGCTCTATGATTCCATCCTTTCTTAATCCAATAGGGTCCTTGTCCTTCATACCCCATTTTTTCTAAAATAGCATTTCCTTTTCCATATTTTTCGGTGTTGATGTTGACATTTTTGATACTAGTATTTGATTTAGAGGGTTCCTCATCTTTTTATAGCCAATCCAAGATTGCTTTGTTGTCTGATTCATCCTTTATGGTACCTTTTTTGACAAATATTTCTTCAAGAACTATGACTGGTAATTATGTTTGAGGTTTTATCATAGATGGTTGACCATATGTCTTAAAAGATGGCATTAACTATGATAGGTTAACCGATTGCTCCATAGAATATGTTCCCATTCCCTTGTCAATCAGTTGGACTTGCTCTTGAAATTTTTGTGATAAAGAAGTTTATTGATCCAGATTATCTATTGATTGAGTTTCAATAGGACTTGTTTCTTTCTCTTTACCCTTTTTCTCTACCCACTTGGTGGTGATACTTGGATGTTGTTCTTCATTAGATGATCTTGAACTAGATGCTTCCCTATTGTGAGGCACCAAGCTATCTTGGGAGATTCTAATTGTGTCACAATGTTGAGGATGATTGTAATCAACGAATATAGTCACCTCCTATCCATTTATTAGGAACTTTAAACATTGATGATATGTTGAAGGTACGACCTGCATTTCATGGATCCATGGTTATCCTAAGAGTATGTTGTATGTTAACTCTTTTTCCAACACTTGACATGATATATGTTTCATCATTGGCCCCACTTGAATGGGTAACACAATTAATCCCTTAGATGATATTTCTTCCTCATCATATGCTTTGATAGTCATTTTCCTTTGGGCATCAACAGCATCATCTGAATACCCTAGTGCATGGATTAACTTGAGAGTGCAAATGTTCAGACCAACTCCCCCATCTATTAAGACTCTCTTGACGTGATGATTGTGGATTAAGAATTCGATATGGAATGCAGTATTATGGGGATGGTTTAGTGAGACATCATCCTATTCAGAGAATGATAGACAATGTGGGGTAGTCAAATGTCCCACCATAGCTTGGAACTAACAAACATTTAGATTCGTTGGTACCGTAGTGGCTACTAGTGCTTGTTCTAGAACCTCCTTATGCGATGGTGATAATTTAAGGAGTTCTAGTATCGATATTTGTGCAGGAATGTTTTGTAGTTGATCGACAATGTTATAATGAGATGGAGGTGGAACTACATGTGTGGACCTAACTCCCTTTAACACTACCTTGGATTGCCCCCTAGTCATCACATTTACTAGTTGATGTTCTTGACGATCTCTAATTTTTAAGACATTGATTTGATTTTCAGAGTTTTGTATGCTTGGGAGAAAATCCAAAGGGGTAGTGTTGTTGATGTTGGCTTCGTTAATGTCATGATCAACTATATAATTACTCTCTACTTCAGATAAACAAAGGATTATTTTTCCATATACATGATTGATGTTCTTACCTTTGTTGTTTGAAGATGATGATGCTCCTTTGTCATAGTTTGGCAAAGGGTCCTTGAAGGCCGAATGATCATTATTGTTTTGGGGTGTTTCCACATATGCTTTATTGTTGTCGATCAAATCTTGTATTGCGTGCTTCAACTAAATACAATCATTGGTTTTTTGGCCTTTGTTATTATGGAAGTTGCAGTAATCTGTGTCATTCCGCCATGGTGGTTTGACCTTTGGATCCCAGAATCGGGCTTCCTGTGCAGTGATAAGGCCAGTGGTGACTAATTCTTTCATTGATGATTCTATCATTTGGCCTAAAGGTGTGAACCTATGCCGATTTGATGGTTTTTGATATGACTATGTTTTTACGATCTCATTGCTTTGTATGATATTTGACTTGACAATTTGATCATTGTTTTGATTCCTTGATGTAGATGCTGTCAAGTTAAAAACTGGTTTGACATTTTGAGTCATTCATTGTTTCATTGATAGTTGTGTTTTGATTTTTTTGCCAAAATTTTGGCTTATCACTGCTTGAGTATTGATTGGGGGAGTTATTTGTGTTATTCGTTTTATCATTGAAATGCTTAATAACTCTTCTTTTGACTAGTGCTTCCTCAATTTTAAGATCATTTTCTATTACTCTCTCGAATGTGGGAGGACATTGTAATTCAAGTCTATAACTCATTTCCTCCGTCAAGTTGTCAATGAGAAACTCCATCTTTTCTTCCTCAGGAATGGATAGAGGATATCTGGCGAACAGTCATCACCATCTTTGTAGAAAAGACAAGACTGTTTCCCCTTTGTTTTGTTTTAGGTTGTAAAGATCCTTTATTGTAACATCTTGTTGGATGTTAAATGATTACTGGGAGATGAACTTGATGACAAGTTCCTCAAAAGTCCTGATACCTGGTTGTAGTTTTGAGATCCATTCCATACATGCACCTCCAAAACTTCTTGGGAATAACCTCATTAAGTAAGTTTCCTCTTGGGAAAACTCAAGGCTTTTGAACTCCCGGATATGATCTATTAGATCTATTCTTCCATTGTACTTGTCGTACTTTGGGAATTCACAGTGTCTTGGAAAATATATTAGGCCGACTATTGCGTCAAAAGGATAAGGACAAATGTCCTGTATCACATATATTTTGGTACTCCCTTTTATCATATCCTATATCTGTTGTTGTAAAATTTTCATTTGAGATGTCAAAGCAGCAACTGGATCTATTGTTTGTGTGGGTTGCAGTATTTTAGTCTCACTTGTTCTAGGTGCTTCCTTTAGATGATTTATGTCGAAGTCCTTGGGAATTTTGGCACCTGATTCAACCAACATCAAAATATACTTCTCCATATCTTGTTCTAAAATCTTTTCCATAAATTTATGGAATTTGGGATCTTGTTGAGCTGTTTGAATATCCTCTGTAGTTATTTCATTCTTATCATTTTGGTTTAGATTGTTCCAAGGATTTTCCTCTACCATTGTTTGGGATGTTTCAAGTTCTTACTCTAAAAGTCTCTGTTTTCAGGACCTAGTGAAGATTGGCATACAAATTTTTACCCTTTCTTCCAAAATGTTGATCGTCTATGCTAGAAAAAATGTCAATTGAGCTTTTAATAAAGTTGAATAAGATCACTGATCTTATTGATAAGACTATGTTAAAATTTTGATTACTATACTTGGTTTCGTGATAAAGGATGATAGTATCCTGATGATGAAACTTCAGTGTAATAATCGATCATGTATTTTGTTTTGACATTTCTGATTTGCAAGATCTTGTTTCAGTTGATAAGATTTGAAATTTGTATAAACCTTTCTGATTTCGGTCTCTAGACAGTGATTATGATAAAAAGAAACTTGTGTTCTAGTAAAAACTGTGGATAAAAGACAGACTGACTGACTGGTAAGATTTTTGAACTCTTTGTTTTGAAAGCACTAAAACAGAGGACAGAGGCACTATTTCACAGAAATGCTAGAACAGAGTCCCGAAGTGTTGAAACAGCTGACAAAAGTGCTATCTTGACAGAGGTGCTAAAATACTGCTTGAAAGTGCTGTAGAAAGTGATGGAAGCGCTATCTTGATAGAAGCGCTGAAATAATGCACGAAAGCGCTGAAAAAGATGATGAAAGTGCTATTTGATGAAAGTGCTAAAATAAAGATTGTAAGCACTAAAATAGTTTTCGAAAGCGCTATTTCATAGAAGCACTAAATCAGTGACCCGAAGTGTTGAAACACATTTTCCAAAGCACTAAAAATAGGACTTTTAAGACTCTCTATTGTAAAATTTGATCTGGCCTTGTGACATACTCTATCATGGGTTGCGGAAAATAAGACTGATGTATACATTGACTATGGTTGTGATACTGTGTGAGAGCTCTCTTTTGGAAGAAGGCTCGTGAATAGAGTGCTTCTACTGCATAATCTAAAGTGTGACCCCTAGCAAAATTGTGATATCTGTAGATGAATGTTCTATGTTGTAAAAAGAGTTTTCGATTTTGATATACAAAACGCCCTCTTTTTAATTTATTTTGATAACTCAAAGGTTCCTTGGGTTTTTTGATTTTTATTTTTCTCTTGACAAATGTGGTGACCTTCCACTTTAGAAGCATGGATTTTTTTTTTGATCTAACTTGACTTTGTTGCTTTCAGAATGATCTACAATCTGATTTTAATGATTTTTGTGAAAACACGGCAAGCAATTATGAATAATTGTTTTAAAATGAATAGATCATGTATGTTCAAGAACCATGAATGGTCCTTATTGACTTTTATGGGTTGCTTTGACAATTGTACACAAATCAAACAGACTCACACTTTAGGACAAATAGGTCATCATTATACTCACAACCCACATCTTGAATTGTGTTGACGCACACAGCCATGTCACCCCCTAGAGGGTGCCCATGTTTTTATCATTTCCAGGCGTGTACTCAGAGTTCGATTTCTTGTCCTCTGAGTAAACGGTCCTTGGAAATTATATGGTGAGTATCTTGGGGGTAGATTCTTCCCTCCCCTTGCACCGTGAGTAGGACAATGTATGGATACTAACTTAGTGGGATATTACTCTATGGTTCATAGATAGGGCTTCTATGTGGTGCGGCAATAGATAAACTCCCTCAGGAGACCTTCCAATCTTTAGATTAAAGATTTTGGGGATGCTTATTTTGCTCACTACCGTCAAGTTGGACTTTCATCAACAACTTGCATTTTTATTATAGTGGGTTGGAATCCTTGGCTTAAGGTGTTCTCACTTAGGTCATTCCCATAGGGTGAGTACTTTTTCCCACTACGGCATGCCTTTTAAAGGATTTAAAAAAGCGTAAATAGCATGAAGTAAAAAGTGAATCTGGCACTTTGATCACCTAGTTAAGGGGAGAGAATAAGCCTAATCACCACAAGCACAACATATAATTAGTTTTGTTTTAAGCCCAAAAATAAATTTTCTAATCTATGTGATGGTGTTGCTTCACATAAATCATGTTGTTCTTTTTAAATTATACTGTAAAAATGTGATGACTACCCTAGGATTGATAAATTTGCTTTTAAGAAAACAATAAAAAGTGGCTACCCTAGGATTGATACATTTTAGAAACCAAGAAGTGACTACCCTAGGATTGATAATTTTTAGAAACCAGAAGTGACTATCCTAGGATTGATAATTTTTAGAAACCAGAAGTGACTATCCTAGGATTGATAAATTTTAGTCCAACTATGAAAAAAATTAAAATCTGGTCACGGTCACGTTGGATTGAGACTAATTTTACAAAAGCACTAGAACAATCAACCGAAGTGATATAACTTTTACCTCATGCACTATAAATCGAAAGCGTTGAAATAGGACACCGAACCGCTGAATTTTTCCACAGAAGCGCTAAATCACCGATGCGCTGAAATAGGTCATGGAAGCGCTAAATCTCAAAGCGCTGAATTTTTTTACGGATGCGCTATAATAACACGGAAGCGCCAAAATAGAGCACTGAAGTGCTTTAGTTTTCCATGGATGCACTATAATATTTGAAGAAAGCACTGAAATAGAACATGCCGGGAACCTACAGGACACTTTTCTGAAAATTTGATAAAATTAGGGTTAATGCCCCATGGTGGGTGCCAAATTGTAAGTGTGAATAATGTGTAAAGCACAAAACACTTCTTAATACGAAATTATATCAAAGACAAATCAAATTGAACTAATTCAAAACAATCATCTACTGAAAGCATCATATTGCTCTCTATCTCCAAAGATTTATTAAATCACTATGACTCCCATATCGTGTAAGCAATGTGACTATTAAAATGACTATCTGAAGAATGAGATGGATGCTAAATATAGGAAACTAATCCTATATGATGATTTCTAAATGATTAGACATGAAAATTGACAAATGAAGAGCTATAGGAGGCAGCCATGATATGAAAACTTGAATGCTTGGATGTTGGATGCTAAATGTTGAATGCTTAATGCTTGATGAAATTCTGCAGAGTAAACTTGATAACCTAAGATCCTTTTCTTGGTTCAATGAGGCTTTATTTATAGAATTCCTAGCTGTAGGAATGCACAGGGATGGCATTGAGAGGATTGGATTCAATTTGGAGGATTAAATGGTGAGATATGGAGGAGATTGAGAGAAATTTGGTGATTGTCTCTACCCATGAAAACACTAGGCAAGAGAAGAGGAAAGATTGATGGAGGAGGATTGAGAGAAGAATTTGGAATTTTTCTCCAATTTGTCTCCAAAACTTTCCATGATGTTTCAAAGCATTAATTTTGACATATTTTAGACACAAATTAGACATAGGATATCTAATTCAATTTTGAGGAAATATAGATGAAATATTCTTTATGCCTTTATTCAAATATTTTTGATTTATTTAAATTAGCAAACGAGAGATAAATAATTTAATAAAACATACTATAGAAGTTGTTTATTAAATTAAATAGAAGAATATGACAATTAATTAATAAAGTGTTTAATCTTTATTTAATTAATCTAAGATTGATGTGATAGAATAAAATAGGAATTTGATAATTAAATCAAACAAAGTATTTAATTTTGTTTATTTAATTAAGATGAGATATTAGAAGAATTTAAATGTGATGTGATTGTGAACTATATAAATAAATATTTCTATTTATTTAAACAATAGAGGAAATTAGGATAATTAATCAAATAATTTGTATTTAATTAATCGAAATTCTCCAGACCATTTTTAGGTGTATACAAAAACAAGAAAGTAATGTGAAGCAAAGTTTTAACTAAGGGGAGAAGAATCATGCAACATGGGAAGAAATCCATAAATGCACCTAGTCAATGTATTTTGATTAATATTTCTACAGCATGCCTTTACAACAACTCAACTGTCTTCAAATTAGAGGAGGAAAGCCCTATTTATAGTTTTCAAAAAGCAAAATGAGTGGCCAAGATTCAATTCTTTTGTGTGGCCAGGGTTCACTTTATAGCAGGGTTTCACCTACCCCCAAATATATTACATTTATAATACATTTCTTATCTTTTCCCCATTTTTTCATCTAGTGACAACACTATAGCAATTTCATCCTTTTGCTATTTTCCCTTTGCTGCAGCTACTCTTTGAGGAATTCTTCATTGATGATAGGGTTACCTTCATGCTTCTTTAACATTGCATATTATACGAAGTTCAAGATCATTGGGTGGAGCTTATCTACCTCCATGATATCCGATCGCAACACCTGGTAGCTCCATTCTTGGGAATTGCTGACAAGATTCTTCCAGTCATCATCATACTTAGCAACATTGCTTCTGAAAAGCTCTAACTGGGTGAAGGCTCAAGTGGAAAAACTCAAGAAATCTGTGGTAACCTCAGCCAACATCCCATCTTCCATCTTCTTTAAGAAATGGGGCTTTATGCTGTCTAGATAAATTTCAACGGCGGGTAGCTCGTGCCCTATCATTAGACTGAGGTACTGAGCGCAATCCTCTCTGGACTCCCAGGCCCATTCCATATCTAGCGCTATCCGTTCCAGGATCTGCTCCAGCCTTTTCCTTCGGTGGTCGAAATCTTGCTTCCATACATCCACTAACCAGTGGTCATCATCTTTGAGGGAAAGGTCCTTCTCCCAGGCCTCACTTGGCAACATGAGTATGGCCTCAATTTTTGGGTAGGCTACTGTGTATTTCCTTGGGAACCCTTCGCAAATCTGCTTTGTATCCTCAAGAGTTCTCTGTACTTCCAAGAACTTATTTGTTGTCTAGACAGCCAAGTTGATACCTGTGTTTCCCATGTCTAAGACCTGTCTGAACCAATTTTCCATAGTCTTATCCAAGTTCCTTCTCCTTTCCAATTTGTTGATCTGCTTCTCTAGATAACAACTGAGGCAGGGCTGATGATGTAGTGGGATGATCATCTGGGGATGACCACTACTGAATATAGGCCATCAAATCGACCACTTGTGCTTTGAGTTCCTCCTTCAAAACGTTATCTTGTTGGATAAGGTGCACCACCATGGCGATTGACTCCTGGAGGTGGTCAAGTTTTTGCTCCCTTGTGGCCACTCCCAAGTTGATGGTGGAGACGTTATAATTTATTCCTTGTTCTCCAACCACTGGTGTTGCTATTTGTACCACCCTAGATCCAAAGGCATCCATGGTCACCTTTGATCTAATCTTTGGCCTTTTCTCTTTCTTGGTCCTTATCTGTGCCTTGGCCAGTATGGCTTCTAGCCTTGCCTTAGGATCTTTTGGGGTGGGAGTCTTTTGCTTCAACTGCCTCTCTAGCCAATCAGGTATTTGGGGTTCTTCCCTAGGTGATTCACACTAATTCCTATTGTCTTCCTTCTCAAGCTCAATGGCTCTGACAACAAGAGCCCTCTTCTCAATTCATGCATCCCCTTTCTCCTCATCGAAGTCCTGTTCGAGCGTTACATGCCTAGTGGGAGACTTAGTGCATAATTTCTCTTTGGAGGGATCTTCCCTTTCAACACCCTTCTCTTCTTCACTTTGCTTGTGTTCATGTTCCCTGGGCTTATCCTCTTGCTCACCCTCATGGAGGGATGCTTCTTCATCGTGCTCCTAGGTTTGGTCATGCCTTTTAGTTGGAGATCTACTGCCCTCAGTCTTCGGAGCAGCAACTTCTTCATCAGGTATAAGGCGATCTTCAACTTCCTTATCCTCAATCTCCTTAAGCTGCTTGCTCTACTCAGCTTCAAGCTCGAGATCATGCATTTCCTGGACTATCTCAGTGTCAAGCTCTTCATTGCCCTCACTGGAAGATTTGTAGGCTACCTCATCGATCTCTCGATGTTCAAACAATGGGTGCTCATGGTATTCAAATTCTTCATCTTCAAGCCTTGTATCCCATATCGATCACTGTGTTTTCATCTTCTTCAAGCTGGTCAAGAACCGGGGACAAGTTTATTCTCCACACATAGAGGGTAGTCATGCGCATGTTGTGCTACAGCCGTACTTCAATATGATCCTTACAATTAGCCCCATAAATCTTCAATATTGTTGAGGTGGGCATACTCACATCCTAGTGCCTTTATGATATGACCATATGGGTCCATTCAGGGTTGAGTTGTATATTGTCGAAAGTGGTATTCGGTTAACTCCCTTTCCAAGTATCCTGCACACTAGTAGGTATGGATCTTGTACATCCCTTGGCCGAGCCCGATGGGGTAAGGTGTACCCACCAGATGCTTGCTACTCAAGATATTATGGATGTGTCATCGTTGCCAAGTCAGCTCTAATAATATAATTCGGTCATTGGGGTACCGGGGCAGCCTATTTGGTCTTTCTGTGAATCCCTAGGCACAGATGTAAGTGAACCTTGGAAATTGTATATATAGGAAGGCATATTTCTTGAGGAGGGCCCTGACACTATGGGAAACTCTTCTCTGAAAGTCACCTCCTAGATACCGAATGATGTAGGCGATGAATGCATCATTCACCCTACAATAATACTTCTCAAAGTTTTGGTACTCCATTTGAGGGTATTTATTATAAGGCTTGAGCTCTGCTCCCGATGCCTCATTGGGTACTGCAGTCAATCCATGATAGTGTTGTCGATCGGCGAGGGAGTATACCAGGTAGACCTTGGAGGTCCTCTTCACACTTGTAAACTATTCATGGAAGCAATCACTGATTATCTCCCCCTAGTAAAAGGTGGTGCCGTCACCGCGAAGAATTTGCTCCATAAAGTAAAACATCCATTCATGGAAGAAGGTCGCGGCAGGAAGACCCATTAATCAGCTTAGCAAGGTCACGAGGTCGTGGTAATCCTTGAAGAAATCACTATGAAAAAGCTCCTGAGGGAGCTTGCTGGCACTACCTTGTTTGTCCTTCAACCAGTACTGATTGATATTTTTCTTGCATTTCAATGGATCTTTCTCCCATAACTCCTTGCATTCCTGTCTGGTGGGGGTCTCCATGCTCTTAAAAGCAGGGATGTGGAAAGTTGTTGTTATACTAGGCGGGGACATATATGCAAGGATATTCACATCTCAGTCCACTATAGTCTTGGTCTCAGGTTGATATGCCTCTACGCACGCCATTACCAATTCTGGGGCCACCAAGGCTAGTAGGAAGCTTGCAGCTTTGGCAAGTCTGTTTCTCCTTATCAACCTTGAATTTTTCATTTTGGGATTCACCCTGAGCCTCTGTGTAAACTTATCAATATTGACCTAACCGATAATTGTATCTGTGACATCTCTCCAAAGGGTAGTGATTCAGGATTGTAAGCACACCCCTTGAAACTTGTACTTCATCCCTTATCCTCCTTGCCCCGGGGTGCCTTGGTTGTTCCTTTCCCCTTTTCCTTGGAGGCACCAAAAGTTCCCGCACTGGATTCCATAAATCCTACACACAAGACATGAATTAGAAAAATTATTGTGGGAAAGCGACCTTGGACAAGTCCCTGCACATCAAGGTTAGATCCAAAATCTCCATTCATGTTTGATAATCATCTAACATTAGATAAAACATCATTAGAAAGCAAGGCAAGTTACTCGGGCTCCCAGGGCCGAAGTTCCCTTGGCAGAATGTCGTTTGGAAGGGCAAATGAGGCATGGGCCTCTGAAAGGCACTTCCCGGTGTTTGATTTTCTCAATTGAGGGTTGGCATGAAAGAAGTCCTAATTTTAGCAAGTGGGTCGAAGTCCATTTTGGATTTGAAGGTCATTTGAGTCCATATTTAAGAGTTCGGGTATTAGTTGCAGGAAGGCTGCCTGAAACGGCGCAGGGAAGACGAAACTTCGGGCTTTGGATTCTGGAGCTTGGACTACCATCATCGGTAAGCAGTTACGGGTTAGCCATTCACAATGGTGAAATGTAGGTGCCAATCCGAGATTGGAATTTTGGAAGGCAATCCCTGAAGATGGATTTAGGAGTTGGGAAAACCCGGCGACGAACCGAAGGTCAGGACCCGAAGGCCGGAAAGACGGACAGGTTCGATTGTTTGAAACAGCGATAGCAAAACAGAATCCCAGAGATGGAATTCTGGAGCTCTGGGTCTGAAGGGAGTTTGTTCATGAGATCTCTATTTGGATTTTATGCTCGACAAAAAGTGGGCCTAGGTTCGGTGGTCGGGAAGTCGTTTCAAGATAGCCATTTGGAATGGCAAAAATGACATGGAATTCTGGAGCTTGGGGTCCAGGTTGGGTTTGGACTTTGGTTTCCCCTTGTTAATTCAAACGGACTTTATGAGCCCAGGGTCCAAGGTCCGAAAGGATGCGCAAGCTAGGCCGTTCATGATGGCAAAGTTAATAGGGAATTTTGGGAAACAAATTATGAGGGTCGGAGTCCGATGACAGTTTGTTCCTTGGCTGATTTTTGAATTTTTGCAAGTTCGAAATGGGCTTCGCGAGTCCGGGACCCGACCAATGGAAAGATGCTCGAGGGAGGCCATTTTGAATGGTGGGGGCACAACGGAAACCCATGAAGGGAAATCCGGAGGTTGGGATCCGGGGCGAGCTTGGCCTTTGTCAATTTTGAAGTTAAAGATTGTGTTTTGTGCGGATGACCATGGGAAAGTCCGGGCCCAAGAGATGCTAGCGACTATTCCGAAGAACAATGGCGGTGGGGTTAAGCTTCGGCGTTGAATTCCGATGATTTTATGTGGTTTTCCTAGATTTTAAAAGGTGGGTTTTTTAGTGGGAGTACTAATGTACTAGATTTTAACCCATTTTTTACATTTTTACTTCGTTTTAACCTGGAATTTTATGAAAAGGAAGACGAGGCACACAGATGGTGGACATACCTCGAAATCCTGAAGAAGGATGTTGTTGAATGCATGGAACATGGCAGGTTGAGAGCTTAGGTGCGGGGGCGGAGAATGTCAAACGTTGGGAAGTTATGCAAATTCTCTATCACTTCGGTCACATGAAAATGACAGTTCGAGAATCCATTTTAAATAGCCAAAACCACCATTAATATAGTAATTTAATGTTTCGTACGATGGTCAGAAAGTTTGGTAAGTTCAAATATCTCAAGCGGCGGTGGGCGACCTAGAGTCTGGTGGTCAGAAAGACGTTTGACCGTAGCCACGAAAAATGGAGAAATTCAGGTGGAATCCCAGACAGGAAAATCCGAGATTCGGGGTCCGAGTTCTGGGAAGACGTTGGGTGTCGGACGCTGGCAGCAGCAAACTTAGAACAGGAATCCGGAGAGGGAAACCCGAGGGTCTGGACCCAAAAGGGGCCACGAACGTTGGAAGGGCATTCCGATAAGGGAAACCCAAACTGACTTTAGATTTAGTATTTTTGAAGGGGTCAAGTTTGGTTAAACTTAAGATGTGTCTTTTGGGAATATGTTGACCCTTTAGGGCATAAAATGGGCATGCAAAATGAAGTAAAGCCAAAAGGACCCGACAAACAAAAGAGGGAAGAGAGGGTCCCTATTCCAAATGGGGCATGGGTGCGAAAAGCACAACAAATGGCAACTCCACTGGGAGAACGCTCTCGACGTTCTAAAGATAAATATTCATTATGAACCCATGATCTCTGGTTTCGCAGACAAAAGTTGATTTTCAAAGTTGAACTGAGAACAGGTTAAGGAAGGCGAGGTTGAATCAAACTGTGACATCATCATGGAGGTGTGTGTATTGTGAGTTCATTTATCTTCCTCAGAGATAACACGAGCAATGACTAATTGGGAGAGATAAGCTGCGTAGTTCGCCTGACCCCAAAAGTAACCTAGACATTGCTTTGTTGCTGGTTAGGCATCCATAGCCCCGACGGAGTTGTCGTTGTGACCCCACAAACATAGCTCTACTACTAGCCAGGCTTCCATAGCCTTGGTAGAGATATTCGTACACCCATATGGTTGCTATTTTCACTTTTTCCATTCCTTTTATTTGATATTTCTTTGCAGTATATTTTTTTTTTCTTTTTGTTCAACCGTGTGAGCAATGAAGCTCCCTATGGGTTTCAGAATCATAGTGGTCACTAGTGTAGACTTTGGATTTTTCACTTATCCCTTCTTCTCAGTAATCACCATACCATTCTTTGGAAATGTTAAAATGTGTTTTTGTGTGTTCCATGATAAATGCAAGGGATTCAAGTAGATAGCCATCCTAGGTTAGTTCAGAGTTCGAAAGTTGAAAACTAATGCTTAGGAGCTTTCAGAGGTTAGTAGTAGGGAAGGAAGGTTTATCTAGAGAACATCACAAGAGCGGGCAGCAGGGTGAAACACTTATCGAGCCCAACATGGCCACCATAGTAGAACGAGAAGAATCTTCCAAGACCAAGACCAAAATAGCTAGGACAGCGAGGAAAACCAAAAGACAAAGCGGGAAACCTATTCTAACCTATGTACAGGTATTTACACGGAAAACTCTAGAAGAGCTCAGGCTAGAACTAATGCTTAAGGTTTTTCCTATTGATGGGAAATGAGACATCTTCACCAGTCAAAGTATTTAAGCGGAAAGCATTATTTCCAAGAATTTCAGCAATCTGAAAGGGGCCAAGCTAGAGCTTGTCGAATTTTTTATGTCCCGCTCTATTTTCATGGGCCTTGTCCCAATAGAGAAATAGATTAGAAATGTGAAAGGCATTCACTTTGGCTTAGTGATTGAACCATCTTTTGACTACGCCCTGATGTTTGGAAAAATTATATATTACACGATCTCGTACTTCTTCAAGGTGTAACAACTCGGCGAGTCGAGCTTCTCTACGGTCTCCTCCTTCATAAAAATCATTGATAAACTGGAGGGTAGGGATTTTCAAGTGTATAGGAAAGATGGGCTCTAAGCCATAGACGAGATGATATGGGGAATCTCCTAGGGCGGCCTTGTGATGGGTGTGATCCGCTTAGAGGGAAAAACGAAGTTGGGTATGCCAGTCCTTGGGATTCCTATCTAGCAGCTTCTTGATCACCGTGATCAAGTTCTTTTTGGTTGACTCAGCAAAGCCATTGCCTTGAGGGTAATAGTTAGATGAAAATTTGAGGGCGATAACATAGTGAAAGGCCCAACTCATGAATTTTAATGAAGCAAATGCAAGGCCATTATAGCATACTAGAGCATATGGGCAACTGAAATGATTTAAAATGAAACTTTCTAAGAAATTAGTTACTACTTCAGTTGTACATTTCCTACAAGTTATTGCCTCTATCCATCTAGTGCAGTAATCATAAGTAGTTAGAATGTACCTATGTCTTGCAGATGATGGAGGGCTTACTGGGCCAATGAAGCCAAGACCCCATTGTGCGAAAGGCCTTACCTCCAAAACAGGTTGCAATGGGACGACAATATTCCTCTCTCAGGCGGCAACAGTCTAGCACACATGGCAGGTACGAACATGACTGTGAGCATCCTTAAAAACGGTGGGCCAATAATACCCAACACTCAATATTTGGTGTGCAGTTGATAAATCGGAACCGTGACTAGTCCCGAACTTATCATGGAATTCCTTAAGAACACGACCAACCTCTTCCTTCCCCAGGCATCTTAAATAGATACCTTCATGATTCTTCTTGTACAATATGGTGCCTCATAACATATAGCTATTGCTTTTCAGCCTAAGGGCTTGCCTTTGGACTCCCTACAGATGAGGTGGACATTTATGATTTAGCAGGTAATAAACTGTCATTGTACCATTCTGCTGGGGAGACATCCTCCAGTTGGTATTGTTGTACCGTGAGTTCAGGTCCAACATCAATAACCACCTCTGCCATTTTTTTGGTGAGCGCCTACCCTCTTACCAACTTCATTAGTTGGATTTTCATATCATACTCCTACAACAATGTGATCCACTTTGCCCTGTGTTCCCCTAACTCATTTTGCATAAGCAATGTCTTCACTGCGGGGTCAGGAACTATAGTGAACACCTTGTTGCGTAAGATATAATGCTGAAACTTTTTGACTCCCTTAACAAGGGCATATGCATGTTTTTCAATATTGGCATAGTTCGACATCCTTCAAGGGTGTGATCATGAAGGCGATTGGATGTTTTCTCCCCTCGCCATCCTTTTGTGTCAAGATATTGGCGCAGGAATGATCTGAAACAAAGGACTAAATGTAGAAGGGCTTTAGGTAATTGGGGCTGACCAACACAGGGGCATCAATGATTGCTTTCTTGATTTCCCCAAAAGCCTGCTTTGCTTTGGGAGTCCACTCGACCTTGGCATCTTGCTTTAACATGGGATTGAGTGGTTTGACTATTTCCGTGAAGCCAGTGATGAACTTGTAGACAAAGTTAATCTTTCCAAAGAAAGATTTTAATTCCTTTTCACTGCCTAGCAGCTAGATTTTCATGATGGATTAGATATGTTCAAGGTCAATAGAAATTCCCCATTTTGACAAGACATGTCCAAGGAGCTTCCCCTCAGTGACCCCAAAGATGCACTTCTTCGGGTTAAGGGAAACCCCAAATGCGTGACACCTTTCAAAGACCTTGCATAAGTCAGTGTCATGATTACCCCGCTACTTTGAAAATACTATTAAATCATCCATGTAGATGATTATGGACTTGTCAATCAGATCCTTGAATGCAATATCCATGGCACACTGGAAAGTGGTGGTAGCGTTGATTAGCCCGAACGACATTCTTCTATATGTGAAAGTTCCCCACTTGGTGGTGAATGCTGTATTATGTCAATCTTCGTACTACACCATAACGTGGTTATATCTCGAATATCCATCTAGGAAGAGTGTCATATGGGAGCCATTTACTATCTATAACACCTTGTCCAATGAGGGTACAGGATAGTTGTCTTTCTCTGAGGCTCGATTTAGATTGTGGAAGTCAACGCACAATCTAATTTCCTTGTTTTTCTTTCTGATAGGAACCAAACTCACCACCCATGTGGAGTGTCTAACTGAAAAGATGATCTTGGTTGACAACAATTTTTGTACTTATATATTATTAGTTCTAGCAGAGCATTGATAGGGTGTTGCCACTACCAGAAGGGCTTCGCATCTGGTCTGAGAGGGATGGTGTGCATGATAATCGACATGTCATATCTCTTGAGATCCTCATAGCTCCAGGTGATGATAGTGTGATACATGCATAGAGTTTCAATTATCCCCACTCTCTCCTCAGGAGTGTACACCTTGCCAATGAACATGCTCTTGGTGTTTCCAGCCATCCCTAGATTGTATGTGTCATATTGGCCACTAATGGTATCTTTCTTAGCCCGCTAATCTTGATCTTTGATCTGATCAAGGTCAAAGATATGTTCTAACTAGACCATTCCCCTAGCGATGGAATTGGTCTTCAAACTAATGACCCCTTCTATATCCAGGTCCGCTTCCTGAGGTTCGACCTCATCAATTATCTATGTGGCAAGCACATCCAAACTGGTGATAAAATCCAGGATATGTTTGTCATCGTTGAATACTTGGAAATTGGCTACGTTATCTGGCACTGATGGGATAGAGGTGAGCTCCACCATGAATATTTTGAGGTCAGATAGGGATAATGGTTGTAGTGTGCTTGCCGCTTATGCCAAGGCATTGGCAGTATGATTCTGAGTGTGTAAGATTAGTTGAATATTGAATGCATCCAGCCCTTCCAGTAGATCCCATACGTGATGCTGGTAGTTAGTGAGTCTTTGATCATAGCAGGAATAAAGCTTCCTGACCTATTTTACAACTAACTCTAAATATTCGTACATTTTTAGCATCTTGAATCCTTTTCCTAATTCCATTAAGAGGCCCAAAATTAAAGATTCATACTCTACTATGTTATTGGTATTGTAAAACTGAAGCCTATGAACAACAAAGTACGATTTACTTCTAAGACTGATTAATTTGAAACCTGCCCTAGCTTCATGCTTGGATTTAGATTTGTCAAAGCGCAACATCTAGAATCCAGGAGAATCCTTGGATGTAGAATAGGCAACTTGGACTTCCACCTTCGATGGGGCCTTCATTTCAGTAACTGCTTTAGGAGGTACAGGGATGAAACATGTTTGTTTGTGTAGGGCTGATCCTGTTTTCCTCTTCGGAGCAGCCTATTTTTTAACATGTTCAATTGTTGCTTGACATAAGCAACAGTCAAATTCTGAGTGAGCAGCATTGTGTACCCGACACCAGTTAGGGAGCAAGAGTTCCTGGAAGTTCATTCGAGTTCCCAAATTGAGCTAGTCCTGAACACATTTTTTCATAAAATCTTGGAAACCATCAGGCAGTCTAAGACTATTATCCTCTCTGACTCTTCATCGTGAAATTCTATCAGCACTTCAGTGCTCTAAGAGGCATTAGCTAAATTAGCAGGCGGGTTGCATAGCATGAGGAAAACCTCTCTTGTTCCTCGATCTTCTAGGTATTCCTATTCGTTCTGATATGATACTGGAGAATAATTTCCCAAACCCATTTTGACATACAACACCTCGTTCATGTTATTGTACTCAGTGATCATAAATCTCATATGCGATTCTCAATCAATCCAAATCTGATTTGGCATTCCCTTCCATGGCAGCCACATGTGTGAGTAATTAGTTGTGGCATATCCATTCAATGCCCTCATGAAATCCCTTCCTAGGATTATACCGTATGTATCCAGGATATCAGCCACCTGAATGTCAATGGTCTATTGGATTCGGGGATTAGAAGCTACCTGCATAGGTATTCTGTTAATTTCCCCCACTATGTTGATCTTTTTTTTTTCAAGTTGTGTCACTTTCCGTCAGGAAGGAGTTAGCATTATTCCAAGTGCTTTGCACACTCTTAGGGGCATGACATTGGTCGAGGCTCTTGAATCAAGCAAGCAATTATGGAGGTTCTTCTCGAACACACGGATGGTGGTTAGAAAGGGAGGAGTTTCAAATTTTCCTTGAAACAATCCTCCGGAAATGTCCACCTGAGTGACTTGGCCTTTATTTTTCTCATTGCCCTTGCTTTGGGTTTGTACCTGATTAGCTGCCCTATCGGGCTACTTGTTTGTTTGCTGACCCACTGGCAGGTCAACCTTGCCGCTAAAGATTTTCCTAATCACTAGCTCATTTTGCTGATCATCAAAAGAAACCTTCTTTACAGGAGCCTCCTAAGTTGACCCCTGTGGTGGAGTCCCATTTATCATTCTGAAAAAGGTGTTCCTAATGGTAGGCACCTTTAGAAGTTCAAATATCGACATGCTTAGCTTCACCTTTTTGAATTCTTCAACAATATACTCCCCCATCTGCTCAACTTCTTGATCATGGGAAACGTTCTGGGAGGAGCTAGCGGTTTGGTTTTGGCTGTTGTTTTGCTATTTATTTCTGCTGAGGTACCACATGGGTGTATGGGGAAAAAATAGGTTATTATTTGCATTTGGATCAGGGGGTGCTGAAATTATTTGGTGGGGTGGAGGTCATAAAAGGACCTCTAGCATGACTTGAGCTTGTCTATTTCTAAGGTTGTAAGGGGTAGTCCATTGGTGAAACATTTGGAATTCATCTTACCTAGGCCCTTCTTCCTCATCTTTGGGACCATTATCTATTAAATTGAAAAGCTAAGCTAAAGGAATTTCGGAACTTACCTCTTCTACCTTATCATTGTTGTTCAAATTGGCACCCTCTCATTGTGGTGTGTTGCATTCCTCTCTCAAGAAAGGAGCTTGGTTCAACACCAACACTGAGGAATCATATGGGTTAGATGGGACAATATCCCTGCACCCTGAATTGTCCACCGCATTCTAAACTTCTACTGAGAAAATCTTAGCAGTAGTTTGGAATTATGGGCAATCCAGTTTGGAATGACGACTCTTTTTGTGGATGTGACACCAACCAGATGGATGGCCTCTGCCAGGTAAACTCCACTTGCAGGGTTCTCATTGCTATTGGGCTGATCAAGAGGTGTGGGAACACCACCATTGTTGGGGTGTGTATTCCATGTCTGATTTTGCCTTTGAAAGGGTTTTCTATTGAAGTTATGATCTGAATTCTGATTTATGTCATAATTCTGCTCGGACGACATGCTAGCATCCCGATTGTCCCGATTTTCATGCTGATCTTAGTTTTCCCTATTAAGGTTGGCCTAGTTGTTCTTTTGTGATGCCTATAGCTTGTTGTTCTGATTCCTTAAGTGCATCATTTTGGTTGACATTTTCTTGATCATTTTTGTGAGCTCATCAATTCTATCCTTTTCGTCATTGTTTGGCTATGACGCCGAAATTTGGAGGAACATGGGTTGTGCCACTAGATGATTCTGATGAGTGGGTGGAAATTCTGCCATCTGAAGGTACATGGGTACCTAGGATTATTGAGGATGCGACTGTTGCTAGTGGGACAACAAGTAGTGAGGTACTAGATACACTTGGTTCATTAGCTACCTAGGATGCGAAACCAGAGGAAGTTGTGGCACTGGATTCAGTAGGGGCGTCTGATGCTGCAGGGCTTGTGTGAGCCCTCGTATCTACGTCGGATGAGAAGTTTCCCCAAGAGAAGCTAGTGGACCGGATATGTCCTTCCCCAAATCTGTGTTGGCGATAATGGCTTCGGCATATGCATTGACCAATCTAGCGGGTGGCAGTCTCATTCTTTTCACAAGGGTTGATGTGAGGTTGTCCAACATTGCTTAGTAAATAGGCAAGACATAAGCATCATTGAAGACATATGGGGCCTATAGCTAAGTATATGCTCTGTGGAAGCAGTCATTGAACGAGTTGATCAGCTCATTGATTTCCCTTTGAATCGACATGAAGTGTCGATATGAATCTATGGGGCTAACAAGGGTCTTGAACTTCTACAGAAATGCATTCTTCAGAAGATCCCATGTGTTGATAGTTCTGGCTGGCAAATTGACGTACCAATAGAAGGCCTCCTCCCCTAAGGAGTAGGGAAAGATCCTGCAAGCAACATCCTTGTATATGATCTACATAGTCTTCAGGGAAATTTCGAAGATCTTGACATGCTCTTCAGCTATCCTCTATGGATCTCGGGAGTTGAACTTTATGCAGAAATTCTTGGGATTCTTTGGCATATCATGGTAGAGGTTGAAGGCAAGAGGAGACAGGTTATTACCCAGCCACACCATTGGAAAGGGTGGTGGAGGTGGATGCTCTAGATTGATTTGTAACTGTGACGGGGTGACAACAACTGGTGAGGCAATAGCAGGGATGATGATTGCATTCGACTGAAAGGGAGTGTTTAGCCCAGTTGGAGTTGCAACCTAGAAGGTTGTATGGGTTAGATGATTGGAGGGTGGTACTACCAATGAAGGTGAAGAGGATGGAAGTGAAAGATTAGTGGACTGATTTGGTGAAGCAGTGACAGACGGTTCCCTTCATTTAGCTCTTTTAGCTCAGACAGGGGGCTCTAATTCCTGAAACTCTCCCTTGTTTGGTGTAGATCTCAAGACTCGATGGAATCTCTTAGGGGAGAATGACCCAATTCGATCCAGCTTTACCTAATATGCCCTCCTTCTAGCGCTAGTTTTGTTGATGGTGTTTTTATGCACTTCACAACATAGGTAATACGTAAGTGCATTACCTCTCTTGAAAGGGAATCTTCCACAATCAAATTGTAGAACACTATCCCAAGGTCTCTCGGATGTCAGGCCATGACGATGCTTGGAATATATCAGTTGTTTGATGTGATTTTTCAAGAATCACAAGGTGGTCTTACATGGGTTAAAGCTTCAAGAAAATCAGGTCTTTGGATGGAGTTCTTCGAATATGAAATTATGACACTTCATTGTAGGCTCAGATAGTTGTTTCGTAAGATTTGGCTTTACAATGTGCAATGAACCTTTGCACAAATTGTTTCTAAAAAAAAAGAAAAGGGGCAAGGAATAAGGATGATTCCTAGACCTACAACTATCGATGAACAGTGATCATGGAGGTTCCTATTTTAGATAGTTTCTTTAAATAGGATTTCATTAAATCTGAATTCTCACAATGTCATGAAATCTATGCTATCTTCTAAGAACTGCAGATATTCATCATTCATTCACCATGTAGATGTGAATAAAGACAAATTTTAAGGAGAAGCTATGAAATTAAAGTCCAGGTTAACTTTACATAGTCATCTACCAGCAGAAAATGACCAAAAGTATGGACAAGGAAAGCATACACACAACAGAAAACTTCATAACCAAAGACAACATACTAAATCCACTAAAGCTAACTAGAATAAACTTAAAATAGAAAAGTAACGTGAAGCAAAGTTCTAACTAAGGGGAGAAGAATCATGCAACATGGGAAGAAATCTAGAAATGCACCAAGTCAATGTATTTTTATTAAAAAATTTGTAGCATGCCTTTACAAAAACTCAACTCTCTTCAAATGAGAGGAGGAGAGCCCTATTTATAGTTTTCAAAAAGCAAAATGAGTGGCAAAGATTTGATTCTATTGTGTGGCCAAGATTCACTTTACAATAGGGTTTCACCTAGCCCCAAATATATTACATTTATAATACATTTCTTGTCTTTTCCCTATTTTGTCATCTAGTGATAGCATTGTAGAAATTTCATCCTTTTCCTATTTGCCATTTGCTGCAGCTACTCTTTGAGGAATTCTTCATTGATGATAGGATTGCCTTTGAGCTTCTTTAACACTACATATTATATGAAGTTCAAGATCATTGGTTGGAGCTTATCTACCTCCATGATATCCGATCGCCACACCTAGTAGCTCCATTCCTGGGAATTGCTGACAAGCTTCTTCCAGTCATCATCATACTTAGCAGCATTTCTTCTGAAAAGCTCTGACCAGGTGAAGGCTCGAGCTACAAAACTCAAGAAATCTATGGTAACCTCATCCGACATCCCATCTTCCATGTTCTTTAAGAAGTGGGGATTTATGCTCTCTGGATTAATTTCAATGGTGGGTAGCTCGTACCCTGTCATTCACCTAAGGTACCAAGTGCAATCCTCTCTGGACTCCTTGGCCCATTCCATATCTGGTGCTACCCATTCCAGGATTTTCTCTAGCCTTTTCCTTCGGTGGTCGAAATCTCACTTCCATACATCCACTAACTAGTGGTCATTATCTTTGAAGGCAAGGTCCTTCTCCCAGATCTCGCTTGGCAATGCGAGTATGGCCCCAATTTTTGGGTAGGCTACTCTGTATTTCCTTGGGAACCCTTCGTAGACCTACTTTGTATCCTCAAGAGTTCTTTGTACTTCCAAGAACTTATTTGTTGTCTGGACAACCAAGTTGATACCTTTGTTTCCCATGTCTAAGACCTACGAGAACAACTTTTTTGTAGTCTTATCCAAGTTCCTTCTCCTTTCCAATTTTTTGATCTACTCTTGAGATAACAACTAAGGTGGGGCTGATGATGTAGTGGGCTAGTCATCTGGGGATGACCATTGGTGAATATAGGCTATCAGATCAGCAACTTTTGGTTTGAGTTCCTCCTTCGAAACCTTATCTTTTTGGATAAGGTGCACCACCATGGCGACTGAATCCTAGAGATGGTCAAGTTGTTGCTCCATTGTGGCCACTCCCAAGTCGATGGTGGAGATGTTATAAATTATTCCTTGTTCTCTAACCACCGGTGTTGCTATTTGTACCGCCCTAGATCCGGAGGCATCCATGGTAGCCTTGCCTTAGGATCCTTTGGGGTGGGAGTCTTTTGCTTCAACTGCCTCTCCAGCCAATCAGGTATTTGGGGTTCTTCCCTAGGTGATTCACACTGATTCCTATTGTCTTCCTTCTCAAGCTCAATGGCTCTAACAACAAGAGCCCTCTTCTCAGTTCCTGCATCCCCTTTCTCCTCATCGGAGTCATGTTTGAGCGTTACATGCCCAGTGGGAGACTTAGTGTGCAATTTCTCTTTGGAGGGATCCTCCCTTTCAACACCCTTCTATTCTTCACTTTGGTTGTGTTCATGTTCCCCGGGCTTATCCTTTTGCTCACCCTCATGGAGGGATGCTTCTTCATCATGCTCTAGGGTTTGGCCGTGCCTTTTAGTTAGAGATATGCTGCCCTCAGTCTTCGGAGTAGAAACTTCTTCATCTGTCATAAGGCAATCTTCAACTTCCTTATCCTCAATCTCCTTAAGTTGCTTGCTCCACTCGGCTTCAAGCTCGGGATCATGTGTTTCCTAGAATATCTTAGTGTCATGCTCTTCACTACCCTCACTAGAAGATTTGTAGGCTACCTCATCGATCTCTCGGTGTTCGAACAAAGGGTGCTCATGGTATTCAAATTCTTCATCTTTGGGCCTCATTGCAGCCTCTAGCTATCATCGCTCAAGTTCATCAGATATCTGCTTCATCACCTCTATTCTTGGTGGTTCGGTAGGGGGAGGGAGAGTTGGAGCATTGGCCATAGCCTGAGCTATTGCAGCTTGAACTACTGGACTAGTAAGCTTCCCTGAAAACTTAGATGGCACATTTTAAATGTATTTTACAAAGGATTTCGGGAGGCTAAGGGCAGGCATTGTAGCAGTGGAAATGGAGGGAAGGGAAGGAGACATAGAGGAAGAAGAGACTGGTGAGGTCGTGGTAGAGGATGAATCCACTGGTATGACCTACATGATTGGAGAGGTGGAAGCAAGGTGGATAAAGATGTCCACCACAAGCAGGGAGGAAGCATAAACTACAAGCGTAGCACACCGAATGGTGGCAAGAGCAGTAGAAATTGCAATAGATGGAGACCTTGGCAGGTCAGATCATTCCCCTCTACCCCTGAGGAGTAGACCTTTGGGTATCATAGATGTCTCTATGCCCTGATTAGTTTTCTTTGTTTCTTTGGCGGCTCCCCCTCTGATGCCTTTCGAGCATAAACCTTCGGTTCGGGCAGCTGCTCACTCGCTTCTTTTCTCTTTTTGGTTTTGACTAATGGTAGGGTTTTGGATGTTTCCCCAGTTGTAGCAGTATCCACACCACCATCAGAGCCACTGGATTCACTTTCTAGTCCCTTAAACGTTAAGGTGACTCCTTGCTTTTTTAGTTGTGCCACTTGTTGGTCAATCCATGCCTTTGTTCGGATTTCCATAGGCTTGGTGATCACGTTGAGTTCCTCAACCTCTCACTCACCCCAATCAATTGAGGGCAATGAAAAATTGGTGATGACATCATATCCCAGATCGATCACCATGTTTTCATCTTCTTCAAGTTGGTCAGGAACCAGGCCAAAGTTTATCCTCTACACATAGAGGGCAATCATGTGAATGTAGTGCCGCAACCGCACTTCGAGATCATCCTTACAATTAGCCCAGAAATCTCCAATATTGTGGAGGTGGGCATACTCATGTCCTAGTTCCTTTCTGATATGACCATATGGGTCCATTCACAGCTGACCTGTATATTGTCGGAAGTGGTATTCAACCAACTCCCTTTCCGAGTATCTTGAACACTGGGAGGTATGAATCTTGTACATCCCTTGGTCGAGCCCGATGGGGTAAGGTGTACCCGCTAGATGCTTGCTGCTTAGGATATTATGGATGTTTCGTAGCTACCAAATCAACTCTAATAATATAATTCGGTCATTGGGGTACCGAGGTAGCCTGTTTGGTCTTTCTGTGAATCCCTGGGCACAGATGTAAGTGAACCTTGGAAATTGTATATATAGGAAGGCATATTGCCTGAGGAGGGCCTTGGCACTTTGGGAAACTCTTCTCTAAAAGTCACCTCCTGGATATCGAATGATGTAGGTGATGAATGCATCATTCACCCTACAATAATCCTTCTTGAAGTTTCGGTACTATAGTTGAGGGTATTTATCATAAGGCTTGAGCTCTGCTCCCGATGCCTCACTGGGTACTGCAGTCAATCCATTATAGTGCCTCCAATCAACAAAGGATTATACCAGGTAGGATGTCATGTAGAACTTGGAGGTCCTCTTCACACTTGTAAACTATTCATGGAAGCAATCAATAATTATCTCCCCCTAGTAAAAGGAAGTGTCGTCACCACGAAGAATTTTCTCTACAAAGTAAAACATCCATTTTTGCAAGAAGGCCCATTGATCGGCTTAGCAAGGTCATGAGGTCGTGGTAATCCTCGAAGAAATCACTGTGAAAAAGCTCCTGAGGGAGCTTGTCGGCACTACCTCGTTTGTGCTTCAACCAGTACTGATTGATTAGTTTCTTGCATTTCAATGGATCCTTCTCCCATAACTCCTTGCATTCCTCTATGGTGGGGGTCTCCATGCTCTTAATGGCAGGGATGTGGAAAGTTGTCATTATACCAGGTGGGTGCATATCTGCAAGGATATTCCCATCTCAGTCCACTATAGTCCTGGTCTCAGGTTGATATACCTCTACGCATGCCATTACCAATTCAGGGGCCACCAAGGCTGGTGGGAAGCCTACAGCTTTGGCAAGTTCACCACTCCTTATCAACCTTGCATTTTCTATTTTGGGATTCACCCTGACCCTTTGTGTAAACTCATCAATATCAACTTGACCGATATTTGTATCCATGAAATCTCTCCAAAGGGTGGTGATTCGAGACTGTAAGGGAACCCCTTGAAACTTGTACTTCATTTGATCCTTATCCTCTTTGCCTCGGGGTGCCTTGGTTGTTCCTTTCCCCTTTTTCTTGGAGGCACTAGAAGTTCCCATACCAGATTCCATAAATCTTGCACACAAGACATGAATTAGCAACATTATTGTGGAAAAGCGGCCTCAGACAATTCCCTGCACATCAAGGTTAGATACACAATCTACATTCATGTTTGATAATCATCTAACATTCGATAAAACATCATTAGAAAGCAAGGCAGGTGACCCGGGCTCCCAGGGCTGGATTTCCCTCAGCAGAATGTTGTTTGAAAGGGAAAATGAGGCATGGGCCTCCCAAAGGCACTTCATAGTGTTGGATTTTCTCAATTGAGGGTTGGCATGAAAGAAGACCTAATTTTAGCAAGTGGATCAAAGTGCATTTTGGATTTGGAGGTCATTTGAGTCCCTATTTAGGTGTTCGGGTATTAGCTGCAGGAAGGCTGCCTGAAACGGCACAGGGAAGATGGAACTCCGGGCACCAGATTCTGGAGCTCGGACTGTCGTCATCGAGAAGAAGTTATAGGTTAGCCGTTCACAATGACAAAATGTAGGTGGCAATCCAAGATTGGAATTTTTGAAGGCAATCCCTAGGGACAGATTTAGGAGTTGGGCAAACCCGGTAGTGAACCGAAGGTCGGGACCCGAAGGCCAGAAAGACGGATAGGTTCAGCCATTTGAAATGACGCTAGTAGAATGGAATCCTAGAGATAGAATTCTGGAGCTCGAGGTCTGAAGGGAGTTTGGTCGTCAGATCTCTGTTTGGATTCTATGCTCAGCGAAAAGCAGGCTGGGGTTTGGTAGTCGGGAAGTTGGTTCGAGACATCCGTTTGGAACGGCGAAAATGACATGGAATTCTGGAGCTCAGGGTCTAGGTTGAGTTTGGACTTTGGTTTCCCCTTGTTAATTCGAATGGACTTTATGAGCCCAGGGTCCGAGGTCGTGAAGCACGTGCAAGCCAGGCCGTTCATGATGGTGAACTTAATAGGGAATTTTGGGAATGGAATTCTGAGGGTCGAAGTCCGATGACAATTTTATTCCTTGGTCGATTTTAAATTTTTTGCAAGTTTGAAACGGGCTTCACGAGTCTGGGACCTGAGGAGTGGAAAGATGCTTGAGGGAGGCCGTTTTAAATGGCGGGGGCACAACGGAAACCTGTGAAGGGAAATCCGGAGGTCGGGATCTGGGGTGAGCTTGGCCACTATCAATTTTGAAGTTTAAGTTTGCGTTTTGTGCAAACAGCCGCGGGAAAGTCTGGGCCCAAGAGATGCCAGCGACCTTCTGAAGAAGAGCGGCGACGGGGTTAAGCTACGACGTTGAATTTCAATGAGTTTATGTGGTTTTCCTAGATTTTTAAAGGTGGTTTTTTTGTGGGATTACTAATCTACCAGATTTTAACCCAAAATTTTATGAAAAGGAAGATGGGGCGCGCGGATGGCGGACATACCTCAAAATCCTGAAGAAGGATGTTGTTGAATGTACAAAACATGATAGGATGAGAGCTCAGGTGTGGGGGCAGAGAATGTTGGATGTTGGGAAGTTTTGCAAATTCTCTATCACTTCGGTCATGTGAAAATGACAATTTCAAAATCTATTTTATATAGCCAAAACCGCCATTAATACAACAATTTGATGTTTCGTATGGTGGTTAGAAAGTTTGGTAAGTTCAAACATCTCAAGCAACAGCAGGTGACCTGGAGTTCGGTGGTCGGAAAGACGTTCGGTTGTGGCCGCGAAGAATGACAAAATTCAGGTGGAATCCCAGACATGAAAATACGAGATCTGGGGTCTGAGTTCTAGGAAGATGTTGGGCACTAGATGCCGATAGCAGCAAACTCAGAACATGAATCTAGAGAGGGAAACCTGAGGGTCCAGACCCGAAAGGGACCACAGATGTTAGAAGGGCATTCTGACAAGGGGAACCCGAATTGACTTCAGATTTAGCATTTTTGAAGGGGTCAAGTTTGGACAAACTTGAGATGTGTCTTTTGGGAATATGTTGACCCTTTGGGGTGCAAAATGGGCATGCAAAATGAAGTAAAGCCAAAAGGACCCGGCAAACAAAAGAGGGAAGAGAGGGTCCCCATTCTGAATGGGGCATGTGTACGACAAGCACAACAAAAGAATTCCCACATCTATTGTGGAGAAGTATAAAGATACTATCTGCTTTATGGTTGACATTGATCAATGCCTAATGGAAGCAGTAGATCCTAGAACAAACAAGATCATGCCAATGGGATATGAGGTTGAGGAAAATATTTTGGAAATGTATGCTAAAAATTTGTTAAGCAAACCTCAAGATTCATTAGAAAAAAGATTTGGTACTTTTTCAAAAAAGGATATGCAAGTGCACAATGAACTAAAAAAACTAGTGATATTTAGGAGAGTAAGGAAAGAAGTGGAAATCATTGTAGAAAGAATGGGTATATCTGTAGAAGTAGTTAGAGAAGCTAGAAAAAAGAGAGAACAAGTTGAAGCATACAAAGAGCCAACAAGAATCGAATCTTCTAGTTCGGCAGCATCCTCTACTTGAACAAGGTCAACAAGGAGCTATGCATCCCTATCCACCCCTACAGTGAAGCCAATTCTTATGAAAACTAAAATGCAGGCATCTGATAAAAGGAAGAAGGATAAAAGGAAAAGAGTTTATGTGGCAGTCTCTAAAGATGAAGAAACAAAATCTGATGAAGGAGTAAGAGAGATTAAGCATCAAGGTACAAAGGCAGCAACAATTTCTAAAGATAAGCCCTCCGGTGAAGAAGACAAATCAAAGAAGAAGGTAAAAATTGACAAACCTGGTATGTCAGTAGAAGTGGTTGAGAAAGCTTTGGTCAAAGATGGAAATCTTAAGACACTTTGTAAATGGTATGAAACTTTTGATAAATCTAGCCAAAGAACTCTTGAGGAGGCTACAATAAAGAATTTAAATATTTTCAATAAGGTTCTTATTGAAAAATGCCCAATTTACCTAAAATCCTATATGATATTTTGGAAATGAGAAGAGTAAATGCTAGAATAGAAGAAGAGAAAATGAGAGAGATAATTCTCACAGAGTTATGTTCGGTGATGTCTATGGAAGAAATTAAGGAAATTATGAACAAAGCTAAAAAGGAATTCAAGAGCAAGACAAGGTTGAACAAGCTTATGATCGATCAGACTAAAGAAGTTACAGAAGAAACTAAACAAATTTTGAGAAAAGTTTTGTTAGGTAACATAATTGATGTTGTCACTGAAGAAACGCATGATGAAGATGTCTCATCTGGTCTGACAGAAGAAGGAAAATAAGATATTGTTGAATATACTCAAATTCCTCTTGATGTGGATAATACAAAAATTCCTATGGAGATTGAAACTCCTGAAATTGTATGGGTTAAGAAAGTTGAGATTACTGAAGATACACAAGAATCTAGAGTTGAGGAAATAGTGGTTGAGGAAAATAAAGTTGAAGTAAAGGAAGTTCCAGTGGAAGCAAGAGAAACTAAAGAGGTAGTGAAGAAATTTTTGGTAAAACAATAGGAAAATTTTGACCCTGAATTGGTTGAAGGTCCTATCGACCTATCGTCTTTGTCCCCAATTCAGAAAATGAAGGTCACATTATTTTCCCAGGTGAAGGCTAGAGAAGAATTGTTGAAGTCTCATATTGAGGATAGTGAACTCTTAAATCTTGCATCTGGAGTTCTAGAGAAAATAATTCCTACTCATGCCAAGGATCTATTTGGTTCCTCCTCTGGTGAACTGAAGAAGCCCATTAACTTTGTAAGTACTAATTTCAAGTTCCTTGAAAAGTCGGCCATGGTTAAATTTCATAAGGAGTTTGATGTCAAAAGGTTCAATAGGTTGAAAGGAATGATAACTAATGATAAAACTCTATTAGCCACATGTGTGAAGAATATTCAAATTTCTCTATCTGAAGGTGGAAATATCTATAAGTCATGTATGTCTTTGTCTAAATTTACTCGGGTCAATGAGAAGAAAGTTAAGGATCTTGGAAAATAGTTAGTTGCTATTTCGAAATATTTTGATCCTTTAGTTGGTGGTGTTGGAAAATAGGAAGGTCAAGTGATATCTCTTCTTGACAAGATAAGGAGTTTGAAGCATGACAATGACATAATTGTGGAAAGAGCATGTGAGCTTAGAGGCCTAATTGGTCCAAAGATAGAAATAATGTTGAGTGCATTAAAGGAAGTTGAAGATGATATGGCAGTTAGTGATCCAATGAACCTTGAGTCTGTAGAGACACAATCTTACTTAGTTTGTGGTTACATAACAATTTTGGAAAGTCTCAAAAGGCTTTGGGACACAAATTTGATCCTGTTGAAGAAATATTTTGCAGATTTTTTCAAGTTTACGTAAGTTGAAGAAGCATCTTTGTACATATGCAGTCTATTCATAACAATTTTTTTAAATTTTCGGTATGCAGATTCCTGCCTTTTCCATTCATGTCAAGGGGGGAGAATTAGATAGTGAAAAAAAATCTTAATCATCTCAAGGGAAGGCGAGTTGTGTTTTTGAAGATTTTGAGGTTGGCAGTGTAATTCATGTTGGTACTAATTCAACACTTACTCATTTTAAACCAAGAGTTGCCATCAATGCCAAAGGGGGAGATTGTTAGAAAGAGACACTGAAAATGTTTTTCGGTGTTGTCATTAATGGAAACCCTATTTAGTGATTGGATCTGTATGTCATCATTTGATAATACCGATAGTCAGATTGAAGATAGTCAGGGAAGAACATAGCATCCAACAATTTTGTTTTCATCGATTCACATGAAGATTTTATGTTATTATTTTTTTTTGTGGATCTCAGGGAAGGTTGATCGATGTATACTTTTTGTTATCTATGAATCTTAGTGCCTCGTATTCATTGGTGTGCAAGTAAGAAGATCTGGGTGATTAATTTCCTTTTTATCAGTGCAGAAAGATGACTTCATGGATATAACATGTTGCAGATGTTTGGGAAGTAATTGATTAAGTATTTTTGTGTTCAAAAATTTTCATTTAGGTCCTTACTATGTTTTGGCTGAATTTTTTTATGCACATCAAGAATTAATCATGGATTGAGCCAACAATTTGCAAATATTTTCATACTTTTGTTTGAGCTGACAACAAGCAATTAAATTCTTAGTCACAGATATATATAAACAATTGATCATATCATTTTGAATATGTATAGATATGAACAAGGTGTGTTTCAATGTGTCTTGAGAATATCAGAAGGATTACAAAGTGATTATGCACAGTTTCACTTGTGCATTAAGAATTTTGTGATGCGATTTTGAGCAGAGCAGAGCAAAAGCGTAGAATCAGTCAGAAGGAAAAAAGATCAATTGTTGACCCTAATCGGAACTATAATCAAGCATGGGTAGATGTTATTTTCTCAAATCGATTTACTTTGATTACCTGTGTAAGACAATGAATCTTCTTTGAGCAGTGAGCTCTAGGTAGTGTGTCTAAATACAAGTGCATTCCCATTCTATAAATATTTTTGAGTATACTCAGATAATATTGTGGATTGTACTTCCACCATGGTTTTTCCCCTAACAGTGTTTCTACGTAAAAATTCTTGCGTTATGGTGTTGTGGTTGTTTGTTTGATCTTCATGCATATTCCTTTTGATTAAATGTTATAAATGCTTGAAGGACAAGATCAATAAAGTTAAAAATTGTAGAACACTGATTCACCCCCCTCTTAGTGTTCCTTGATTCCAACAAGCACCTCCCCCCATCCCACTGGAAATCTGTGCCCCCCTGCGATTAGGAATCAGAACCACCACTATCAATTCACATAACACACAATCAAATTAGTCATATGTCTCTACTAGGGTCTCCCATTAGATCTCATATCACTAGATACAAAGCTTTACATCATCATTGGTCTCATAATATTCATACAGTGCCTGTAATCCCCGTGTTGGATCATATCACACTCACTCACCTTGATAGATAGCCTCAAAATCTGATACACATCCTCCAGAGGGACTATTGCCTCCCTTGTAGGTAAATGGAAGTTTCTCATCTTTAAGTTCCACCACTCTACTAATGTTATCAACATCCCTCTATTCACCTTGATCATGGGCATATAAGTCGCATAGAATAGGCCTAGGTCCAAGAACGCCTATCACTCCCCATCACCTAAGTGTTCTCAGAATTGGAACACATCTAGTCAAGAGTCATGAGTGTAAATCGGTGGTAGACACTCCTAAAATCACCATACAACCAATAATTTCAATCCTAGACCCTCAAATGAACAATGCAACCTGGTTTGACCAAGTCAAAATTTCATATTTTGGGGAAAAAGTTTCACCAGTCAATTGCATCAAAATTTTAACAAATGTGAAACTAATTTATAACCAGCCCACAACTACAATTATGTTGCTTTCCTAACACATGTGTCACTTCATACAAAACATACATCACACCCAGTCATTTGCATACTTCCCAACCATATATGCAACTCAAAATTTCAATTGCATCACACTAATTCATGCATCGCACTGTAAATGCTCCCACCTCTAACCCAATGCACTTGCATCGCACTGAGATGATTCCAGTGAATTTTCTGTCGAATGTGAATTCAAATGTGTCATAAAATTTTGTGACATAATTAGCTGCTAAATGATTTCCTAAGCTAAATGCACAAGAAAAGAGAAAATTAAAAGGTGAGCTCGTAGTACGTACCCAAGGGAGCACTCCCTCAAGACGAAGGTAGTTGCAGACTCTATACACATGGTGGGTGGCCTCTACAATATGTGAAATTCTTTCTACCTAATCACTCTCAACTCTCACAATTTCTATATTTGGAATGTGAAAATGACCCTTTTTCAAACTCCAATTGCCATTTATGGGTTCACAATTAGGGTTTTTGACCTACCTTGCTTACTATTCACACATTTTGAAGCCTTTGACATTCAATTTTACCCTTCCATCACTTTTTAACTTTGATTCTATCTTCACCATTGTACTCTTGGCCATCTCTTTATTATCGAGACAATTTTCCAAATTTTTGGGAAATTTTTGAAAATTTGTCAAATATTCTCGAGGGGGCATACTTGTACCTTGTCATCATCGGGGCATGTTGGGGCATGATATGAACCTATTTTTTGTTTTTATTCTTTGACACAATGCTCAAATCACATTATGTCAAAGAGGGGCAAAATGTAGACATTAAAAAATGTTCTAAGTCTACAAGCATCATTTTTCTTGATTGTCATCCTTCGATAATCAAATGATTTCAATTATTCAATTATACTAATTCCCCCTCTTCTTCAAAAATTAAATCAATTATTATTTATTTAATTATTTCTTTATCACCTTCATCTATATTTAAATAATCATCAATAATTATTTATCTATTCATGGTCTTTTAATTCTTCTATGGTTAAATAATTATCAAAATTATTTAACTATCCCTTCTCATTTTCCCCTATTAAATAATTAATCTCAATTATTTAATATTCCATATTCATCTCCCCAAATTATTAAATTGATTAATTTAATTAAATGCTCATTTTTCATTTTCTCCAAATAAATAATTCAGATAAATTATTTATTTTCCACTTGTCAATTTCTTTCATTATTGAATAAATAATTTAAAATAAATAATTTGTGAACCTCTCTTGGTCAAAGATGCCTTGTCATTAATCCCTGTCATGGCCTTCATTTCTGTCATAGCCGTTGGGTGCCATAGTAGTCGGCATCATATCTTTTCCATGCAGGGCATATTCTGGTTGCATCGATTCTCAATCATTGATCTTGGAATCTTTCTAAAAGATCGATCTTGACCCTTCACTTTGTCTCATTCATTCTCATCCATTGATCTTGGAATCCTTCTAGAGGATTGATCTTGACCATGCATTTGAATGGTTGTCTATAAAAGAGACCATTCTCCTCCATTTTCAACTTAATAACTAATATTCTCCAACCTTCTACTTACAATTTGTAGGTGTTTACACAAATTCAACAACAAATCTGAGGGAAAAGTTGCATAAGGAGAAATAGGAGAGAAAGAGAAGTGATTCAAGATCAAGCATGCAGAGTATTATTATTTTCATTTTACTTATTCTTTCATTGTAGTCTCTTGTTTAGGTGTGGTTGTTAGCTTAGAAGTGTTGGTTGTCACTCATTCTAAGCTAGGACTAATCTAACCCCATCTTACACTATCCCCTCTACCCTCTACCCTTAACCTTTAACCCTCTCACTCTCTCTCTCAAGTCTCTCTCTATCTCTCTCTCTCTCACTCCTATCTCTATCCCCTCTACACTTAACCCCTCATCTCTCTCTCAAGTCTCTCTCTCCTACCCCCTCTCCCTCTCTCAAATCTCTCTCTCACTCACTCACTCCTTATATCTCTTTCCCCTCTACCCTTAACCCTTAAACCCTTAAAACCTCTACCCTCTACCCTTTATCTCTCTCCCTCTCCCTCCTATCCCCTCTCCCTCTCTCAACTCTCACTTACTCACTCACTCCTTCTATCTCTCCCCCCTCTACACTTAACCCTCTACCCTCTACCCTTAACCCTTAAACCCTCTACCCTATATCCTTAACCCTTAAACCCTCAAACCCTCTATCTCTCTCCCACTCCCTCCCTATCTCTCTCTCACTCACTCCTTTAGTGAAATTGGAAATGTAGTGGCTTGTTTGAAAAAAATGGGTCCAAGAAATTGGGTCTCCTAGTGATGTAAATCATCGGGAGATCCAATTTCTTTGACCCATTTTTTCAAACAGGCCAATACATTTCCAATTTCACCAAATTTTCAAGCTAGTGGGCTCACTAGCTTGCCAATTTAGTGAAATTAGCAATGTAGTCTCCTGTTTGAAAAATGGGTCCAAGAAATGGGGTCTTCCAATGATTGAATCACTAGCTTGCTAATTTCATTGAATTCCCAAGCTAGTGGGCCCTCAACCCTTAATCCATCAACCCTCAACCCTCAAACCCTATACCCTCAACCCCTATACCCTCTACCCTATACATTGGACCCTCAACCCTAATCCTTCAACCATATACCCTCAAACCTATACCCTAAACCCTCTACCCTCAACCCTTAATCCTCAACCCTAAACCCTTAAACCGTCAACCCTTAAACCTTCTACCCTCTACCCCCAACCCTAATCCCTCAACCCTCAACCCTAAACCATAAAACCTAAACCCTCAACCCTCAACCCTCAACCCTCAATCCTAAGCCCTTAAACCCTAAACCTTTAAACCCTCTACCCTCAACCCAATACCCTTGACCCTCAACCCTAATACCCTTAAACCCAAGTAAAATCTCTACCCTAATCTCTCAACCCTCAACCCTTAATCCATCAACCCTTAAACCCTCAACCGTCTACCCTCTACCCTCAACCCTCAACCCTCAACCCTCAACCCTCAACCCTTAAACCCTAATCCCTCAACCACTATAGCCTCTACCCTATATATTGTACCCTCAACCCTAATCCCTAGACCCTATACCCTCAACCCTCTACCCTCTACCCTCTACCCTCAACCTTAAACCCTTATACCCTAAACCCTAAAAACCTCTACGCTCTACCTTATAAATTAAACCCTCAACCCTCAATTATCAACCCTCAACCCTTAATCCCTCAACCCTCAACCCTTAAACCCTCAACCCCTATGCCCTCTACCCTATACGTTGGACCCTCAACCCTAATCCTTCAACCATATACCCTCAAAGCTATACCCTAAACCCTCAACATTCAACCCTTAACCCTCAACCCTAAACCCTTAAACCTTATACCATCTTCCCTCAACCCTAATCCCTCAACCTTATACCCTCAAACCAATACCCTAAACCATCAACCTTATACCCTCAACCCAATACCCTAAACCATCAACCTTATAGGTCCTCAACACTTTAACATCAATTCTCATCCCTCTACCATATACATTGGATCCTCAACCCTCATATATCTCTACCCCTCCCTCCTCTTCTCTCCTTCTCTCTATCTCACTTCCCCCTTCATCTCTCCCTCCATCCATCCTTCCCTCTCTACCCTAATC
>CM021100.1:190262935-190490112 GCA_007115665.2 Sequoiadendron giganteum | reverse complement strand
CCTCAACCCTCAACCCATATACCCTCTACCCTATACATTTGACCCTCAACCCTATACCCTCTACCCTCTACCCTCTACCCTCTACCTTAAACCCTTAACCCTCAACCCTTAAACCCTAAACCCTTAAAACCTCTACCCTATACATTAAACCCTCAACCCTCAATTCTCAACCCTCAACCCTTAATCCCTCAACCCCTATACCCTCTACCCTATATGTTGGACCCTCAACCCTAATCCTTCAACCATATACCCTCAAACCTATACCCTAAACCCTCTACCCTCAACCCTTAATTCTCAACCCTAAACCCTTAAAAATTCTACCCTCTACCCTTAACCCTAATCCCTCAAACCTATACCCTCAACCCAATACCCTAAACCATCAACCCTATAGGTCCTCAACCCTATAACCTCAATTATCAACTCTCTACCCTATACATTGGATCATCAGCCCTCATATATCTTTGACTTTCCCTCCTCTTCTCTCTTTTTCTCTATCTCACTTCTCCCTCCATCTCTCCCTCCATCCATCCCTCCCTCTCTACCCTAATCCATCAACCCTATACCCTCAACCCTTAAACCCTTAAAAATGCAACCCTAAACCCTAAACCCTCAACCTTATAGGTCCTCAACACTTTAACATCAATTCTCATCCCTCTACCATATACATTGGATCCTCAACCCTCATATATCTCTACCCCTCCCTCCTCTTCTCTCCTTCTCTCTATCTCACTTCTCCCTTCAACTCTCCCTCCATCCATCCTTCCCTCTCTACCCTAATCCCTCAACCCTATACCCTCAATCCTTAAACCCGTAAACAACCCTAAAACCTTAACCATCAAACCTTAAACCCTTAAACACTCTACCCTCAACCCTAATCCATCAACCCTAATACCCTTAAATCAAAATAAACTCTCTACCTTAATACCTGAACCCTCAACCCTCAACCCTCAACCCATATACCCTCTACCCTATACATTTTACCCTCAATCCTATACCCTCTACCCTCTACCCTCTACCTTAAACCCTCAACCCTCAACCCTTAAACCCTAAACCCTCAAAACCTCTACCCTATACATTAAACCCTCAACCCTCAATTGTCAACCCTCAACCCTTAATCCCTCAACCCCTATACCCTCTACCCTATATGTTGGACCCTCAACCCTAATCCTTCAACCATATACCCTCAAACCTATACCCTAAAACCTCTACCCTCAACCCTTAACCCTCAACCCTAAACCCTTAAACCTTCTACCCTTTACCCTCAACCCTAATCCCTCAAACCTATACCCTCAACCCAATACCCTAAACCATCAACCCTATAGGTCCACAACCCTATAACCTCAATTATCAACTCTTTACCCTATACATTGGATCATCAGCCCTCATATATCTTTGTCTCTCCCTCCTCTTCTATCTTTCTCTCTATCTCACTTCTCCCTCCATCTCTCCCTCCCTCCATCCCTCCCTCTCTACCCTAATCCATCAACCCTATACCCTCAACCCTTAAACCCTTAAAAATGCAACCCTAAACCCTAAACCCTCAACCTTTAAAACCTCTACCCTCAACCCGATACCCTCTACCCTAAACCATCATCCCTCAACTCTAATACCATTAAACCCAAGTAAACTCTCTACCCTAATACATCAACCCTCAGCCTTTAATCCCTCAACCCTTAAACCCTCTACCCTCTACCCTTAAACCCTTAAACCCTAATCCCTCAACCCCTATACCCTCTACCCTATACATTGGACCCTCAACCAAAATCCCTCAACCCTATACCCTCAACCCTCTACCCTCAACCTTAAACCCTCAACCCTCAACCCTTAAACCCTAAACTCTGAAATCCTCTACCCTCAACCCTCTACCCTCTACCCTATACATTAAACCCTCAGCCTTCAATTCACAACCCTCAACCCTTAATCCCTCAACCCTCAACCCTTAAAACCTAAACCCTCAACCCCTATACCCTCTACCCTATATGTTGGACCCTTAATCATAATCCTTCAACCACATACCCTCAAACCTATACCCTAAATCCTCTAAACCCTTAAACCTTCTACCCTCTACACTCAACCCTAATCCCTCAATCCTATACCCTCAACCCAATACCCTAAACCATCAACCCTATAGGTCGTCAACCCTCTACCTTATACATTGGATCCTCAACCCTCATATATATATGTCCCTCCCTCCTCTTCTATCCTTCTCTCTATCTCACTTCTCCCTCCATATCTCCCTCCCTCCATCCCTCCCTCTCTAACCTGTTCCCTCAATCCTATAGCTCAACCCTAAATCCTAAACCCTCTACCCTCTACCCTCAACCCAATACTGTCTATCCTCAACCCTAATCTCTCAACCCCTAAATCCTTAAACCCAAGTAAAATCTTTACCCTAATCCATCAACCCTCAACCCTTAATCCATCAACCCTTAAACCCTCAACCCTCAACCCTCAACCCTCAACCCTCAACCAGAAACCCTTAAACCCTAATCCCTCAACCCCTATAACATCTACCCTATACATTCAACCATCAACCCTAATCCATCAACCTTATACCCTCAATCCTCTACCCTCAACCTTAAACCCTCAACCCTCAACCCTTAAACCCTAAACCCTTAAACCCTCTACTCTCTACCCTATACATTCCACCCTCAACCCTCAATTTTCAACCCTCAACCCTTATTCCCTCAACTCTCAACCCTTAAAACCTAAACCCTAAACCCTTATACCCTCAACCTAATCCTTCAACCATATACCCTCAAACCTAAACCCTAAACCCTAAACCCTAAACCTTTTAACCCTAAACCCTTAAACCTTCTACCTCTACCCTCAACACAATACCATCTACTATCAATCCTATACCCTCTACCCAATACCCTAATCCATCAACCCTATAGGTCCTCCACCCTAATCCCTCAACCTTATACCCTCAACCCCTATCCCTTTCTCTCTATCTATACATCTCACCTCTCTCTCCCTCCCTCTCTCATACCCTCTCTAATTTCTCTATCTAGCCTCTCCCTCTTTCTATGTACCTCTCACTCAATCATTCCCTAAAACTCTCTCTGACTTCATCTATTTATCTCTATATCTCCCTCCCACTGCCTCTCAGTCACTCCCTCTCTCCCACTCCATCTCTCTGCCTTTCTCTCAAGTATCTCCCTCCCACCCTGTCTCTCTCTGGTCTCTCCCTTTGGCACCCTACCTAGGTAACTCTCTCTCCCCCCTCTCTCTATCTATCCATCCGACCCTACCTAGATAAGTCCCTCTCACTCCACCCCCCTCTCTCTCTCCATCTCTCTTAGGTCACTCCCTCCTACACCATCTCCCTTTGTCAGGTCTCTCACTCTCACACTCCCTTTCTCTCCCACTCCCTCTCTCTCACACTCCATCTCACTACATATCTATCAAGTATCTCCCTTTGGCACCCTACCTACATAACTCTCTCTCCCCATCTCTCTCTTTCCCACTCCTCTCTCTCTCCCTCTATCCCTTTCGCGCTACCTAACTAAGTCCCTGTCAATCCAACCCCTTCTCTCCCACTCCCTCTCTTTTAGTCTCTTCCTTCCGCACCCTCACCCTCTCTCAAGACTATCTCTAACTACCTCTCTACCTCTCTTTATCTCTCTCTCTGTCTCTATCGCTCTTAGGTCACTCCTTCCCTCTCTCCCTCCCACCCTATCTAGACAACTCTCTCTCTTAATATTTTCCTCCTCTAAATACATGCATAAATACATACATACACGAATAATACACATGTACATACAATCCTACATACATACAAGCATACATGTACATATGTACATACAATCTTACATACATACATACAAGAATACATACATACATACAAGCATGCATGCATACATACAATCATACATGTACATACAAACATACAAATATATAATCATAAATTCAATAGAGTAGAAATTAACATAAAGAAAGACATAATGTGAATGTGTTATAATAAACTCGTGTTATGTTTTTATAGACATGTCCCACACAAACACAAAAACCATGTAAAAACTAAGATATAGCATGAGCACATTATAATGTGCTTGTGTTATATCTTGCTTTTGGAATCCTCAAGCCTTGGTCTTGATATTTGCCTTGGAATACCAACCCAAAGGATTGGAGAGCCTTTCGAAAAACTAAAGACATGTTTTTGAAAATTCTACAATATTTCACAAAATTGGGTTCATGCTCACCATCAGGATTGCATGTGTTTCAATCTCAAACAAATCAAACACCTGGATAATGTTAGGCTCTCTCTTAGCTATCCAACGATGTAATTTTTTTCACTTTTTGACAATGTTAAGCCTTTGATCTATAATTTCTTTTGTTTGTGTGTCTCTTTTTGGGAAAAAAGTAGTGTTTGGTGCTTTCTTCTGTGTTGTTAGAATAAGTGGATTAATTAGAAAGTAAACTAACACACCAATGAAACATTAGATGAAAGAAACTAATTTAGAAAATGAAAATGCAAACTCTAATTAACAGCAGCTCCTTCAAATTCATCCCATTGTTCTTTATCTCCAAGGATTTGATTAAAATTACTGGCTCTCAGTTGTGTAGGAAGCAGCTTGTTGAAATGACAACTTAGGAGAACAAGATTGATTGAAAAGGCATGTCCATTGCTAATGATTTAAGCTATGAAATTGAAGAATTAAAATGCTATAATATTGCTAAAATGTTGATTCAAATGAAACTATAGTAACTACACATGAAATATAGGATGAAATCTACATACGAAAAGGTTGTACTTATAGATTTTCGAAAGACAAGAATCTAGTTGGCGAAGATCAACGGTTGAGTTTCAAACCTATCAAGACGAACGGTGTGAGATTTTGGAAACTGAGAGAAAGATGGAGAATTTTTTCAACCCACAAAACTATCTTCATCCAAAAATGGAGATAAACATGCTCTTTATCTTTTCATTAATTGAAAATTTAGTTGAAAATTGAGGATAAATGCCATTAAATAAATCAATTTATTTAATTATATTTGACATGTGCAAATGGAAGCTTCCATAATTTAAATAATTAGTATTTAATAATGTGAGAGGTGAAAAAGATGAGTAATTAAATATTTACAATATTTAATTAAGTGAGGTGAAAAAGATATTAAATATAAAATATTTAATTTAAATGTGAAGTGAAGGATGAATATTCCATTGTTTGAATTTAAATGTTCAAACTTAGAAATAAAATGATAATCAAATAAATAAATTATGAAATTTATTTAATTTAATTAAGAGGAAAATAGCAATAATTAAATAAACTTATTTATTTAATTAAACTAGAAGAATTAGAAAAATGAACAATATAAATAAATAATTAAATTTATTTACATGTAGATGACTTTAGAATATTAATTAAATAATTCATATTTAATTAATTAACAGGTTTGATTAACTGTGACCATTTTTAGATGTATACATTTTGCCCCTTTTTGAAGTGATGTGTTTTATGCATTACTTTAAAGAATTTGGCCCCTGAATTTGGAAATTTACTGATACTATATGCCCCCTCGAGAGATAAATCGCATGATGTGAATGATGATGAGGATGATTCAAAAGAATTTAATTCATTTTCAGAGCGAAAATGGCGATTTAGCTCTCGAAATAGCACTCTGTATAGTAAAAATTGAAAATAACTTCCCTTTTTACCCCCGTAAAAAGTGGAAAAGGTGAAAAGTCCTTGTCATTTGAATAGTAAGTTGCGGTAATTTTCAGAGCTCTGAGAGATAAAAATGAGATGCTGATCCATTATGAGCGCCACTGATTCGAGCGAGCCCGCCGTTATCAGAGACCAACTACGTATGGACCTTCGGTAAGTTGACTTGATCCTCCTTGTGAATTGTTTTGATCGATTTTTATGAATTTTTCAATTTTTAAAATTTATAATGTTATGCTTTAGCGCATACGATCCATAGTTCAGTGCATACGATAGATAGAGTCGTGCATACAAAGTAGCGCATAGATTTAGAATAGTAACACATTGATAAAATTGTGCATAGGATACCTTAAGTAGCACATCCAGGAAATATGTCTGTGTAGGATGCTAGATTAGCACATAGGCTAGTTTAGCACATTGATGAGATAATGTAGCACATCCGCATGATAGAATCATGCATAGGTGCTTTAGCGCATCCATAGTCTGTTTTAGTGCATAGACTGGATAGAATCATGCATTGATGAAGTAACACATTGCAAGACTATTTTAGCGCATCCATGGATTGAAATTGTGCATACATGTTTTAGCGCATTGATGGATTGTTTTAATGCATCCATGAAATTTTTCTGAATTTGAATTGTTGAAGTATAATTGATATGTGCTTGATGATTGTTGCTAGATTAGCCAATTGATTTCATTCTTTTTAATAACATCAAGATAGATTAGCCTGATTTGATAAATTTGTCTTCGTGTTTGAAGAAAAAATAGTAATAAGTCTGATAAATTTTCTTTCTTGTTTGAAAGACAAATAGCAAAGATGTTGATAAATTTGCTTTCCCGATTCAAAGACAAATAGTAATTATTGATGTTGAGTATATTGACTATTAAATTTGTTTCCATGTGATATGAAAAACAAATAAAGATAAATTTTCTTTCGTGATTGAAAGACAAATAGATTAGGATTTACTTGCCTTCTTGCTTGAAGAACAAATAAGATTTTGAACAGATTGTTGATGTTGATATGATTGATTGATTTATTTGCTTTTATGCATGCTGAAAAGAAAATAAACTGATAATTTTCTGATTGATGTATGAATTTGATTGGATAATGTTAAAATAATCCCTTCTAATTGATTTTGCATGATTTCTTTTAATGTTATAAAGGAGGATTTTAACCTCCTCCAGATCAGAGAGAGATTTCCCTGCACCTAGGATTTGATTCCTCGACTATCCCAGGCTGATCTAGAGGTGATATACCAGTGTGGGTTGAGTCCACTATTGAGGATCTCATAGTATAGGATCAATAGGGCACTATTGATGGTGCTAGCTAAGAGGTGGCATAGTGAGCATAACACCTTTCATCTACCCACAGAAGAGATTACCGTGACACTCGAGGATGTATATAGGATTCTAGGTATTCCAGTAGTTGGTGAGCTTGTGATCTATCATCACAAGGAGATTGGAGGGATTGATGCACTGAGATGAGTCTTCCAGAATCCTCATGTAGGTGGGTATGAGGTTGCGTGGAAGGATATGGTGGAGAGGTATGCCCCACTGCCTTCGGTTTTAGTAGGATTTATCGGTGGTTTCCTTTGTCCTGATCGCAGGTCAAAGGGACTATCAGTTAGTTGGGGTAGGATTCTGGAGGACATGCTTCTCCATCAAACTAGATATGCACGGGGTTCATGTATGCTTGCCCATCTATATCATGATATTCATCAGGTCGTGTACTTAGATGGGAAGAGTCTCTCCTATGAAGTTACTCTATTACAAATATGGGCATGCGAGCATTTTTCCATTACTTGCCCCATTGTTCAGAGAGATCACCCACTGGGTTTTCCATATGTTTATGCCTACACAAGTCCCCTTGTCCAGCCAATCCTGGGTAAGTTAGAGTACTGGTGACGCATGTTAGATGACATGGATACAGTCATCTAGAGACCATATCTAGATTGTGATATGTGGGAGGTGGATGATATAGAGTTTCCCTATTGTACGAGATCTAGGTACTTGATCGGGCGTACCCCATTTATTATTGAGCGGTTCCTGGGGATGAGGGTCCTGAGATAGTATAGGTTAGTACAGATGATGCGACGGGGTGTGACACACTATGCCAGGCACCGAGAGGATATGCCAAAGTGGGGTCCATTTGTGATGATAGAGGCTACCAGAGCAGAGTATCTAGCTCTGCAGCCAGATTATTGGGTGATACATCCAGAGGTGACAGACGCAGGGATGACAAATGAGTACGCAACTTAATTTTACACATATCCCTTTCTAAGATTTACCAGCCCAAAGGATCCTGCCCCATTATTGGGAGGACCAATGATATAGTGGGCATGACGGCAGCCATAGGCATAGGTAGAGGTAGGATAGCCATAGGAGCAGGCATAGGTAGGGGCACATGCATAGGTACCAGCAGAGGTAGAGGGTGGGTAGCGATGGATGTAGATGAGGAGGATGAGGAGATGGAGGAGGAGGATTCAGATCGCTTAGAGGACAGTGGTGATGACGGGGATGATGAAGGTGGTGGGAGTGGAGGTCAGAGGTTCTTCTTTGATGTACCATTCAGTACGAGGCCCGATACATCGAGAGTGGTGGATAAGCCGAGTACTTCGGCTCCATGGATCACTACAAAGCTCCTTCATAGGGATAGATGGATACCTTATAGGTAGAGGTTCAGACTCTTCAGAGTTAGTTAGCACAGGCACAGGTTACTATCAACTAGCTATAGGCATAGGTTGCACAACCACTACCTCCTGACCCACAGGTAGCTCAGCTTATAGCAGAGCGAGATAGCTTCCAAGAGCGATGTATACAGGTCGAGGGGGTAGTTGAGAGACTCCTGAGATCAGTCGAGAGTACATCTATTGGAGAGGTTGTAGCAGAGGGATTGGAGACTGCTCAGGAGACCGAGTATTATAGGATGAGATATTTTGAGGCAGTGCCACCTGAGAGGAGGATTGCTTTCACACAGTCAGGTACTCGGTCTCAGACCCATTCACGCAGCCATACCAGGAGTGCTACCAGGAGTGTGCATCAGCCAGTTAGATGAGAGATTAGGGCTTTTGGGAGTAGACATCTAGCGAGTCCTACTACCTAAAGAGATAGTAGTAGCCATGTGCCATGGTCGGATGCCCCTCAGTGATGAGTGATTTGACATATTTATTCATTGTATTTGATAGATCTTGTTGAAACATTTGATATCCTTGTACCCATGGACATTTATGTTGATGAGATTTATGATATACAGTGGTGATTTGATATGCATGTGTTATGGATGATTTATGATGAATGATTATGAATGCATGTTTATTTCTATATGTTATGATGTTTATGATGCAAATGATGATGTAATGTAAATGATGATGGTTTTATTTTATGTATGATGATTCAATGATGATATGATGTAATATGTGTATGATGAAATTATTTCTAACATGATGATATATGATGCAATCTAAATTATTTTCTCTTATGACGTATGTAATGAATGCAAGATGTAATGATGAAATGATGATATGATTTTAATGAAATGATATGTCCTAAAAATAATATGGATATAATATGAAAATGATATGATGTAAACTAAATGGATATTTGACCAATATGAATGAGACCTAATAATGATGAAAAGTGATATAAATGTATACGAAATAAAATGATGACCTAAATGAAAAGTTATGATGGAACGAGATGTAATAAATGATAATTTATAAATGAGATGATTATTTTAAGATAACGATGTAATAATGATCATAATAAAATGAATAAGACTATAACAAATGATAATGATATGAGTTGGTGAATAAATGATAATAATGTGAGTTGGTGAATAAATGATAATGATGTAATAATATGATAGTGTAATAATACCTTATGATAATATGAAATGAACGAAATGGATGCAATCTTTCTTTTGTGAAACAAAATGCAAATGTGAATGTTGTGAAATAATATAATATGAGATGAATGATCAATGCATAATATGTACTTAATGAATGACTATACATATGATATGTAAAGATGGATAATGATCATGATGGCGTAAATGAGATCGAAAAATGATAATGACAATGAAATGATGTAAAAATGTAAGTATGCAAATGCAATGATAATGATAACCTAAATGAATCATGGTGAAATGATATGTAATAAATGATAATGCAATGAGATGTAATGAATGTCCAAGTGTACTCAATCATTGTCTGAAAAGATATACAAGAATTTTTCCAACCTTCAAAAATCTACTTAAACAGCCCCCAAAATGAAAATCTAAACGAATTATGCAGTCCTAGAATAATGTAATGAACCATTCTCCTATTTGTCATTCCATGTTGTGCTTGATTTTCATCATTGAGCCTTTTGATATGTTGAAAGTTAGTACAAGCATCAAAGGGTATGTTAGGACCAATGATGACCTGAGTATTGCTTTCATGATGTTTGATATAGCAAGTTAATACAAGCATCGAGGTATAATTAAACCAAGATGACCTGAGTATTATTTGTATAAATAGACAAAAGTTAACCATTTTACTATGCAAATACCAAAATTTCATCAATGATAGGTTGTAGAGCATGTCCTATGACAAATTTGCACAATACTAGTGGTTAGCTTACAGACAACAAGCAAAGAAAAATCATACTCCTTCCTCGTGATTCTAGTTTAGTACATCATTGAACCACTCCAAAGATTTGATGTCATCAAATATCAAAACAACAATTCAAATTTTGCTATAAGTTTTTCATTCATTTTATTCAGATCAAGATCATCCAATTTGTTTCATTTTTCTATCAAATAATCATGTATACTTAGTTTAATTGGACAAGTTTGTTGTTTCCAATATTCCAATTTTTGACACATGTTGTTTGTCCACCAAAAAAAGCTCCAAGAAGCAAATTTCCCCTTAATGACCTTGCACTCTGACTCCTGCTAGACACAACTACTGCTAAGGATAACCCTAATCATCAAGCCATGATGAAATCCTTGTCGTTTCAAGGAGATGTTAGGGCGTATGATGCGAATGTGATGGCAAGGCATGTATGTGATGCTGATGAAAGATGGATATGAAAAATGTATCCTAATAGATGAGAGAGCTAAAAAAAATCACAAATAGTGCCTGTTTGCCAGGTTTTAACCATTTGTTTTTATTGCACTTTTTCCTAATTTTATGATTGTTTATTTTTATTTTTATTTTTATTTTTATTTTTATTTTTTTTTTTCAGGACTTTTTCTATTGTTTTTGATATTTTTCAGGCATAAAACTTCTTCAAGTGAATGTTGTTGGTTAGATCTTCAAACAAGTCCCCTTCTGATGTTGACAACTGATACGCCCCCGATCCATATGTTGCAATGATAACGAATGGGCCCAACAAATTAGGTTCGAACTTGCCTTTATTTTCCTTATCTTGCTGATTACAAGGGTTTTCTTTGAGAACTAAGTCACCCACTTGAAAATTTCATGGTTTGACTCTATGATTGTAGCTGCGGGACATAAATTATTGATATCCCTTCAAATGATTAACTGCAGTTTGATGTCATTCATCAAGTAGTTCTAGTTCTTGCAACCTTGATACTTTATAGTCTTCATCATTGATTAACCCCTTTAGTGATACTCGAAGTGAGGGAATCTCAACTTCTAGTGGTAGAATAGCTTCTGCTCCATAGACCAAAGCATAGGGAGTAGCACCTATTGGTGTGTGAATACTTGTTCTGTATGCCCACAATGCTAGATTTAATTGGACATGCCAATCACGACCTGCCTCATTCACTGTTTTCTTCAAAATCTTTAGAATTGTTTTGTTTGAAGCTTTAGCTTGACCATTCCCTTGTGGATAGTAAGGCATAGAGAACCTATGTTGGATGCAAAATCTTTCACATAGTTCATCAACATCTTGATTTTTAAAGGGTTTTCCATTGTCTGTGATAATGGAGGTTGGAATACCATATCGATAGATGATATAGTTCAAAATGAATGAAGAGATTTTTTTTCCAGTAACAAGTGTTAGGGGAAAAGCTTCAATCCACTTAGTAAAATACTCAGTGGTTGTAATGATGAATTTGTGTCCATTTAAAGATGATGGGTGTATCTTGCCAACCAGATCCAATCCCCACTGAGCGAAAGGCCATGTTGTGGTGAAGGGTTGTAATTCTTGATTAGGAGCATGAATGAGATTCCCATGAATCTAACATTTTTCACATTTCTTCACAAAGATGAATGATTCCTTCTCCATGGCTAGCCAGTAATAACCCAATCTAACAAGTTTCTTGGCCAAGGTTAGTCCACTTGAGTGTGTCCCACAAATGCCACCATGTACCTCTTGTAAGGCCTTTTTCAATTCATCACATTCGAGACATCTAAGGAGGGTACCATCCAGACCATGCTAGTATAAGACATCAACAATTAAGGTGTAACGAGAGGATTGACGGATGAAATTTCTTTTTTGATTTCTAGATAAGTCTAAAGGTAAAATAGTATCCTTTAGGTGAGTGTAAATTTGGCCATACAAGGGAGAATCAGAATTGGTTAAGTGGAAAATCATTTGAGTTTCTCGATTGTCATAGGTGGAAGAAAAAAATTGTTCCACCAGGAAATCGTATCATGCTAGATTCTCTGACAACTGAAGTAGAGATGTGATTGTAGCCATAGCATCTGTTGCTTTATTATCAATGCGTGGAATTTGTATGAACTTGATATCAACAAAGTATTTATTCAAATCATCCACCATCCTTTTGTAAGGTATCAAATTGTCATCCTTAGTATGATATTCATCATTGATTTGATTTATAACAAGTTGTGAATCACCAAAAACTTGAAGTTCTGTGATTTTCCAGTCAGTTGCAATTCTCATGTTAATTAATAGTGCCTCATACTCATCTATGTTATTTGTGCAAGGGAACATTAGCCGATAATATTTTGGAATTTTATGTCCTTGAGGTGTAATAAAAAGAATCTTTTCCCCTGAGCCATGTTGAGTGTAGGAACCATCAAAATAGAGTGCCCATGGCTACTTGATAACTGTTGTGAATACATCCGCATTAGGAAAATCAATGTGTATTGGGTTTCTACTAGCATTGGTGCTTCTTCTAACTAATATGTGATTACCTATCCTTTTATAGCTTTGTGATCCACATAATGAATGTCAAACTCACTCAGGATCATGACCCATTTAGCCAACCTGCCAGTTAAGGTTGCCTTACTTAGAAGATATTTGAGTGGATCAATCTTAGCCATAGGCTTTATTGTATGAGCTAGCATATAGTGTCATAACTTTTGAGAAGTGAACATGACCCCTAAGCAAGCTTTTTCAATGAAGGTGTAATTTAGCTCATGACTTGTCAAAGTTCGACCGATGTAATAGATTGCTCGCTCTTTTCCTAAATTGTCTTCCTATGCCAATAATGCTCCTAGGGAAACTTTTGTGGCAGAAATATATAATATGAGGGATGCACCTTGTACTGGTGGAATTAACACTGGTGGATTCATTAGGTACTACTTTATCTGATCAAACATTGCTTCACATTTGTCTTCCCATTTAAATGGAACATTCTTGTGTAAGAGATGAGTAAATGGTAAAATTTTATCCGCCAGTTGCGCAATGAATCTTTTGATGGATTGTAACTGTCCCTGCAAAGAGCATAGTTGACTAATGTTCCTTGGTGGTGGCATATCAAGAATTGCTTCTACCTTAGCTTGATCCACCTCAATTCCCTTTGTTGATACGATATAACCCAACAGCTTTCCAGATTTCACTCCAAAGACACATTTCTTTGGATTAAGTCTCACTTTGAATTGCTCCATTCTTTTCAAAATTTTAGATAAGATGGCTATGTGTCCTTCCCTGCTGTTAGATTTGGCAAGGAGATCATCAACATAATTCTCCATGAATGTATGCATCATATCATGAAAAATTGTTTTCATTGCCCGTTGGTATGTAGCTCCTGCATTCTTCAATCCAAATGGCATTACGTTCCAGCAATAGGTACCCCAAGGGCATGTGAACGTTGTTTTATCCCAATCCTCTAGTGCAATCTTTATCTATTTGTATCCTGAAAATCCATCCACTAATCAATATATCACATGTCCAGCAGTCAAATCAACAATCATGTCTATGTTTGGTAGAGGGAAATCATCTTTAGGACATGCCTTGTTCAAATCTCTGAAATCTATACAAATTTTGATTCTTCTGTCTAGCTTTGAAATAGGTACAATATTGGAGATCCATTCAGCATAGTCGATAGACCGAATGAATCCAACATCTAAAAGATTCTTTAACTCCTCTTTAACCAATAATGCAACATGTGGATGTATTTTTCTGAGTTTCTACTTCACGGGTTTTGCCCCCGACCTGATAGATAGATGATGCATGATGAGATCCAGATCTAATCCAGGCATATCTACGTAAGACCATGCAAAACTGATTTGATTGTTCTTGAGAAATTATGTGAATCCCAGGATTTCTTCTTCTTTGAAAGATGCGGCCAATTGCAAGATTTTAGGTTGTTCTGTAGTACCTATATTGAGTTCCTCTGTTGGTTCTATTAGAATAGAAGACCTTTCCTGGTAATGTTCTGAGAGAGTGTCAAGTTTCCCATCCTCTAGTGCCTTTGAAAGGTTTTTACTATTGGATACGCTTTTTATTTTTCTCTTTTCTTGATCTAATACTGCCTTTGTTAGGTTTTCACCAATAGATCTTTCTTTTATGTTATTTATTTCATAGTTGTGAAACTTGGCACTTTCCTGTCGAAAAATCTGATTTTGTGATTCCCTGGTGGAACTTGTTTCCAGTTGGGATGAACAAAGAAAGTTTATCATGGTTTCGTCACTGGGAAAAGTTGGGATATCAATGGGTGTGATTTGTTCCCAATAAATGAGTTCGGGATAGACTAAAGGAAATGGATCATTAAGATGAGTAAGGTCACTTTCCGTTAGGATCATGATGCTATTATTAACATCATTATGAGGGAGGTCTAGGGTGGTATCTTCCTATGGATGATCTGTCGCACTTTGAATCAAATCGGTCTCACTTGAGTCATGATCGCTTAGTAGAACGTAATCAAGCAGAGGCATTGAGCTTTCCCCTTGTAGGAATGTGGGTGTAAATTTGTGTATGACATCCACCTTTTTATCCCTCTAGAATTGATCATCAAAGATGGTGTCCCATTCATATTCATTGGAATCAGTGTTAGAATTATTATCTTGAATTCTCATAATTGTTTCAGCTAACTCCTCATTGGACATTCTTTGCACTACTTCTTCCTTTCTATCTTCACCATATCCTAACCCATTTTATCCCTTGGGTGCATTTTTTTCAATTGGATAGGTTCAATAATACCCTCTTTTCTCTTTTTGATAGGGCCATTTCCTTCATAACCCATTTGTTGCATGATCGCATAACCTTTTCCATATTGCTCTGTGGGTAACTTCACATGTTGTATTGATTCTTCTTCATCTTTATAGATCCAATCAAGGATAGCTTTATCTTCCATGTCATTTTCTTTGATAAATACTCCATTAAACTTGGTGATGGGAACTGAAGCTGAGGCTAAAGCTGTTGTAGCCTATTGTATAGATGTTGATGGTTGACCATGGGATCTTGGAGATATGGGTAGACTAGAGAGAGATGAGGAATATTCTCCCACCCCATTATCTTTCAATTTTAGCTTGGTGCCAAAATTACTTATCATTTCTCATGCTTTCTCATTGTATTTGGAGGTATAAATGGCCAAAGCCTCTCTATTAAGTCGGATGAGTGTGTCCTGAGTTGCTCTTAGATTAGAGAAATTTTGACTACTAATGTGATCAGGAGGTATTGTTACTTCTTGTCCATCATATGGAAACTTCAAGCATTGATGATAAGTAGAGGGAACAACTTGCATGTCATGGATCCATGGACAACCCAAGAGTATGTTACAGGATAGATCCTGATCTAGAACCTAAAAAAAGGTATTCTTCACAATAGGTCCCACTCTAATTGGTAGCATGATGAGGCCTTTGGAAGCTCTTTCCTCATCAATGTATGCCTTGATTGTAATGTTCCTTTGTGGATCTATAGATTCTTCTTAATATCCCAAAGCAAGGACCAATTTTAAAGTACAAATGTTTAATCCGGCTCCCCCATCTATTAGGACACGTCTAATTCGGGCTTTGTGAACCATAACCTCTAGGTAGAGTGATGAATTATGTGGATGGGTCATGGATGAGTCATCCTTCTCAGTAAAGGATAAACATGCAGATGAGGAAAAGTGTCCCACCATGGCTTGAAATTTATTGATATCCAGATCAGGAGACACAATTGTGTCAACAAGTGCCCTTTCCAGAATGTCCTTATGTGCAGGTAACAATTTTAAGAGCTCCAAGATAGAAATTTGGGCTGATGTTTTTTCGTAGTTGATCGACCAAATTGTATTGACTTGGAGGAGGAATTGCTGCCTTAGATGAGCTTCCTTTTACAATTATTTTGGCTTGTCCCCTTGTTGAAGCATTGACCTCTCGATATTCTTGCTAACCTTTGATTTAGATAGCATTGATTTGTTGATCGTTAGTATAAATATGATTGATAGTGGTGTCGTAGACATGATTCATGTTCTTTCCTTTGTCACCCAAGGATTCCCCTTTTTTATAATTAGGGAGAGGATCCTTAAACGCCTGATGGTCATCATTGGCATTATTTCCCTCAACCGTGATGGTACGTTTATGAATTGAATCCTGAACAATATTCTTTAACCCTGGGCAATTATTTGTCTTATGACCTTTACACCTATGATATTCACAAAAGTGTGAGTCATTCAATGATGGTGGTTTAACTCAAGGCTCATAATATCTTTGTGGTGGCAATGTAATAGCATTTTGATTCAATAGTTCTTTAAGAATGGATTCCAAAGACTGGCCCAAGGGAGTAAAACTCTATCGATTTGGAAAATATGAAGATCTGGGCACATTTGAATTTTGATTATTGCCAAAATTATTTCCATGATTATTGGTCACATTACCTTGATTGGAAATATTGCCTTGGGTACTAGAATTTCAAGCATTATTGGTGCGTTCGACACCTGATACATTAAGAACAGTAGGATTCACATTCACATTGTTAGCATCTACTACCCCATCATTCACAACATTTTTATTTTGAGTCCAAAATCGTGACTTGTCATTGTTGTTACTATTGTTGTTGTTGTATGAAGTTGAACCTTCTTTATCGATTTTCATAACTCCATGCTTGACCAAGGCACCTTCAATAGTAATCACGTTTTCAATCAATTTTTCAAATGATTGAGGACAGTGAAGGTTTAGTTTGTAACTCATCTCTTGATTCAGACTATCGATAAAGATCTCCATCTTCTCTGTTTCAGGAAGAGGACGGGAGTATCTAGAAAACACCCTTCTCCACCTTTGCAAAAATGTAGTGAAGGATTCCCCTACCTTTTGCTTCACCTTACACAGATCAAGCATGGTTATCTGGTGTTGGATATTGTAGGAGTATTGTGATATAAATTTATTTATTAACTCCTCAAATGTTCTGATGGGGGTAATGATATTTGAAAGCCACTCCATGGATTGTCCACCCAGACTTCATGGAAACAATCTCATTAAGTAGGTATCTTCATGAGTGAATTCTAAGATCATATTTTGAAAATCCCTCACATGTTCAATGGGGTCGGTTTTCCCATTATACCTATCAAATTTAAGGATTTCATAATGTTTTGGAAAAGCAATCATTTGAAGACTCATGTCAAATGAATATGGACATATATCATCAAAAACATTCTTCTTTGCTGTACCCCCTTGGATTTCTTTTATTTTCCCTTGCAATGCTTTTATCTGTTGAGTAAGGGCACTAAAATCATTAGGAGGAGTTTCAAGATTCTCTTTAATCCCTTCTATGTCAAAATCGGTAGGTAACTTAGCTCCTTAATTAGCTAATGAAAGGAAATATCTTTCCTTGTTTTGTTCAAAAATCCTTTCCATAAGAGTATGGAATTGGGGATCCTGCTCTGCTTCTTGGAGCTTTTCTTCCATTATCTCTTTAGTATTTGAATTATGAAAGGGATTCTCTTCCCTATCGCTATTATCACCCATTTTTCTTACTGTACTTTCCCTTTCATCTCTTTCTATGTGCTTTCAAGATCTTGTGACAATAGGCATAAGCTTTTGCCAAATTTCTACTAACATTGATCAAAAGAATGAAATACTCCAATTTTGATGATTATGAAAGTCAGGATAGAATGAAGATTCTATGACTTAAAATATTTCTAATCTTCAGCTCGTGATTCCCTGATTGAAAGGATGAAAATCTTGCTTGTGGGAATTAAACCAAAGATCAAAAATAAAGATGATTCTGCACTTTGTGAGGTTTGATTGTGGCTCTGTAATAATAAGGATTTGTGATAAATGCCTAATGTGCTTGAGTTTTTTATTGTAGAAATTGATTAGGACAAGTAGAGTATATAATTGCAGGTTGGGGAATATAAGAGGAATTAATATGCTGACTGCGATTGTGCCTTTGAGGAAGGGCTCTTCTTTGAAAGAAGGCTCATGAGTATAAAGGTTCTATAGCATAATCGTCAGTGAAACCTCTAACAAAGTCATGATATCGATGAATAAAGGTGTTGTGTTCAAGAAAGACATTTCGACTTTGGTATAATTTTTTTGTCTTTTTCAATAACTTCTTATAACTGAGAGATTTCTTTGGCTTTCTAATCTTCCTCTCTAGGGACTTCTTGGCAAAAGTTGCAGACTTCTAGACCCTGAGCATAGAAAAAGACTAGACTGAGATGACTGATTTTTGAGTGTCAGAAAATTACCTAGGCTTAGAACATAGATGTGCTAAAGTTTTCAGCAAATGCGCTAAAAGATCCAACCTATGCATTAGACTATTGCAGGTATGCGCTAAAACAAAGCACAAATTCTCTAAAATAGAGCATGAATGTGTCGAAACAAAGAATAGATGCACTAAAACAAAGCATGAATGCACTGAAACAGAGCATGAATGCATCGAAATAGAGCACAAATGTGCTGAAACAGAGCATAGATGCGCTAAAACAGACCAGGGATGTGCTAAAATATCCAATTATTTTTCTGATATAGACATGTTTTGACAATTTGATATTTTCGGATGATCTTAATCTGATTTAAATATGAAAAACATGGCATATAGTAGCCGATAGTTGTTTTGTTAATTCTAAAATCTAAACAAAGAGTGTATGTTCTTGAGATTTTCATGGGTATTGAACAAGATAATCATTTCAAATAGACTCACTCGTAGTTTGTCAAATAGGTCATCATAGGAATCACAACCCACAACTTAAAATTGTGTTGACTCACATAGTCATGTCACCCCCTAGAGGGAGCCTGTGTTTTTGCCTTTTTCAGGTGTGTACTCAAGGTTAGATTTCTTGATCCCTTGAGCAAACAATCCATGGTCGTTATATGGTGAGTATCTTGGGGGCACATTCTTCCCTCCCCTTGCACTATGATTGAAATGATGTTTGGATACTGACACGACTGGCTTTCTACACTATGGTTCGTAGTAAAGGTTTTTGTTTGGCGTGGCAATAGATAAACTCCCTCAAAAGACTTCCCAATCTTTAGAACAAAGATTTTGGGGATGGTTATCTTGCTCACTTCTGTTAAATATGGGTTTCCCCAAAATTCACTTTTGATTAGAGTGGGTTGGAAAACTTGACTTTGGTTGTTCCCAATTCGGTCGTTCCCGTAGGGTGAGTTCTTTTTCCCACTACGGCAGGCCTTCTAAAGGATGTAATAAATCATGAATTGCATAAAATGAAATAGGTAAGTCTAGCGTTCTGATCACCCAGTAAAGGGGAGAGCATATACCTATTACCCCACAATCACATCAAACAAATGGTTCAATTTTAAATCCAAATGACAGTTTTCTCTGCTAAGTGAAGATTTTGCTTTACAAAAAACATTGGATTCATTTTAACCAGCACAAAATAATGTTTGGTGACTATCCTAAGATTGATAAATTCTAGATTTTAAATGTCTATCCTAGGATTGCTTCATTTTACTTTAAAACCAAATTGAAAAATCATGTCTGCGGATGGCGTCAGAATCAAAATTTTCTTTTACAACCTCTCTATGCGCTAAAACAAGTCACCAATGCACCAAAATAGTTAACAAATGTGCTAAATGATCAAGCAGGGATGCACAAAAAATGGTCGTCTATGTGCTAAAACAGTCCATGGATGCACTGAAACAGTCCATGGATGCGCTAAAATAGTCCATGGATGCGCTAAAATAGTTTGTGGATGTGCTAAATAGAGACTCATATGCGCTAAAGCACAACTCCAGTCTGTCACCTATCATAAAAATCTGCAATAAAAAGATTAAAAACGTGGGGATGCCCCACAGTGGGCACCAAAAATGTGTTGTTAGAATAAGTGGATTAATTAGAAAGTAAACTAACACACCAATGGAAAAATAGATTGAAAGAAACTAATTTAGAAAATGCAAATGCAAACTCTAATTAATAGTAGCTCCTTCAAATTCGTCCCATTGCTCTTTATCTCCAAGGATTTGATTAAAGTTACTGGCTCTCAATTGTGTAGGCAGCAGCTTGTTGAAATGACAACTTAGGAGAACAAGATTTATTGAAAATGCATGTCCATTGCTAATGATTTACGCTATGAAATTGAAAAATTAAAATGCTATGATATTGCTAAAATGTTGATATGCTTATTTGAATGCAACTATAGTAACTACGCATGAAATCTAGGATAAAATCTACTTACGAAAAGGTTGTATTTATAGATTTTCGAAAGGCAAGAATCTAGTTGGCGAAGATCAATGGTTGAGTTTCAAACCTGTCAAGATGAATGGTGTGAGATTCTGTAAATTGAGAGAAAGGTCGAAGGTTGAGAGAAAGATGGAGAATGTTTTCAACCCACGAAACTATCTTCATCCAAAAATGGAGATAAACATGCTCTTTGTCTTTTCATTACTTGAAAAGTTAGTTAAAAATTGAGGATAAATGACAATTAAATAAATCAATTTATTTAATTATATGTGACATGTGCAAATGGAAGCTTCCATAATTTAAATAATTAATATTTAATTATGTGAGAGGTGAAAAAGATGAGTAATTAAATATTTACAATATTTAATTAAGTGAGGTGAAAAAGATATTAAATATAAAATATTTAATTTAAATGTGAAGTGAAGGATGAATATTCCATTGTTTGAATTTAAATGTTCAAACTTAGAAATAAAATGATAATCAAATAAATAAATTATGAAATTTATTTAATCTAATAAAGAGGAAAATAGCAATAATTAAATAAAATTATTTATTTAATTAAACTAGAAGAATTAGAAAAATGAACAATATAAATAAATAATTAAATTTATTTATATGTAGATGACTTTAGAATATTAATTAAATAATTCATATTTAATTAATTAACAAGTTTGATTAACTGTGACCATTTTTAGATGTATACATCTTCATTATAAATTAATCGTTCATCAAAATTTCAAATAAATTACATTTCTAGAAACTAGACTCCATTCTACAAATATTAAAAAAAAATCAATTAGTTTCCAAAATTTGTAGGGGTGGGATGGCCAAAATTTTGTTTCTGAGGAAGTGTCCACTTTGAATATTAGTAGAAAATAAAATACTCATTAAAAAATTATCAGAAAAATCATACATCAACTACATACTGTTAGCTAATTTCTCACCAAAGCAATTTTAAAAATACTAAAAAAAAATTCACCATGCTACGTTCCCACAAAAGTTGCTATGTTATGTTTTTCTAACAAAAACAAAACCAATTTCTATGATTCCCTCTTTTGAACCACTCAATCTCAACCATTTGCAAAATAAATTAGTAGTTTAGAAATTATACTCAGAGCACTATGATCCTTGTTTTTTTTGCATCTCAAAATTTTGATTGTAACTATCCTCAATTTCATGTCCAAGGTCGGTATTTCCTGATTTCAGAAAAGAAAAAAAAAAGTGGCCACTTAAGCCCTATTTTTGGTCCCCCATATTTTTGCCCTTACCCAAGGGTGAATCACTAACAAGGTTGAAACTAGGCTTAAAATTATAGCACAACAATATCATCTTTAAGATGTTTCACTTGATGAGTGGTATGATGATGTGGTTTATTACTTAATCAGAAGTTCCCTGCTCATCTAAACACAGTATAACGTAGATTTTTGTAGCTGAAAAGTGCTAGTTATATGATGAAAGGATAAATCTTGTACAAGAAAAATCATGAAGGTGTTTACCTTCCTTGTTTAGGCAAGGAAGAAGCAACTCAAGTTATGGAAGAGCTTCAGGAAAGGTATGGTATAGGTCATGGTTCTGGCCCTGCCACTGCAAATCGAATCTTATGAGAAGGATATTTTTGGCCTACTCTGTTCAAGGATGCACACAATCATGTAAGGATGTGTCATGTTTTCCAAACTTCTACTACTAGAGAGAAGCATTCCATAGTTCCATTGCATACAGTAATTGAGGTAAGGTCATTTGTGCAGTGGGGATTGGACTTCAATTGTCTAATCAACCCACCATCTTCCACCAGGCATAGGAATATACTGACTACTGCTGATTATTTTACCAGATGGACAGAGACTATCCCTTGTGTTATTTATTTTTTGAGAACCAAACTTGATCTCAACCATTATCTATAAATTTTCCAAAATTCAATAGTCAATAATGGTGAGGATTGGCCAATGAACAAGTAAAGGATTATTGGGCCCTTACTTCTACACTTTGGGCTCTATGAAACCTAGGAGGGTGATCCTGAAAATGTTTAGATGATACTCTTGTGCCATTTTATCATGAACATTGAAACAAATAGATAATTCTCATATAATATCTTGAAAAATAGAATGTATCAAAGAATTTTTTTTCTTCTTAACAACACTCTATATTTGAAGCATGAGAATGGTGAAAATCAACACAAAATAATGACAATGGTAACCCATTTTAAGAATTTTATTTAATAAGTGATTTATTGTCGAATTTACTAACTAAATACAACATGAATAATTTACTTAGATTAGTGCCTCATCATTGGAATGAGGTCAATTCTAACACCTACACAACCTAATAACAATTTCATACATGACATCAATTCAACTTTGAAGACATTGCATTATAGAATTTGAAAATTATATTCTAAACCACCATTTCTTTCAAATATCCTAGCACTCAATATGACATAAACCAATGGCTTCACTCAAGCATTTACATTAATTCTTTGAATTAACAAGAAAGAAAAAAACTACACATACACTGGAAATCAATGGAGACAAATAAGGTAATCCTCAATTATATTATTCATAGTTCATGAAACAAGTACAAAGGAGAGAAAATGGCTTTTAATTTGCACCATTTTGTACTATATTGCCAGTATTGTTATCAAAATTACATATGCATTAGTAGACTCAAACCTAAGACTTAACTCTAAAATGATCAATATTATCTTTATAGTTCTCTCTATGATAAAAAACAAAACAATGAACCTCTTACATCTGGCCTTGAATTCCTTCTTATAGAAATGAAGGAGAAAACAAGCTTTAGGCCAAAAATTACACATCACTATTCCATTGGACCGTTACAAAATACATTCCAAATGCAGTTATATTTGCATCGACAAATGGAGGGAAATGTACATGAGACAAAAGTTATTTTCATTTGTTGAAGGAGATTTGGTCTCACCTTCTCAAAGGCATCTTTGAGCTAAATTAACAATATCCATGTGCTCCCACAAGAATTTCCATCTACACTAAGTGAAACTGAAGGAAATTATAAAAGAATAAAATAGAAAAGATATGGAACATGTCCACATCTGTAATCTTGCCATCACTTTCAAATATTGGAGAGAATACAATATATTATCCATTCTTTAACAAAAACATAATTTGTACTAGTTCTAGACTATGCATTGTGCTTCTCCCATTCGTTATTCATCATGGTTGCAAATTCAAGACAAAAATTGCACTCACCAGCCCACTATTACAACTCAATCATCCAATAAATCCAAGTACTTTTCTTTCTAGGCTTGGAATTCCTCTTCAATGGGTCAATTAAAATTCATGACCCTATTAGCCTTCTACCTATAAGGTGAATACTTGGTAACAACTTGATTTTCTTCCTTATCAAACTCTGCTAGAACAATTTTTGCATGGGCTAGCATGTCCATGTTCTTTGTTAGCATACCCATATCACGCCCTTCACAAATCAAAGTAGCTTGATTTAAAATGACATCATTGGTTTCTTTTCTCCAATCCTATAGGGTTTTGATGTTACCATCATCCTTTAAAGTGGATGGAAAGAGACCATGATGTGTTTCATGAAAATTCTTGATCAATTCCTTTATCTTGGTCTCCAAAGGCTCTATATTCCCCCTAAACTCCAAAATTTTGTTTATAATCTGAAAGGCACACTTAAGTTTTTCAGGGTTGTTAACATCATGCTTGGCTCCAATAGACATCATTCTCAATTCTTGTAGCCTAGGGATCCATGTCTCCATAAGAAGAATGGCTATCTCTTTGTCAGTGTCAAAATTGTTTATAGAAAACTCCATGGAAGAATAGCTAGCATGAATGCTATTCAGTATGTTATTAACCCCTCTATTTAAATGCTCCAAGACTATAGTGACAATCTTCATATTACTAACAAATATATCCCTATTGTGATTGTCACATTTTTCTTTTTAATCTCTTAGCTTTTCAAGCAACTCCTGTTTGTTGGCACCTTCCTTTGTCTATGGTGATTTTGATGTGTCTAGCTCTACCATTGAAATGGGTATAGTTCCCATATTGTAAGGCACAATTTCCCATGATAAAATTGTTGAAGGGGTTTAATCAGTAGGTGTTGGCTCATGTGAAGTGGTAGGAGAAGTAACATCAATCTGTGTTTGTTCTCCTGATTGCAAATTTTGTAATTTCTCTTTTATCAGTGCTAGTTCTATTTGTAACTGCATTGTTTTTCATTGATTCTTTATGTTATATTCTTTGAGAAGTGAGAATTGAGACAGGATCCAATGTTGATCATAGATCACATGTAACTCCAATCAACAAATGATCAAAGATAAAAATAGAAGAATGAAGAGAAAATATGAAATGAGAGAACAATAGAGACAAAGCAAGAAAATTTTGAGAATACTCTTGTAACTCTCACCAAACAATCACTGAGGTAGCCAAAGTAGTGAAGGTGAGAGGAGAGTGCTCAATATATAGAAGAATAAGGAAAAACACATCCAAGAGGTGCATTAACTCCTACTACCCATAAAAGGTGGGAGGTTATCAACTACTTGGTAAATGACAAGACATGTGGCATAACCTCCTCAAGTGAATATAGGAGAGAGGTGGCACATAAAGCCAAAAGAGAGTGAGAAACCCAACTACCCCATAACCTATCTAGGTAAAAAAAAAAATAGTGGTTATGAGAGGTGGCACAACAAGCCAGAAGAAGATGTGTAACTCAACTACCCATGTGTGGGGAGAGAGTGACACATGTAGCTATTGTATTTTGCCACACGTCCTCATATTACCACATCTAATAAACCTAAGCAATCTTAAATAATAATGTATAGGAAAAATAAATACCCCCTAACATAAGGAAATTAATAAACCTACACTAACACCCCCCTTAAGCATAGCTTAGGTGGGTGAAAAGATGGGTCCTGATAAATGAAGCCATGTTAGGTACCCATGTACATATAAAATCTCCCCCAAAGAAGAAGAAACCCCATCTCATAAAAATAAGCATGCCCCCATAATAAAGAGATAAATGAAGTGGAAGGAAAAAGATTCCCCCCAAAGAGATCCAATGGTAGATGCTCGAAACTAGATGTAGAAGATGGTCCACGATCATCGAACAACGTTCCTCCCCTTAGGAAGAATCAAAACCAAAGGTGTATGTGATCTATCTCCCCACCCCTAAAAGGAATATGTAGGAATAACATGAAAGATGAATGAATTCTTTGAAGTTGACTCAAGTATCCCCATGTCGATGCTAAAAACTCCACAATCAAATCAGGTGTTCTAGGCCACATTGCTAAAGATGACAAATTAGAATATCCTAGAGATTGATGTAGAGCATAAGCCAAAGACTCAAGTATCTCCTTTGAAGATGTCTTCTCCAAATGATGATCCAAAGTATCCACACTCATGTCAAATTGTAAGGAATGACCATGTAGAGAATAAAGAGGAGGGTCAAAGTGATCTCTCACAACATCTGAAGAAAATTTGACTTCATTGTAGAGAAGATGAATATCATCAATAGTTTCTCCCAAATCAGCAATATGTATCTCCATAAACAAGTCTTAAATACCTATCAAGAGATCATCGCAAGCTGAATTTGAAAGATAATGTATGTTTTGTTGCAAAGAATCGCTAGAAACTTTCAAAGAAGCATCTCTAGAATCTAAAGTCACGACAAGTTTGTGTGATGGGGTATCAATGAACTGATCATCCACACAAGATGTGTTCACACAAGATGGGGAAAATAAGTCTTAGCATCATCCACAATAGCCTGGTTATCCAAGGAAATATCACTTTCAGATGAAGATTCAGTGTCTCCATATAACTACTAAATGATGGTCCAAGTAGTGAAAGGGCATGCAGTGTGCTCTATGTGATGTAGAGTATCCTCAAAAATAGTAACACATATTAGTCCATAGACCATGACATTATTGTTAAACCATGTATTCTTCTAATTATAGTCACTTGATTCAGGAACAAGTCCAAAGAGATAGGGTAGTAGATCTTGCTCAAGGAAATTATTCTTTATCCCTTGTTTCCAAGACAAATAGTTCTCTAAAGTTAGCTTGACAACAAAAGAATGGAAATAGTTTTCAAGAGACATTCTTAACCCCCCATAAATTGAACTTTATCTTAGTTTGTGATTACAAATTGTTTGTATAATCCCCCCAAGATTGATACAAAAACCACTTTAAATGAATTCAAAATAGAGACATCAAGATACACCTCCCCTTTCCACTCAAATAAAGAACCCCCCCAAGAAAATATGATTTGGCACTTTATAATTAGTGCATTTACAACTTCCACTAGCAATAATACTTAGTGGTCTTTATCTCAATGCTTTACAAAACTCTCACACATTGGGTGTATGTTGAAAGTATAAAATTGGATCCAATCCAAGTGAAACTAACAAAACCACTGTGATCTACTCAAAAATAATGCACTTTCAAAAAAAGAATCGTCTCAATGTGAGATTGTATGAGAAAGTTATGAGTGTCTGAAGTTCCCAAAATGAGAACTGTGCAGTGTCATGGGTGAGAATCTATAATTTCTAAAGAAACACTGCATCAAAACCAAAAAAAAATTCCATTGGTGCAAAGAGCACAAGAAAATAGTCTAAATTAAAAAAAATTGCTTGAGAAACAAAGCCAGTATGAGTGAGAACGAAGCATTTGAAAACTGCCTTGAAATCTGCAACTATCAATGAAGATGGGATTTTCTGAAACATTTTGATTCCATTTCTACAAAATATATAACATATGTGCAAAAGATAGTAATGACCCAAATGGCATATTTTCTTTAAATCATACACAAAATATGGATCTAGTGTAAAATAATGCTCCTAGCAACAAAACAACCTATAAAGGCTCAATCGGCTACCTAAGTCAATCAAAGGCATGCTCAAAGCTGCAATTTTAATAGGATCCTCATAAATCCTTTCAAGTTCTTCAAATTGTTCCAAAACGTAAGAGAAGAGCATACAAGATTTTGAAGAAAATTACAACAAAGCTTATTAGCCCCCCAAAATCTCTCAAAAAATTAGAAAAACAATGAGGTAAACCAAACAACACGACTCTTATACCATGTTAGATTCTTCAAGAAGCAAGAATCAAGCCAGGATCTTATGTTGGTCATAGATCACATGTAACTCCAATCAGCAAATGATCAAAGATCAAAATAGTAGAATGAAGAGAAAATCTGAAATGAGAGAACAATGGAGACAAAGCAAGAGAATTTTGAGAATACTCTCATGACTCTCACCGAACAATCATGGATCTATCCAAATTATTGAAGGTGAGAGGAGAGTGATCAATATATAGAATAATAAGGACAAATGCATCCAAGAGGTGCATTAATTCATACTACCCATAAAAGGTGGGAGGTTATCACCTACTTGGTAAATTACAATACATGTGGCATAACCTCCCCAAGTGAAGATAGGAGAGAGGTGGCACACAAAGCCAGAAGAGGGTGAGAAACCCAACTACCCATTACCTACCTAGGTAAAAACATAATAGTGGTTATGAGAGGTGGCACAACAAGACAAAAGAGGATGTGTAACTCAACTACCCATGTGTGGGGAAAGAGTGACACATGTAGCTATTGTATTTTGCTACATGTCCTCATATTACAACATCTAATAAACCTAAGTAAGCTTAAATAATAATGTGTAGAAAAAAGAAATACCCCTAACATAAGGAAATTAAAAAACCTACACTAACACTTTCCATAAACCAACAAATCATTGTATTGCCTTTTGAATTGTTCCTTTTCTAGAGTTATTGACTCCACACTCGCCTTTGTAAACTGGGCAAGATTTATTGAAATTGTTGCTACATCAAGATTTGATGTTTCTAACACTCTCTTTATTATCAAACCTCCCATATAATTTGAAGTAGGCTCTGCAACTTCAGGCTTCTTTGTATTAGGGGCTAAGGCCTTGATGGCCAGTGTATCCCACTACTCATTGAATGCATATCCTTGCACTACAATTGTAGCTTCTTCCTCTAAATTATAGAGAGGTATATCACATTTTTTATTGTATCAAAAGCAATGTAAAAGGCTAGATCCCATTCTCACAAAAACAAGACACCACTATTCCTTACTAGCTCCCTACCTTCAGCTGCACTCATTCCATGAAATTTAGCTTTCATTTCTTTTAATACCTGTGCTTGAATATTTGCATTAGGTAACTTTGGATGAAGACTTATTTTCTTAGCCACATTATTGACATATTCATCCTTCTCAACCCTGTAGGAAAACTCCATTGAAGCTTGAGATCTTACAAATGAATCATTAACCATGAATCTTGTGCATGCTTCAATTTAGACATCATCAGTATTAGTAATCCCAGTAAGGTCATCCTTGCTCAACCTCAAACCCAACTATTGTGGCACAAATATTTTTGGTGTAGAAGGAATTCCTTGTTGCATTTCTTCCTCTGACACCTAGATTTCTTCATCATATTCATTATCACCATAATCCACCAAACAAGTTGGTTTGACCTTTTTCTTCTTCATTGGTGGCTCTTTTGGTGTTGATGCATGTTGTGGTGGTGGATCAATATCAACTTTAGTTCCAATTAACCTTGGGGGAGATGGTGATGGAATTTGTGACACTGGAGAAAGATCTCCTTTCTCCTCTTGTTGAGAGGAAGCACCAGTTGCATCTTCTTTCTTCTCTTTATTCTTTCTTTGTATGAGAACCTGCATTTTCTATTCCTTAGGAGGCTGATATGTAGGCCTTTCCTCCATAACAGGGATTTCTCTTCTACCCTATTCCTCTTTCAAAGGATCTTTCCCTTTATCCTAAATTATCCTCTCACCTTCAAGGTGACCAACCACCATCTAAAAATTATGGAACATATGTTCCATTCTTTGCATTATATTCTAATTTCTGCGAGAGCAATGAATTCAGGGTCCTTCTCCTTTATTTTTATTTGCATCTTGTCAAAAGTGATCTATTTTTCTTTTCTATCCTCTTACTTCTAAATATCAAAAATATTCCTTATTACATCCTTAGGATATTGAAAAATGTGGGAAAAATTTGGAACTCATGTTCCTTATCTTTAGCCAAGCTATGAAACCTTTAGGATCATGATGATCCCTTACTCTTCCTCTCCTCATGCTAAAATTCTTGAGTATATCATTTATATTGTCCCAACATCCTTTAATCATCACAAAATTAGAGAAGCATGTGTATGAAGGGAAGAATGTTCCTTTTCCCTGATCTTTCAAGTGTTTGTTCTCCACACTTCCCAGATGCAACATCACTTCAAGAAACCCAATTCTTTATGGCACATACTTTGGTAATAAATGAGGTGAGACAGTAGCACCATACACTCAAAAAATTATATGTGGGATAGGGGATAATTTCTCCCAAATTATGATCAAACCCCAATTCAAGCCTTTTTTCCTTAGGTCTTAAGAGATCATGCAAAGCCTTGGGGATCATTGATTTGATCACAACTATAGCTCTTCTCAATTCGGAGGCAAAAAAATTCTGAAAGAATCACATAATCAAATTTCCTATCATCCTTATCTAGAACAATGGTCCAACATTGGATAGGAAATTCCAAATTACCTTCCATCATCTCTAAATTCATGTTTTCCCCAAAGTAAGTTGCACCCTTAAATAAAAACATATACATGAATAATGAGAACCAACTGAATCTTACTCCAACCTCACCTTTCTTCAACTTTACTAGACCTTCATGAATTTGCTTTGTAAGAAACCCTCCATAATCATATATTGTGCAATAATGGGGGTGTTGGATATGGGCCACCATATACATCCATACCATGGGTATTCCAGTGATTGGGTCATAGCCAATAATGTGACAAATGGAGTAGAAAGTTTTCTTAGAAATAAGAGAGAAAATAGTTAACCAGATAGGGCTCTTTATCAAATGGTCCCAATGTAACTCGTCAGCCTTCAATGGATGCTAAGTACTTTGGAAATATATGGGCTTTGATAGAATGCTTATTCTTCTCATATTCTTCTCTAAGAACCTTTTCATTGATGGGGTGGTAGAGCTCCTAAATTTTGAAATGGTCTTGCCTTGTCATTATTCTGAGCTTATGTGATAGGACTTGGGTTTTAGGTATAAAAAAAACCTTTGCTTCAAACTTTTGTAAACCTTAAACCCTTTGTATTCTAATTCTTTGTTGATCCATCACACTGGTTAGTGATCACTTAAGTTGTAACTTGAGCCATTCGCACCATTGTTTTTACAAGCCCTTTGGTTTAGGTTTGTTGGTCACCAAGTTCCTTTTCATCATTTAATATTTGGCCTATGGTCAGGCTAAGGTTTCTTATTAAACACCTTAAGTCTTATATCTTTGTTCCTAAGGGTTGTGCCCCATCAACCTAGTCGGGTCCCTCTTTTAAGACTAACAATTTCGGCATGTGCAGATATGAAATTCCATGGTGGCCATTTGATTGTCATAAGTTGATCACAACCATTGTCTATGCACTTGTCCTATTGTTATTGCTTATTATTTTATTCACACAAGCTGACGTGCGATTGCCATGTGTCATGGCAGGTGATGGGCTCAATGTTTCCAAGGGGTTAGTAGATGAAGCTTTGAGAGATATCAATAGTGGGTATCGCTACACATGTCTTCATCTAGTTCATTCCATGTGCACCTGTATGTTTTGCGTATTGAGGAAAAAATGTCACATGCGCAAGTAGGCACGATGAAATCAGTTGCTCCATCAATGGATCCACTAGGTTTTAAAGATGACAAATGCTCTAATAAGGATTGAGATTGATGGTTGATGGTGGGTGACATGGGAAAACTTGACCACTCCCCACCATCCTGAGAGGGGCCTGCTTGTGTCTCTCATTTCTCAATGGGCAGGCAGGTGATTGCCACATGGACTACTTCCAAGACTCTGATTGAACTTTAGCAGAGATAAAGTACTACTAAAAATTTTCTAAGACTATGAACTAAGATTTTAAACATAGCAAATTAGAATTGAATCTTTGGCATGCATTCAGGATTTGGGAGGTGCTTGTGGCTATGACCATCAATTTTGTCAGGTGTTGGTACACGTGGGATGGATTAATTGAAGCAAGATAGGGTACAAGCTGATATTTTAAGAATAAATCATGATCGCTTCCTGCTATCTTCTTGTGGTGAATTATGAGTAAATTAATTCCCATGGGAAAGCAGTTAAATGTGTCATGAGATGTTTCATCAGGTGCTAAGTATGTGATTAATTATGCAAATGGAGTGGGTGTTTATCCACTTGAGTTCTCTAATTAGGAAAAAGGCATCAAGTGCATGCAAATTAATTTTGGCATAATTAATCATTCTGATTGATTATCTATTGATCCATCTCAATGTGTGATCGATGGTTGAGATTCAAAATCAAAGTAGTTGGTTGCCAACTCTCTTGTTCAAAATCCCTTGGAACATTAATGAATACATTCTATAGTTGATCTATTTGAGGAAGATTTCCTACTTATTATTCTCACCATTTTTTGTTTGCTATAGTTGGAGAGTCTGGGAATGAGTGTATGAAGTGTTCTTTATAATTGCAGAATTTGAGCTAGCTATTTTACGTTGAGGGTGGTGTCTTTGTCCTAAAGAAATTTGGCGGGTTACTCTATTAGGAATGGGTAAGGTGAGCATGTCTTTTCGCCCAGTCCAAAGGTCTAGGAGACTCAATCTCATTGTGATGTTCCCATGAATAAACCGAATCACACTTATCATTTAAGGAGCCAAATTGTCTCAAAGGAATTAGTCAAGGGTAAGGAGAATAAAATTGATAGGCTTGAGAGTAAAGCTGTGAGAAAGAACAAGTATCACCGAGATTTCATGGGTTGTCATCATTCTCTCATTGAAGTCTCATATGATCCCTCTAATAGTGGAGATGAAACTAATTCTGGATACTACTAGTATCTCATGGTTGTGAGTGATTTAGCTAATTTTGAAGACTAGGTGGTGATGGCTACTCCACTTTCAATAAGGACACCGAGCAAGAATTTTTATTTTTTTGCTAACAAGGTAGTATAACGCTTCGTTCTTCTCTAAGTTGGTGCTCAATTTTTGGTCCTTTATACTGACTTGTTTCTTTTGGGCTAGTTTTTTGTGATATGGGTTTTTTTTTTTTTCATGCTTTTGTGTAGATGGTGACATTTCCTGGTTCAATGTGAACATGCAAATTTTTATGTTGTTGCAATGCCTTTTGGAAGGCTAGTGGGTCTTCTCCAGCAAACAGTTTTTGGATATTTTGATCTCCCCTATTCCACAAATGATTACATATAACTATTAGGGGAATATTTTGAATTCTAGTGAAATTAGAATGATATGAAGTGAAATGTAACTATAATTCAGCCCGGTTCTTGTTGCTCCCTTTTTATATAAAAGGGATTTCAATGCTGATTACAAGGGTTTGATTTTTAAGTCTCAAAATGGTCTGTGTACAAGGCTAGTCTTAGGAAGAAGTTTATTATATAAATGTTGATAAATAGAATAGTAGGAATTCTAAGGCATAAGTCATATATGTAGTAATCTTAAAATAGTTTTATAGAAGCTGCATCTATGAAAGATAAATCTTAAGTTCTAATGCATTTACTCTCTTATGTAATACTCCTACAAGTTATGAATGAAAGGGTTAATAATCTTCTGGTTCATCTTCAATTGTTTTGATTGATTGTGTGGATTAGTTTTGGATTCAGTTCAATGAATTTATTAAATTCTAAGATAGGGTAACAAATATATAAGAAAGAGCATAGGATTTGGTAAGAAGTTATTTGTTAAACATAGCAAGTTGAATGCTACAATGTAGTGTGACAATAGTCCATTAATCTTTGAGTAAATGACTAATATATTACTGGTTACCACGTGATTTGACCTGACTAGAGATTTGGAATGAGAATAAAAATCATTTAAATAATTTAAATTACAATGTATAACTCTAAAATTCCCCTCAATTCCTAGCACTAGGTAGTAATTTGTTCGAAGATCAGCCAAATCATTGGTGAAGGGTGCCTAGTTTTATTCAATAAGAATTTATCTATGTATAAAATTTCTCGTTAAGGACTAAATATCTCTTAAGTGTAATGAGGAGTACCCTCCCGGGTTTCACAAAGCTCAAAGAGTAGGAGTGAGGGCCTAAAAATCCTTACTCGTTAGTAGGCCACTAACTTTGAAATTTCTTGAGCATAAGGGTTGGCTACCCTTTAGAGGATCTCAAGGTTCAGCTAGAAAGAAACACCAATAGAAATGGTGACTCTATGGGGGAAATACTTTGAAAGTTCTGATAAAATATCATCTAGCCTTAAGAGTCAATAATTTGGTGAATATGAGCATTTGGTTCAAATATTGTGAAGTTTTTAAGACCTAGAAGCGGTTGTGTTGTAGCAAGTTCCAAAAAAATTGTGTGACTCTACTATTGGAGGAGACCCAAAAATAAATCTATCATCAGAATAACTTCATATTGTTTGAAGTTCAATACTCTATGAAGAGAGGTGGAAACTTTGTCTAAAGAACCTACTAAAATATTTCAAGAGAGTTTCAAGGCTGAAAATATTTTCAGCCAAGAAGAAAGGTTACTGGCTGCCACAAGTTTCTATGTATTATCATAATCTAGATATAGTATTATCATATGTAAAAGGAAATTTTATGAGAAATATTCAAGACTTGAAGATAATAAATTGTTCCCTATTAAATGGAATTGCATTAAGAAAGGGAATAATAGTGGTCATTTTCATACTTCTAATGTGTAATGTGTAATATTTGTAATGATTTGAGAAGTATGCTTATTTTTAAATTACGCCTCTAAGAAAGCTTTAAGGCATGAATATTTGATCTATATTTAGAATAAGGCAATTGATGACCATATTTGGAATTAATAATGATTGAATATGGACATAAGAAGGTTTCCCTGTGAAAAAGCAAGTAAAAGTATGCAGGGAAATCAATTTTTACCATACCCTCAAAGAGAATTTTCTATTGAAAGATATATGCCATTGGATTTTAGTGGTATCAAAGGTTTCCCAAACCTAATTCCAAAAAATGTTAGTGAATCGCAAATTTTAAGGGAAAGATAGGGTTCTCTTGCACTTCTAGGGTTTTGCACCTAAAAGGAGAGAATTATTTCACCCAAAATTTGGAGGGTTCATTCAAGATTATGTGTTAATGTGTGTGTGGAATGTATCTAAATGTAATGATCTAAATGCTGGAAATTGATTAAAGAGACTAAACACTAATGAAAAACTTAGAAAATAGACTATGTTTGAAAACACAATGTTGTATGCAAAAACATAAAATAGAATAGAGAAGTAAAAAAGAAAGCATGCACATGGAAATATGTTGGAGACTATATTGGAGGCTGGAAATTTTGTTGATGCTAAAATTTTGGCCTACTTGGACACTTCTGTCAAGCTGGGCGCCTTAGTCCCAGATCTGGAAAACTGTACCAGAGCCCGTTTTGGCCAAATGGGTATCCAAATCTATAGAGAACTCTGAAAAGAATGTACAATGGGACTAAGTCACCACTAATTGTGACTTAGTCCACTTTGTCTTTTCTGAAAGTCCGAAGTGGAAATGGAAGCCCTCGGTCTACACTTTCTGCTTCTCCAAGTATCTGGTTCTAAAACTTTGATCTTTGGCAAAGTAAGTGAATTTTAGTGGATGATTTTCCCTAGCCAATGAGGAGGTGTCTCCAAAAATATTTCAATCCATTCTTCAATTATTTCCAAGCCTTCAATGTACCTAAATCAGTAAACACGCAAAAAGAGGAAGATAAATGTTGATTGTTAGGGAATGGGGGTTTGCCTTGGTCAAACCCCTTTTGAGTAATTAAAGCAAAATGATGAAATAATGTAATCAAGCATGAAAAAATGGAGTTAGTACCTTTCCATGATGAATGATCTTGAGTTTTTGCAGTAATGGAGGAAGATTCATCCCTTGATTTCCTTGGAAGGATGCCTTGATGAATTAGAATGCAAAAACCCTAGCTTGCTTGAGAAGAATGATGGATGAGAGATTAGGAATGAATGTTTGAGTTAGGATTAGGGTGAAAATGAGGGGGAAACCCTTTATTTATACATTTTGTGCCCTAGTTTCCCAAAAATACCTCATCACAGGCTGACCTTAGGGTTTAGAAGATAATATCCCACTAGAAATTTGGATTGATTTTTTATTTTTATGCCACATGGGACTAAGTCACCCAAGGTGGCAACTTAATCCACTTGGGTAAATTTGAGTGGATGTCAAGAATTAAAGTGTGATTATTGTTGATTAATGGGATTGTCTTCCAAAACACACTTAAGTAGGTCCTATAAGTACATTAAGGGGCCATTTTAACATAAGAAAGGGTCAATTTAGTGATGACAAGCTTAGGAAAGTGTGAGAGTTTGTTACAACTCTTTACAACATTTTGAAATAAGGCTTGGAAAGGGGTTATTTAGGGGATAAGATGCCAAAAATAGGATCAAATTAGCCACAAAATTGACTTTTTCTTCAAAGGTATACAATTTTTGGCGACACATTTAGCCCCCACTTTAGTGAGAGGATGAACTTGCATCTAACTCAAACTAAAGTAGCCAAATGGTGCTAATGCAAATGGTGAAGAATGAAAAAGATGAAGGAGGTGATCAATCCCCTAGGATTTAAGATCCTAAGTCAAACTGACATAAGTGCAAAAGGACACATTCAAGGGTGAATGATTTGCAGAAAAACAAAATACATGATCATGCAATGACAAGAACTAAAAGAAGAGAGAAGAACAGAAGTAAAAAGGTGGATTAAGCTTCGATTGTTTGTCCAACTAGTTGTGGATCGAATCTAGGTAATTTTCCAAAAATGCACTCACTCTGAGGCGACAAAACTCTTGGTTGTCTGCCAGGTGAGAAATCCAAGAAGGTGAGAAACATACACTCATGGTTGGTATGTACTCACACACATATAGGTGGCTATGGGGAAATTCATGCCACTGGGTGGGCTTACCGTTTAACCATACCAAAGTTATACCTCCTTATAACTTTGATAAGGGGCCACAGAATAAAATGACTTTTCTAATAGTGTAAGGTTTTTTTAAAGGGAATTTTCTTAGTTTATGTGAGGTCTCATCTTAAGGAACATCATGCATAATGTCTCCAAGAGAGGAAAAGTACAAAAGGTCTCATCTTGTTTACAAGAGAGGACAAGTGCAAGGTCTCATCCTGAGCAACATTGTACCTAATGTTTCCAAGAGAGGGAATCACAAGAAAAAAGAAAATTACACAATGAAATATGAGTGTCGGTGTATGCCCTCACTTTAAAGTGATTTCTAACACCATTACTGTGAGAAAGTGCTTTAAAGGAGAAGACATGAGAGCTTGTTCGGAAAGCCCTATGCCAAGTCATATGTTTCTGATAAGCTACGTCATGAAAAGGATAGTATGTCACATGTTAATTAACTTAAGACATGTTGTCCATATCCCAAGATTTCTCTTATATGTTCATGAAAGGTTAACAACTAGTCAAAAGAGAATGATGAGTGACATACAAGGACAAGGCTATCTAACCCCTTGCTCCCACTTAGTACAGGACAAGGGTGAGCTAGAAGGATTGATAAAATGTATGGTAGAGTGAAAATCAGTATTAATTAGAGGAATGAGGTGCCCATACATAAGGGAGAGTACCAAACTCCTTAAGATGTTGGATTTTACTACTCAAGGTCTTATATTCATTAGTAGAATGACCATTGACTCTTTGATATGTGCAAAAGGAATTCTTGTAATAGAATTTCTTTCGAGTTTGGGGAGGAAGGGATATCAAGTGATCTTGGAGGAGTCTCGACAAGATACCCTCTTTATCAAAGGTAGAAGGTTTTCCTTTATCATGTGACAAAGATGTGTCTTGCTTAGTACAGGATGTCATAATGATGCAAGGTGCTATAGATTGTGATATTTTGTACGCTCCTTTAGAGGAGTGTGTAAAATTCAAATCATTAGTGGGTTGCGGGATGACATTAACAATAATCAAGGACTTCTTTGTTTGTTTTGTGTTTTGCAAAGGATCACATTTGAGACCACTAGTGTCTATTAGTTCAGGATGCAGTAGTGTGAAGGTTAGTTTATAGGAATCGTGAGTGATGGTGTTGATGTCAATTGAAGGCTTGGTGATTTTGATCAAAAGACAATAACCAAGACCATGATTAATTGTTTGTGTGATAGGATCAATGGGGAAATGGATACCTTGTTCTTTAGCACCACATTCTTTTCCACTATAGCCAAGTTGTTTCATAAACTCATAACCATTTCCATAAAGTGCTTACAGTGCTTTTGGATCAGCTGGTTATTCATTTTTTGCTTCGTTGTCTAGATTTTTTGAGGTCGATGCTTGTGAAGGATCTACTAAGTCTTGCATTAACAAGACCGTGGTTCCCTTTTTTGAGTCATTGTTTATGATCTTGTATTCTCCCATTAAAGGAGGTGTGAAGTCTAAGGAACCACAATCATCATCTAATAGCTTCATGATTTTCTCAACATGTTCTTTATTTGGTTGTTGTGCAAGTTCCACTTGTTTGGCTGGTGTTGATTGGTCAAGGGATTGGATTTTTTTCTCAAGTTGTAAGACATTGTAAGGTTTCGGATCAACCTCAAGCATGTACACTTTGTTTTTGTAGATGTACTTCATTTTGCAATGAAGAGTGGAAGGAACCCCATTCATTGCATGAATCCATGGCCTACCTAGAATAAGATTATATGAAACATCATGTGGCATAACATGGATCAGTGTGTCTAATGTGACCATTCCAATTGTAAGAGGCAAAGTGATCACACCAAGCAGTTTTTGTCCTACACTGTCAAATCCACTGATAGATAAAGAGGTAGGTTGAATGTTTGATTTATCCACATGTAGCCTATCCAAAAGGTTTACACTACACACATTAATAGTGGAGCCATTTTCAACAAGGGTTTCATTTATCCCTATTATTTCATATTGAGATATGATTACGAAAGCTTTATCTTGTTTTTGCACTTCCAAAGGAGGGAGTGCACTTCAGTGGAAAACAATGTCAACATTTATTCCATGAATCATAGCAGCTATGTCATTTGGTTGTCCCATAGAAGGGATAGGAACTTCTTGTAAGGCATTTTGCATCATGTTGTGATAATGAGGGGAGGCTTGAATAAGGTCCCATAATGAGATCTTAGTAGTAGTATTATTAAGTTGGTCGATAAGATCATACTCTCTCATGTATGAATTTAAGCAAGGGGCAATAGGTAAGATGGGATTAGGTAAAGGTGTTGAAGCTGGTTGTGGTCATGGATTGTTTCTTCCGTAATGTGTATAAGCAATGGTATTATAACTCGACTATTGCGACACATTATTCTTAGGTGGGTAAAGGATAATTTCAGATTTTTTTTGGGTTTGAGGTTTGTATGATGGTGGGTAAAGGATATGTTGAGCTTGAATAATATTAACGTCCCTTAGGGAAGGAGATTCTAACATGGGATCTACATCTTCTTGTAAGGGCATAATATTATGATTGTCGATGTTATCCTTGTCATTCATCATGATATCCTCCCTAGGAGGAGATTTTTTAGGAGAACTAAAAACCACATGTTCTTGACATTCGAGGGTTGGTTCTTCTAAAATGACTTCATCATAAGTAGGAGAATGATCAATGATGGGATTATGATTAGGAGATGGTTCTATTTTATTGTCTTATTTTTTGAAGGTCTCATTCACTTGTTCCATATTATCGACCCTAGTAGGAGAGATTAGAAGATGTTCACCATATGCCATGTTGATAGTTTGTAAACTAGTGTCATCACAGGTAGGGGAGGCATCAAGAGAAGCACCACTATTATTTTCAAATAGATTGTTCCAAATGGTAGGAGCATTAGGGAAGCGAGAGTCAAGAGTATCATGATTCTTAAGAGGTGTATCTTCGAACACCAACCTATCCTCTTGGAATCAAGGAGGGGTATTAGGAGATAGAAAATTTTGAGTGGCATGGTTATAGAGACTAGGTAAGATGATTCTAAGAAATGTTTTGATGATTGCATCTTCTTGTTGTTTAATGTCTTCCAAAGGGGGATGAGGAGGACAATCAAGACCCTTAATGCCAGTATCTTCTTTCACCAAGATACCTTCGTCACTAATAGGAGAGGTATCAGGAGAAGAGAAAGTGTGATTGTTATGATTGTCAACACTACCATCATCATCAATGGGTAAGGTAATGTTAAGGATTGTGTCAATGGTTTATTTCGTGTAATCAAAAGTGAACTCATAAGAGGGGATGTTGTATTTATGCAATCCATTTTGAACCAAATCAAAGCCACATCTCTTAAAATTAAACATGCTTATCATGAAAAAGTAAAGAAAGTGCAATGCAATGACTTAAGGTGAAATGTTGAAATGCAATTTTCAGATGTGAAACAAGGTAATTTTTTTATTACATTATGCAGCAATCTGAAAAGGAAATGTAGTAGATGCAAAATTGAAATTAAGAAATGAATGAAATGAGCGAATTTAAGCTAAATCTAATGAAATTCATGTAATAGAAACATAGGAAATTGATATAGATAGTTAATGGCACAAAATAGAAGGTTAAAAATAGGGTTTTCAGCTTTGTAAAAGGAAACTTCAGGGGCCTAAAGGGACTAAGTCACCCAAGGTGGTGAATTAATCCTTCTAAGGATTTTTTCATAATTTTCTATTTTTTTATTTTTTTTGATGGTTAATGTGTTGTAAGATGTATACCTAAGATTAAAATGCAAAATTTTAGAAATTTTTTAATGGTTTGGGATGCAAAAATGCAACCTATATGCACTTTCACTAATGCAAAATTTTAAAACCTAGAATGCAAATTCAACAATGCAAAATGTAATGCAATGCTAATGTAATGAAAAAATCGGATGAAGATGGACTCCCAAGTCAGATAAGAAGATGTTTGAAAGGTGAGTTCACCAAAATGAACCAAAAATTTTGGGGGAAAAGAGGGTTCTCTTGCACTTCTATGGTTTTGCACCTAAAAGGAGAGAATTCTTTCACACCCAAAATTTGGAGGGTTCATTCGAGATTATGTGTTAATGTGTGTTTGGAATGTGTCTAAATTTAATGATCTAAATGTTGGAAATTGATTAAAGAGACTAAACACTAATGCAAAACCTATAAAATAGACTATGTTTGAAAACACAATATTGTATGCAAAAACACCTAGAAAGATGAATAGGAATGTACATAAAACAAAACAAAGAAGTAAAACAAAAAGCATAAATGTTGGAAATATGTTGGAGACTAGATTGGAGGCTAGAAATGTTGCTGATGCTAAAATTTTGGCTTATTGGGACACTTCCGCCAAGTTGGGTGACTTAGTCCCAGATCTGGAAAACTGCACCGGAGCTCGTTTTGACCAAATGGGTATCGAAATCTACAAAGAAGTATGAAAAAAATGTACAATGGGACTAAGTCTCCACTAATGGTGACTTAGTCCACTTTGGCTTTTTTGAAAGTCTGAAAGTGGAAACGGAAGCCCTCAATCTGCACTTTTTGCTTCTATAAGTATCTAGTTCTAAAACTCTAATATTTGGCACTGTAAGTGACTTTTATTGGATGTTTTTCCCTAGCCATTGAGGAGGTGTCTTCAAAAATATTTCACTCCATTCTTCAATGATTTCCAAGCCTTTAATGTACCTAAATCTACAGACACATAAAAAGGGGAAGAGAAATGTTGATTGATAGGGCATGGGGGTTTGCCTTGGTCAAAACCATTTTGAGTAATTAAACCAAAATGATGAATAATGTAATGAAGCATGAAACAATGGAGTTAGTACCTTTCCATGATAAATGATCTTGAGTTGTTGCAGTAATGGAGGAAGATTCATCCCTTGAGTGCCTTGGAAGGATGTCTTGATGACTTAGAATGCAAACACCCTAGCTTGCTTGAGAAGAATGATGGATGAGAGATGAGGAATGAATGTGTGAGTTAGGATTAGGGTGAAAATGAGGGGAAAACCCTTTATTTATACATGTTGTGCCCTAATTTCCCAAAAATACCTCATCACAGGCCAACCTTAAGGTTTAGAAGATAATAACCCACCAGAAATTTGGATTAATTTTTTATTTTTATGCCACATGGGAGTAAGTCGCCCAAGGTGGTGACTTAGTCCACTTGGGAAAATTTGAGTGGATTCCGATAATTAAAGTATTATTATTGTTGATTAATAGGATTTTCTTTTGAAACACACTTAAGTAGGGCCTATAAATACATTCAGGGACCATTTTAACATAAGAAAGGGTCAATTTAGTGATGGAAAGCCTAGGAAAGTGTGAGAGTTTGTTACAAATATTTACAACACTTTGAAATAAAGCTTGTGTTAGGTCTCAAAAAATGTAGTTTTTAACCATGAGAGGTTGCCAAGCTCTCACAATGCTATTGGCCAACTAACAAGGCCAACCAATACAATTGAACCTTCTACTCTTAAGGCTCTGGTAAACCTAGGTGGGTGTACCTATATGAATGCTGCAAATTTAGAAGTATGCTTCCTGATTTACTAAACTATCCACAATGGAAAGTTGGCAGTGGATAGTTATGATCTAAATTTGGTAGAAATAGTATATGCAATATCAGATAAATTTGGTATAAATAGTGTATGCAATATGAAGGTAAAGTTTGATATGTTCAGTTAACATATGTCAAATGAAATGAATAAAACTAATGAAAATAAGGGAGACCAGTGCCTTGCTAGGTAAAACGGAGTCAAATGAAAGTCTTAGATGAGTGGCTTTTATCTAGCAAAATCTCTAATTGTTTGGCATACAAATATGAGTTTATAACTGGTATAAACATGCAAGAATGTGATTGGCAGACCCTACTTGAGGCAGAATATCAATCCTAACTATCTGATTCTTCTTACTAATCCAAATAACATTTCCAGATTACTGTAATTGACTGAAAGGGATTTAATTATTTTTAAAGAAGCCAATTAATCAGATCACACAGATACGGCAAATGTGCACTAATAAATTGAACATATACTTGATATTTCAACTTAAATAATCAAAAAGCATCAGATTGAAGATAATCAAATAATTGATACCAAAATGAAGCCACCAAATCAATAGTCTTTCATTATCTTCCTCAAAATTTATACATGCAACATAGTCTTCTTGAATGCAAACATTCTGAAAATATTATGCTTGCTGCAATCTATCCTATTTTAATTCTACCCCCATTTCTACTTGATTTCATCTAGCATATATACATTACTTTTGGGTTACAACCCTTCACAACATCTGTCTAGTGCAACTCTTCTCTTTGGTGTAGCTCTTCGTTTACTATTTTTTGGAAAAAATATTTTAATTAATTACCTCTTCGGCAAATCAAATATCTTCATCTTCATTTTCATGCTCTCGTGAAAATAATAATATTTCCCTTTTTTCACTTATATTTTCATTAAAAAAATATCTTCTTCGGAGAATTACCCATTACCTACTCTTGTAACTCCTTTAGTGAAAAATATTCCACCCCCAATGTATAAATTTTACCTTTTATGTATTTGTGGGTAAAACAACTATTTACCTTATAACTCCCTTTGTTAAGATATTTTATATTTGGGTGAAAATATTTTACTTCATAAAAATATTTTATGTTTCAACCTTTATTCTATAAATCTTCTCCTCTATATTACTCCCACAATAGTTAAATTTCCCTTTTTTATATTTGTCCATACGGTATCTGTAACATTTATTTAAATACTTATATCACCTTCAGTGTGACAAGCTCCATCGAAGAGACATTATTTTCTCCTCCAGATAGTAATTCTCTCGTCGATGAAATTATTTGTTGTTGGTCTATCGGCTGGACTTTACTCCATTGGGGGGGCTTCAAAATGCTTTTACCGATATCAACTGTCTTGCCAATATCGGTGTGACGTGCATAGTCGGTGTGACTTTGAAAACTCTTTCTCTAAGTAACCTTCTCTTGTCGACGCATTTAGGGTTCTACTCTGGATCCAGTGATGCATAGAAAATATGTCCTCGTTGCCTTTTGTTTGCTCTATGAAGAAGCCTCCTCTAAATACGCTCCTCCTAAAATTTACATTTATTGTGTTTTGTTTTGGAAATCTCATCTTGATTGTAAAATGAATACCCTTTTTTGTGCTAACAGTGACATGGGAGCTCATCTTTTCTCTTCACAGATAAATATTTGAAGCCTCATCCCTCATTGCAGAGATGTAAATCGTGTCTGTGGGCTCATATTCTTCTAATTAGATGGATGAATAATTTAACTTATCTTCTATTGGCCCCATTTAGATGTGATTTTATGCTCTTTCACCAGTTACAAACTCATTCAAGCTCAACAGTTCTCAACTTATTGCCGCCAAGATTCATTAATTATCTTCAATGTGGTAGTGAGTGGATATGAAACCCGAAAATGTCTAGGTAGTTTCTGAATTATTTCGCATTACTAGACCAGGCCAACGCCGCTAAGTGTATGAAAGAAACGAGTCATCAATATGCTCGAGATAACATGGGGGTAAAGCATTCATCCTTTTGTTTTGCGAGATGGTATCCTCATTCCATTCTGACAGAGTTTCATCTATTTTGATCATTGGTCTGTGTCTTCTATCCAGGTTTCGTAGAAATGCTCTACTGGTAGTGAGTCGGTCAACACTACCAGGTCTCGGCACCATTTCACGAATTATTTGTATTGTAAATTCCTGCATGAAATACCCTTAAAAATCCGTTGTAGATTTAGTTCAACCTTGTCATAAGTATCTTTAATGGCATTCTTTGTGGACAAACTTCTACAATCCCCTTGCATGGAATCGATATTCATCTAATCTTATAGACATGTTTTAGATATAACTCTACCTTTATACTTTGTGAAATTCTTCAGTAGACCTTTATCGGGTTGCTCAACATCAGGTAAATTCATGGAACTTTCAATGAACTTTTCCCTTTTCCATTACAATTGCCTTTAGATTAAGTGACAATGATCTCATAATTGCACAACCGATAGGGAAAGTTTGAGTGCCATGCCTTGGTGTTTGAATCAAAATCTTTTGCTTCCTTCCATACTTGGCTATGCCTCCACATGTTTTCCACGACAGTCTGTAAGGCAATACTGGAATAAGCGTGCCTTGTATTCTTTTAGTCTCATAATCTTTTAATATTACACATGGAAGTCAATACCTAAATTGTATTGCAAACTCCTTTATGTTGCATTCTATTTGGAAATTTGTGTCTATTTCTTTTTATATTTTCAATAAATTTTTATCTCACAGGCTAAGGAATTATGGTCCACAGATGAGCCTTCTTTGAATCATGTCACACCTTTTTAAAGCAGATAATTTTACATCTAGTCTTGTTTGCAACTTTATTAGAGACTATTTCTTTGACCTTATTCTATGTGGCACTGATACAAGTATTGTATTTGTAGCATAATCTTGATATTGAAAATAGATACCAAAATGTGTTTTGTATCATAGAGATTGCGAGTTCGTTTAGGATTTTTCCACACTCCATTTCATGACTGTCATTGGAACATTGTATATTACCTTTTTCTTTTGATTGTCACATGTCTTATGCCATGATTGTGATTTAGGAAACCATCTATGTCTTTTCTTCTTGCATAGTCCCCTAATTTTGAAATCATCCTGATAATATATTCATTGCATCTCTCATAGCTAGCTTATCAAGAATATGAAGTGACTTATCCACTGAAATGGGTAATGATTTAATTTGTGACATTTTCACACAGTGATTAAAATAATTCAAGTAACCTCCAAAATTATTTTGGAAAACTAATCAAACAGTCTTCAAAAGCCATGAAAATACACCAGAGTGTTATTTGAAGGTAGGGGAGTATGCTTGTTAAATGGTTTGGCATGAACTTGTCAAAATTGAAAACTGTCAATAGTCAAAGTAGCTTACTTAGTGATTTTCTACAAGATTGTGCCTGTTAAACTGTGTAAAACCTATTTCATTCTGATTTTGAAAAAATACCAAATGACGTCCAAACACCTTAAAAATTGGCACGAAAGTAGATTTTGGTGTAGAGAATTGAATTCACCAATTAGTTTGTTATGATCATCATCCATTTTCTTTATATTTACCCTCAAAGTTGAATATTTTAACAGAATTTTCACTATACTGACAGCATATTTCTTAAAAACCTTTCAACTTGTTGCTTTGAAACTTTGCCAAATCAGATCGTGAGAAGCTGAAATTTGGTGTGCCTACTCACATATGTTAGATGCACACACTTGCAAGATGGCACTACATGAAAATGACCAGATTCAAAATTATGATTTTTCAAAATGTCCTCTTTGGGTTACTTTTTCAACTGGGTTGTTGACTGTTGTATTAAATTTTTGACATGGCACCTTCAAATTCTTCCAAAATTTGAAGGTTCCAACTGCTTGGAAAGGGGTTATCTAGGGGCTAAGATGCCAAAAATAGGATCAAATTAGGCACAAAATTTTCCTTTTCTTCAAAGGTACATACAATTTTTGGTGACACACGTAGGAAATATTTGCCCAAATTCATAGGGGAGAGTTTAGAATCAGCCTCTAAGCATATACAAACATTCATGGATGTGATGGGGGATTATGAGGTAAATCATGGGGATGTTGTCATGTAGCTTTTTGTTTGGTCTTTGAAGGATGATGCTAAATTGGTTCTCATATTTACCGACATGTTCTATAGCTTCATGGAATTAGTTTATGACAACCTTTGTACAACAATTTCATGAAAGGGTAAATCCAAGTGATGTAAGAAAAAACTTTATGGAAATCCATAGAAATGAAGATGAGTTGGTTCCTGTTTTCAACCTTAGATTTTCAAAGGCAATAAGGGATATTATAGAAAGTATAATACCAAATGATGTTTATTGTTTGGTTGTGTATCTTGGTGCATTTCATAAGAAAATGAGTTATTGGCTAAGAGATAAGGAATCCACAACATTACATTAGGCATATCAAGTGGCTATAGATATTGAAAATAACTTGAAATATTCAATGATGAAAGGATATAAGGTTACAAGTATTGGTGGGTCTAGCACACTTCTCACAAATGTACTTCATGGATCAGGCAATAGAGATGCTTGTCAAGGTGATGGTGTTTTTGTTGTTATGACTTCCCCATCACCAAAATATTCAAATCATAGTAACCTTCAAGATGATTATCAACTTAAATTGAGTAAAGTTGATTAGATGTCTTTTGTTAAGAATTTGTATGAAATGAAAAGGTGGAAAGAAGAATCACCCTATGATTTGTTCTCAAGACTTTTTGATGTTTTGTTGGAGGTTCCTAAGTATCTCAGACCTGAGGATTTAATATGCATTGATTTGTTCTATGACCTTTATCATTTTGAATTAAGTACATTGCTAAAGGAATTGAAGCCTACAAATTTTGATCAAATATTTGAGTGGATAAAGTTTGTAGAAGGAGCCAAGTGTGATCATGTACAAGAGGTGATTTTTCAGAATATTGGTAGTGGTTGTCCTATTAATGAAAGCTATAAAAAAATGCAAAAAAATGGATAAGGTATAACATAACATGAACATCCATCTTATTATATGGGTAAATGTAATGGTTGCATAAGTAACACATACGTTGATCAATACAATAGTGATGAAGATGAAGGTACAGGGTTTGAAAACAAAATAGAGAGGCATGAACTACATCCTTGGGATATATTGAATGAGGAAGAAGTAGAAGAGATGAGAGAGGTCATTCCCTACCAAGATTCTATCACTAACAATGATGCATGTCTTGTTGATACCTCATTGAAAATCAAGGGGCAAGATGTTAGAAATGAAGATTTGAGAATTTAGTCTGAACATAGTTTCAATATTGATGGATCTATCTGTTGTAGTAACTATGATGACATTAGATGTGGTCACTCCTTTATTGACTCTAATTGTCATAATGAAGTGGAGGTGGAATCTTTTGCTTCAAATATGGTGTGTGATTATGATGATGGAGATGTATATTTGCTTGAGGAGGAACAATTCTCCCCTATGGAGATTTTTTAGAGTGTGAGTCAAACATGTTAACTATTGATGATGTGAATGAAGTTGAAAATATATCTCTATGCTCTTCCAATGATTGTAATGATTATGAATACAATGATGATATGAAATATTTGGACCATCATGCTAAGGGAGGAGAAGCTTTTATGACACTAATGAATGAGTGGCATAATCCATTATTTGATGAGCTACCATCTTCACTAGAAATGAGAAATGGTGATCCTTATTGGTGCACAAATAATCCACTCTTTGCTGATAACTTTGATGATGCATTTAATGCAATGTTTGAGTATGGAAATGGGAAAATAAGGAAACACATTGATGATCTCCGTGAAGGTATATCTTTCGGTTATCTTACATCTGACACTGAAATAGCCAATAAATCTAAGAATCAATATGAGATTGAATTTTTTTCTTGTTCCTTTGAGGATTATAACTATCCTTGTGAAGATGATCCAAATGTACTTCATTCACATGAAAGTTTCAATGATATGAATATTGATGAGGTCACTTATGCACAATTGAATGAAAAAATGAAATTGGATGCAAACATGGAATGTAATGAGGACTTTCCATCAATGGAGCATGTTAATTGTGTGAATGATGAACAATTTGAAGATAAGAATGTATGTGTTTAGTGGGTTGATCTTGAGCACAAAGCTAGAAATGATGAAAGGGAGGATGAATGTGCTTATCTCCTTGTTGCTCATAATTTTTTTGTGTGAAGCAGAAATTATTTTTTCCTGTTATAAATGAAAAGGATCTAATGATGTACTCATGAATGAAGGGTCTCATTATTGAATGATCAGAATGATCATCATGACAAGATTATGGAACTTGAATCAACATCATTACCAGCTAATAATGTTGAAGAAATTTTTTGTATACCTGATATTGCACATGGATTTACCTTTGCACATGAGTTTCTCTTTGATGATCCTATGAATGTTGACATGTTTGGGCCTATTCCTGAGGTATTTCATTTTGAGTTGAATGGTGATTTGGAGAATGAGTCAGAATATGTTACTGAACCTAAGATGAATGTATTTACCCATTTATGTGATGTTAATGATGCTTATGACTTCTATTCTCATGATACCGAGGAATGTTCTGATGCAACACAATTTAGGGATGTTCCCTGAGTATGCTCTTTACCCTTTTGATGCATCTGAGGGTTGTTTGCATGGTACACACCAAAGTTCTTATGAAGGTTTTAAGTTTGATGTGCAAAATAAGTATGAGATCAAAGCTTGTGACATTATTGACCAGGTTGAATATGAATGTTTCACTTTTCCTTTTCAATTAGGTATGGTTGATTTTGTTACTCATAATAGAACTTGTTGTTGGGAAACAATTGGTACAACTAATGATCCATTACAAATAGTAGAGGATAAAATTTTTGACAGAGGTAAAAGTTGGCCTTAACTTTTGGGGGTTTGGGGCCACCAATTTGAGGAGTGAAGCTTATGAAGTTGCATAAGAATGCTTCTTAAATTCTAAGAGATGTGCACTTCATTGGCCTATAATTAGTGTATATATAGGTTTGGTGTGTTTTCTTTTAGTTGTGTATGCTTTCCTTGTTTGAGCAGGCTCCTAGGTTTTTGTCTCTCTTTTTTGGTATGCTTCACCATGAGATCTGGTTTGTCACCATATCCACCAAGGGTATGCTATTGGAAACACAGTTATCTTTGCACCAAAATATCAACTTGTTAATGCCCGATACAATTGTGAGAGTTAATGGATCCATGGGAGGAAGTTAAGCCATGTCATGAATCCCGAGGGGAGCACTGACCATCTGCCAACAATCTCCCCCTTAGCATTGCTTGAGGGGATTCAAACCCGACACCTTTGGCTCTGATATCAATTTTTGGAAACACAATTGCCATTGCACAAAAAGATTGACCTATTAATGCCTAATACAACTATCAGAGTTAATGGATCCACGGGAGGCGGTTAAGCCATGTCATGAATGCCGAGGGGAGCGCTAACCATATACCAACATATGCATCCCCAAGCATGAGCCATTGGTAGAGATCCTAAATTTTGACTAAATTTGGCTAAATTTTGAATTGGTCTTTCATTGTCATGATTTTGTGCTTCTATGATAGGACTTAGGGTTTTAGGTAAAAAAACCCTCGCTTCAAACTTTTTTAAATCTTAAACCCTTGGCATTCTAATTCTCTATTGACTTGTCACACCCGGTTACCGATCACTTAAGTTGTAACTTGAGCCATTCACACCATTGTTTTTATTGCCCCCTTGGGTTAGGTTCACTGATCACTAGGTTCCTTTTCATCATTTTAAGATTTGGCCTATGGTCGGGCTAAGGTTTCTTATTAAACAACTTAAGTCTTATGTCTTTGTTTCTAAGGGTTGTGCCACATCGACTTAGTTAACTCCCTCTTTTAAGACTAACAATTTTGTCATGCATAGATATGAAATTCCATGGTGGTCATTTGATCATCGCAAATTGATCATGACCATTCCCCGTGCACTTTTCTTATTATTTTATTCACACAGGCTGGTGGGAGATTGCCATGTTTTGTGATAGGTGATGGGCCTAATGTTTTAAAGGGTTCATTAGACGAAGCTTTGAGAGAGATCAACAATAGGTATCACTACACGTGTCTTCATCTAGGTCATTCCCCACATGCCCGTCTATTCTACGTATTGAGGTAAAAAGGTCACACGAGCAAGCGGGAATGGTGACAGTTATTTCTCCATGAAGGGACCCACTAGGTTTTAAAGACAATGAATTCTCTAATAAGGATTGAGATCAATGGTTGATGGTAGGTGACATCAGACTATCCTAACCACTCCCTGCCATCCCCTGAGGGGCCCACTTGTGTCTCACATTTCTCAGTGGGCAGGCAGGTGACTACCACATTGACTACCTCAAAGTCTCTGATTGAACTTTAATGGAAATAAAGTATTACTAAAATTTGGTGAAAATTACACTAAGATTTAAAACATCACCAAATTAGAACTAGTTCTTTGGAATGCATTCAAGATTTGGGAGGTGCTTGTGGTTGCGGTTGTTAATTTTGTGAGGCGTTGGTACAAGTGGGATGGATAAATTGAAGCAAGAGAGTGTATGAAATGATATTTTGAGGATAAATCATGATCGCTTCCCGCTATCTTGTTGTGGTGAATTATAAGTAAATTAATTCCCATGGGCGAGTGGGTAAATGTGACATGACATGTTTCATCAAGTGCTAAGTATATGGTTAATTATGTATATGGAGTGGGTGTCTATCCACTTGAGTTATCTGATTAGGGAAAAGGCATCAAGTGCATGGAAATTAATTTTGGCATAATTAATCATTCTAATTCATTGTCCATTCATCCATCTTAATGTGTGATCGATGACTGAGATTCAAAATCAAAGTAGCTAGTTGCCAAATCTCTTGTGCAAACTCCCTTGGAATATTAATGAATAATGCTATAGTTGATCTATTTAAAAAATATTTCCTACATATTATTCTCACCATTTTTTGTCTGCTATAATTTTAGAGTCTGGGAATGAGCGTATGAAGTGTTCTTTGTAATTACAGAGTCTAAGAAAGCTATTTTACATATAGAGTGGTGTATTTTTCCTAAGGAAATCTAGTGAGTTACTCTATCAGGAATGGGTAAGGTGAGTGTATCTATCAGCCCAGTCTGAAGGTCCAAGAGACTCAATCTCCTTGAGTCTCATAGTGATGTTCTCATGAATGAATCAGATGAGCCCGAGGTCCCTATGACTCCAAAGAAGAAAGCAAGAGCTAATAGGAGGTTTGCACGAGGTTTTCTCAAGCACACTTATCATCTAAGGATCTGAATTGTCTTAGAGGAATTGGTCAAGGGTAAGGAGAAGAAAATTGATAGGGCTGGAGGGAAGCTAGGAGAAAGAACAAGTGTCACCGATCTTTCATGGGACATCATCATTCTCCCATTGAAGTCTTAGATTATCCCTCTAATAGTGGAGATGAAACTGATTCTAGCTACCACTAGTATCTCATGGTTGTGAGTGATTTGGTTGATTCTGAAGATGAGGTGGTGATGGCTACTCCACTTTCAATAAGGACACTGAGCAGGTGTTTTTATTCTACTACTGACAAGGCAGGATAGTGTCTCATTCTTCTCTAAGCTGGTGCTCAATTTTTTGTCCTTTATGTTGATTTGTTTCTTTTGGGTTGGTTTGTTGTGATATGTGTTTCTATTTGTTCATGCTTTTGTGCTGATGGTGACATTTTCTTGTTTGATGTGAATGTGCAAATTTTGATGCTACTGCAACACCTTTTGGAAGGTTGGTGGGTCTTCTCCAGCAAATGGTTTTTGGATATTTTTCTCTCCCTTGTTTTACAAATGATTACATATAACTATTAGGAGAATATTTTTAATTCTTGTGAAATTACAATGAAATGAAGTGAAATGTAACTATAATTCAGCCCGATGCTTGTTGCTCCCTTATTCTATAAAATGTATTTCAAGGCTGATTACGAGGGTTCTATTTTTAAGTCTCAAAATGGTCTTTGTACGAGGCTAGTCTCAAGAAGATGTTTATTGTACAAATTCTAATAAATAGAATAGTAGGAAGTCTAGGGCATAAGTCATATATGTAGTAATATTAAAATAGTTTTATGGAAGCCATAGATATGAAAGAGAAATCTTAAGTTCTAATGCATTTACTCTCTTATGTAATACTCCTGCAAGTTATCAATGAAAGGGTTAATAATCTTCTAGTTCATCTTCAATTGTTTTGATTGATTATGTGGATTTGTTTTGGCTTCAGTTCAATAAATTGATTAAATGCTAAGATAGAGTCACAACTCTGTAGGAAAGAGCATAGGATTTGGTAATAAGTTATGTGTTAAACACAGTGAGCTGAATTCTACAATGTAGTGTGACAATAGTCCATTAATCTTTGAGTAAATGGTTAATATATTACTGGTTATCACATTATTTGACTTTGTTTACCAATAGATAAAGCACTAGCCTATTCATCAGCATTTTTTGTAGACAAATGAGCTAGCAATGCACCTGACTAGAGATTTGGAATGAGAATATAAATTATTTAAATACTTTCAATTACAATGTATAACTCTAAAGTTCCCCTCAATTCCTAGCACTAGGTAGTAATTTATTTGAAGATTAGCCAAATCATTGGTGAAGGGTGCCTAGTTGTGTTCAAATAGGAATTTATCTGTGTAAAAATTGCACATTAAGGACTAAATATCTCTCAAGTGTAATGAGGTGTACCCTCTTGGGTTTCACAAAGCCTGAAGAGTAGGAATGAGGGCCTGAAAATCCTTACTCATTAGTTGGCCACTAACTTTGAGAGTTCTTGAGCATAAGGGTTGGCTACCCTTTAGAGGATCTCAAGGTTCGGCTGGAAAAAAAACCAACATGAGGACCATATCCTCACTCCACGTAGTGAGTCCAAAGACATTAGAAATCTCCTCCTTGGTTACTTTCACCATATCAACTCTATCAAAGGCTCTCACTATCCTTATGACTGCATCATAATTGGTAGCTATTGCTTTCAACAAATCAACATCCAACTAGACATTTGGTATAGTTATTTTTTCCAAATCAAGATTCCAGGGGTTGCCAACTAGAACACCACAATTTATCTTTCCAAACCAGCCACTAAACAATTCCCATCCAATGTAGGCCAATGTGGAATCCCTAATAGCACTATGCTTGTCAATCAGGTCCTCTACTACTTGTGCATCACGGGAGAGCAATTGACCCTTAGTTTTTCCATTAGTAGAGGGTGACAGCTAATCAGTTAGGTCCTTACTCAAAGGTCTGAGAGGAAATTTGAAGCTAGAGGCTTCCCCTTTTGATGAGGACACTTTTTCTTTAGGAGCCATGACTCAAGGGTTTTTGTAAAATAGGGTTTTTGGTTTCACAAAATAAAGACTACAACTCGAGCAATGGTTTGACATGAACAATAGCTAGGAATGACCATCTACTTGCTTGAAATTAACATCAAACCTTAAAAGATATGAACAAACTAGAACACCCTAATGATACAAGGATTGGAAGACCACAATTAAAAAGTACTAAATAATTTCAATTGCAAGACAACAATTCAACTTATTATTTTAGGATGAACTGGAAACCCTAACTTCAACATTGAACATGCTTTAAAAATTTAGCACAAGCTCCCTAGATGTGTGGAATGCTTCTATCAATCCTTAATTATGCTTTAAAACAAGTTTTAATAACCTTACAACTCTTAATTTGGTAGCTCAACATCCTTTCTTCCATTATGGCTTGCTTGTGCAAACCAGAATGTCTCACTTTCCCTCAATCTCAACTTTGAATGTTGTTCATTGATCTTGCAAAAAAATGAAATGACCACCAAACTAGATTGATTCAACTTAGTTTGAAAAATCTAACTATGAGCAACCGTTACTTTTATCTAATCAAAACCAGCCATGTGGGGCCACTTCCCAGTGATTTGCAAGGTCCACCATCTCATTATCGCTAAAGCAAAAGACCACATGTGAGCTTCCCCACTTCCTCGTGAATCTTAACCTACCTATGAATTTTAGTAATGGGAAGACATAGAAGGTTGAGATTATATCTCACACCTTCAACATCTGTGTGTCTTAAAATGAGATCACCTACCTTCGATCCATGATAAAATATTTTATTACTTTTCTTCCATTTTCTAATGTTTAATCATTCACTTAGGTGACACCACATGGCACTCTCCCACATCCTCATTGAGAGATGAGAGGTAGAGGTGGTCCCCCCATAGGATGAAGGGGAGTGGTCAGTATTGACCCACGTCATCCGCCTTCGACTGTCGATCTATTCTGAATGGGGTGTTTGCTTCCTTCATTTCCTGATGGGTCCCTCTGACCATGGGACATGTATCATCTACCCCTTGGCCCATGAGATTATTTAAATCCAAAAATAATCCAGACGGGGAGGTGAGGAACGGTCTAGATGTAGTCGTGTAATTTTGTATCCACTGTTGTTGTGTTCCATCTCACCGCCGACTAAATTTTCAAATATTTCAGGCACACCCATGTGGAAGACATGTGATGCTCACCCACCAACCCGTGAGATTACTTTAGTGCAAAAAAAAATCGAATGGGGGTGTGGGGAGTGGCCAAGATATGCTCATGGTGATCGAGCGATCTTCATAAAATAGGAAATTTTCACATACCAATTGTTAGTTCTTAAAAAGGGGTCATTACTAGGTAAATGATGGGTGAGGATATAAAACATAAGGATGAAACCTTAGACACGACAAATATTTTGATGACTTGTTACCCGTATAGTATAAAAGCACTATTTTTATTAAAATGATGGGTATCAACGAGATTTCTAGGACTCAGGGGCCGGTCAATAGAGTGAGTTAAAAGGCATAAGTCACAACTTGAATGATTGGGAACCGGTGATAAGAGGTCAATGAAGAATTATAACATTTGTAAAGGACACAAAAATAAGATCTTTTAGAGAGGTTTTTGGTAACTCATAAACCCTAAGGCATTATGACAAGAGAAAACCTAAGCCCAGAGACATGAAACTAGTCAGATTTTGCAAAATTTCAAGGGGAAAACAAAGCATTTTTTAAAGGTTCTAGTAGTGGCTCCTATTGGAGACATTTTTTCCTACAGAATAGAGTGAGACCCCAGATCTCGCGGTTGAAGAAAATCAAGCATAGAGAACTGAAACCAGGACTTGCTTCTACAAGGCAAGAGAACCAAACCCAAGCAAACTGACATATATATAACATTTATAGGACTATATAATGTACATGGAAAATGGCATATTTCAAGAGAAATATGGTTTCAAGAACTATCCAGTACTGGAAGTTCAAGAAATTCACCTGTTAAGCTCTTAAGGAAGTATGAATCTTCCCCATGTGTGTTGGATATTAGATAAGGGTGTAACCATAGTGCCTCAAATTTTCCATGCTTACCCTTATCCTGATCCCTTGCATTCCACACTAGTACCATACTGTCTACTTCAAATTTTCTAGGAGAATCTTTCTTGTCATGCAAGTGCTTGAATTGCAACTGCATCTTTTCATTTTTATCATGAGCTTCTCTTCTAGTTTCATCTAGATGTATAAGATTATCAATCCTTTGTTGCATATCATCATAGATATTCTCATCATACTCTTACAAAAATTTGTACATCTTTAGCAGATTATTTTGAGGAAGTCTAGCATCCAAACCATAAACTAGACCAAATGGTGAATAACCAATGGCCTTCTTTATAGTAACCTTGTAAGCCCATAATGCAAGTTTTAGCTTTGAATCCCAAGCCTTCTTCTTCTTTTCAATCACTCTTTTAATGATCTTCATTAGACTCTTGTTGTTGGATTTATACTGACCATTCCCTTAACGATGGTAAGGGGAAGAATAAGAAATATGTATGCCATGCTTCTCATAAAAATCATTGAACTCTTTTGACCTAAAACACATAGCACTATCAAAAATGATCTTCTCTAGAACTCCAAATCTAATGAGAATATTGTTTATCAAGAAGTCTAGAACAAATTCACTTGTTTCCTTCTTTGTGGGGATTGCTTCCACCCACTTTGTGAAATAATCAGTTGCAACAAGGATCCATGAATGCTCCCCACTAGATTTTTCTAATATTTTACCAATGAAATATATACCCCATCATTGGAAAGGGGCCTGAATGAAAATATGCCTAATTGGAAAACTCCTTAAGAACTTCAATTTCCCTCTAAACCTTTGGCAAGTGTCACAAGTCTTGAAAAACTTGTGGGAATCTTTAAAAATAGTGTTCCACCAAAATCCTACCCTCAAGATCTTATGAGTAGTTTTCTTAGCCATGTAATGGCCGCCACACACTCTACTGTGTAATTCTTGCAGAAGCTCTAACACCTACTTGCCATCGACACACTTAAGCAATACATCATTTGGGCTCCTCCACCACAGTTGATTATCAATAATTACATGATGGCAGGAAACTTTAGTGTTCTCCTTTCATTATCATCCATATCTACAATGCACTATAAGGTTTGTAAATACTAGACAATCCTTCTATACTAGCCACATGTTTGCATATCATAGATAGGTGCAACATCAAAAGACTCCACTTGATTGATTTGATATGCTTCCAAGTTTTTTTTTCCATTAGCTTAGCTAGACCTTATCCTCTAACTAAATTGGTTAACTAAACATCAATGATGAACTCTTCGATCCTATTGATCCATTTGCACCTCTTTCTTGTAGCTTCTTGTTGAGTGAAAATGTCCTTCACAACAACACTTGGTACAAAGGCTATGACTATAGCTCCCATAAAATAGGTTTTGAAATTATTTACATCCTTGACAAAATCATATGCTTACTTCTCAATCATATCATATTTGAGTTATGTGGCCTACAAAGACTTACTAAAGAATGCAATGGGTTGTTCAAATCCCTCATCATTTTTCTACAACAACACAACAAAAATAGTATGGAAAGAAGGAAAACATAAAATATGCATTGGTTTAGAAAAATTAGGAGATTTAAAAATTGTAGCCTCTTTGATAGCCTACTTTATACTCTTGAATGCCTGACTAGGCTCCTCACTCCAAACCACCTTTTCTCCCTTTTTTAACATTTTGGAGATAGTTCTTTTGATCTCTACAAAATTTGTTACAAATCTCCTCAAGAAATTGATCTAACCAAAGAATGATTGAATACCTTTTACATTATTTGGTTGGGGAATCTTTTCGATGGTAGCTACCCTCTCAAGGTCAATCCTCACTCCCTCCTTGGATATAATGTGCCCCAACAATTTTCCTTTTGTAACTCCAAAGGAACACTTTTTTGGGCTGAGTGATATTCCATATTCTAATTCCCTAATGAATATCTTCTCCAAGTGCATGAAATGGTCGTCTTATTTCTTGGAGTAAGCTATCAAATCATCCTAGTAAATTTCCAATAACAAGTCAATGAAATCAAAAAAGGCTACATCCATAGCCCTTTAGAAAGTAGCACCTACATTGGTCAAAACAAATGGCATACTCACATACACATAGGTGCCCCATGGATTTGTAAATGTAGTCTTGTACTGATCAAAATCCCTTGCTTTTACTTGGTTGTACCTTGAAAAACCATCCATCATAGACAATAGCTCACAACTAGTTACCTTCTACAACATGGCTTCCATATTTGGCAGTGGATAGTTATCCTTCAATGATGATATGTTCAAATTTCTAAAGTCCACACATATCTTATATCACCATTTTCTTCCTAATTGGCACTAAATTAGACACCCACGAGGAATTCCTAATAGGCTTTATAATGCCAGAATCCCTTAGCTTAACCAATTCCTCCTACATTTTTAGAGCTAAGGTTCGATTGATGGGTCTTTGCTTCTACCTGAAAGGCTTGGCATTTTCTTTTAGGGGAATCTCATGTTGGAACAATTCCTCTCTGTATTCTTTGAGGTCATTATATGACCAATCAAAGACATGTTTGTATCTTCTCAACAAGGTAATCAATATTTCCTCGATCTTGGGTTTCATCTTTTTTCCCACATATGTTTTTTTAGGGACATATTCAGTCCCCAAGTTTACTTCTTCCAAATCCTCTATATGGGTGGCCGTTGTTTTAACTTTGCTTTTGTCTTGATTGTCAAAGTCTCTCTCTAATGTCCCAAGGCCCTTAGGAATCTTATTTGTCTTCAATTGAATGACTTCATTCCCAAAGACTTTACCCTTACCATCTATATTTTCAAGAAAATCCCCAAAGTCAATCTCTTGACTCTCATATTCATCAACACACTTTAAAAACTTCAAAATATCTTCATCATTGAAGATTTTCCAATTATATATATTATCAGGGATTGATGGCCTTTCTTGTACCTCAACCTTAGAGATAATTTCAAAAGTTATGTCATCAAGTCTAAGTACATACCATGACACAATTATTTGTGTGGGGAAAGCCATTTGAGAAGAAAAAACCCACACTCAAAAATTCATACAAATTACAATATACTTGCAGAGCAAGCTTCTCATAGGATTATAACCACTTAGAGATCAAGAGACAACACGACCACTATCAAACTCTCATAATACATCACTGACTCTACCACAGCTATAATACAATGCCCTCATAAAATAGAGTTACATTATAGGACAAGATAGGCCAACAAAATATCCACCATTAGATCTAAAAACTAATAATTAATGGTCTAGATTTACAATATATCATTATTTAATGTATGTTGACCATTCTAGCAGTTTCCAGAAAAAGTTAACACACTCACACTTTTCTCTTTATTGCCATTGTATACACCTACCAGTGTAACTAGAAATATATATATATATATCCTATCAACAATAAATTGTATATAATTGCAAGGTTGAGACACATTTTCCCAAAAAAACTAACATTTTGATAAGGGCTTTCTCCAATATTTTCCTATCTGTTGGCAATAGTTTTAAAATCTCAAGGATGGAGATGAGGGCGGGAGTTTTCTTAAGTTGGTTAACAATGCTATAGTCACTTGATGGCTTACTTGTGGCTTTTACTTGGGTTGTTTCTCCTTGGATTATTACTCTTCCCCTTCGAATAGTCACATTACATTTAGTATCTCTACCTAATATAGTTACCACATGCATGGTATGATCATCACAAGAGATAATCCCTAGAATGGTATCCTCGCCATAAGAGAATTTGGCCTTAAGATAATCTTGAACTCTTTTCCTTTGTTGTTTCCCCTAGACTGGTTGGGGATTGGATCCTTGTAGATCTTTAGGTATTTGTTTCTGGGATGACGTTTAATGTCCACTTCTCTAGTTTCAACTAAGTCTTGCACAATGTTTCTAAGTCTCATGCAATTATTGGTGGTATGCCCCTTGATTTTTTGAAATTCACATTTGTCATTCTCATTATACCAAGGAGGTTTGAAGTTGGGTTCCTCATAATTTTCTCTGTCATTTATCATGATGAGGTTCTTTTGGACTAGTTTGTGGATAATGACCTTGAGGGATTCTCCCGAGGGAGTAAATTTTCTTTGTGGTTTGTCATATTGTTGAGGTGGTCTCCTTTTTTTATCCTGACCTTGATTTTGTTGTTGGTTGTTTGGTTAATTGTTCTAGGGATAACTGAGATGGTTGTTCTATTGATTATTTGAAACATAGTCTTGTTGTGTTGTTTGGACATGATTTTGTGGCACACTAGGAGTTTTCACATTGCATACAACCTTAGAATCAACTACTCCATCATTGGTTACATTTTTATTTTTTGCCTGTATTTTGGGTTTATCATTTGATGTAGAAGGTTGATCTTTAGGATTGTAAAGTTTGATTATTCCTCTTGCAATAACTGCTCTTTCAATAAGTATTCCCTTTTCAATAGTTTCTTCAAAATTGTTTGGGCATAACACTATGAGGTTATAATTGATCTCTACATGTACATTGGAGATAAAGACATCGACAAGTTGTTTCTCTAGAGCGGGCCACTTAATTTTGCTCGCTTTGTGTCTCCATATTTGTAGGTATGAGGAAAATGATTCACCTTGATTTTGTTTTATTTTATAGAGGTTGGTGATTGTAATGTTCTATTCTATGTTATACAAGAAATGGTTGACAAAGTTATCTGAAAATTCATCAAATGTTCTAATACTTGGTGGTAAATGAGAGAACTAGTTTATAGCAGGCCCACTAAGATTCTGTGGAAAATGTCTCATCAAGTAGGCGTTATTTCATGGTTGTTTCATGCAAGATACTAAAAATTCATGTACATTCTCTATTGGATCTCCTTTCCCTTTATACTTGTCAAATTTTGGTATTTCAAAGCCTTTGGGGAAAGGTACCATGAATATTTTTTAACCAAATAGATAGGAAAAATGTCTTAGAGAGAATAAATATTCTTTGGCTTTCTAATTTGTATATCCAATATCCTTTGATTGAGTGTTTTTAGATGCACATTTATGTCATTTTTTGGTGTGATTCATTGTGGATTTTGTATATTATAGCCCTTTTGTTCTATGATGTTTTGTGGACCATGTTGTGTATAAGGTATGTTGGGTCCTTGTTGGGGATTGTACATATGTTGACTTTGTTGTGTGCCTTAGTATTGATTTTTAAATATCCCTTGATATTGATTTTGTGAACCTCCTTGGTATTGCTTCTGAGGAATATTTTGTTGTGGATTTTGGTGTGTACTTTGATAGTTCATTTTTGGTACACCATGTTGTTGTGAATGTTTTTGACGGCTACCTTGATAGTTCATTAATGGTACACCTTGTTGTGGAACTTGTTTTATATTTTATTGAAGGCTACCTTGATAGTTCATTTGTGGCACACCTTGTTGGGGTTGATGTTGTTGAAGGTTACCTTGGCATTACGTTGAAGGTATATCTTGTTGTGGTTGATGTTGAAGGTTACCCTGGTATTGTGTTGATGGTACACCTTGTTGTGGTTGATGTTGAAGGCTACCTTTGTATTGCATTGATGGTACACCTTGTTGTAGTTGATGTTGTTGAAGGTTACCTTGGTATTGTGTTGATGGTACACCTTGTTGTGGTTGATGTTTTTGAAGGTTACATTGGTATTTATTTGATGGTAAATCTTGTCGTGGTTGATATTGAAGGTTACCTTGTTATTATGTTAATGGTGCACCTTGTTGTGGTTGATATTGAAGGTTACCTTGGTATTGCATTAATGGTACACCTTGTTGTGGTTGATATTGAAGGTTACCTTGGTATTACATTGATGGTACACCTTTTTGTAGTTGATGTTGAAGGTTACCTTAGTATTGCATTGATGGTACACCTTGTCATTGTTGATGTTGTTGAAGGTTACCTTGGTATTGCATTGATGGTACACCTTGTGGTTGATGTTGTTGAGGTTACCTTGGTATTGTGTTGATGGTACACATTGTTGTGGTTGATATTCAAGGTTACCTTGGTATTGTGTTAATGGTACACCTTGTTTTGGTTGATATTGAAGGTTACCTTGGTATTGCATTGATGGTACATATTGTTGTGGTTGATTTTTTGATAATTTCCCTTGTTGGTTTTGTACATTGTTGAAGGGTCAATATATGAGGTATGTTTTGGCATGTTTTGGGGTGCATTTTTGGGATATTGCTGTGCCACAAAATATTTTTCAATTTGGGATGGTGGTCTAAAGAATGGGTTATCCATGGGTTGTGTTTGATCATTTATTTATGAAAACAATGGTGGTATGTTGGGATTCGTGGTTGGTTTTGGAATTTTTCTAACACCCTTTGATCTCCTAGTGGAATAAGATTTGGATCTTTTAGGATGTCCATGTTGAATTCAATGGGTAGTTTTGAACCACTTTTTTCTAAGGTGAGGAAATATGAGTTGGCATTCTTCCCAAGCATCTTGTCCATAAGCTTTTGCATCTTAAGATCTTGGGAGTATTCTAATAGTTCCTCATCACTATCATATTCTTCTATGGTCATGTCATTGAGATTTGGAAGTTGATTTTGACTATCAGTCATGTTTTGGTGTCTAAGGAGTACCTCCTCATCACTTGTTGGTTGGTTTTTTGTTGCCTTGAATGAGGGTTCCTTTAGAGGAATTGTAAGGTAAATTGGTTTATAACCCCATGGGTTGGTTTCCTCATTAGTGGTGTTGGTTTTTGGTGCACTTGAGCTACTCATGTTGGCTTCCATCTTTTTTTTGTGTTGAGATATCACGGTTGTCATAGACAATTCCAAGACCTAGTTGAATTCTTGTGGTTTTAATTTAAAAGAATGGTGTTTTGTTAGCTAGGATTATCTATTGCCATGGAGGAGATGGTAATAATGGTCTTCTAGCTGCAATATCAACTTTTTGTTCTTCTTCATCCAAAATATTAGCCACGTTTCTCCACTAAGTCATTGTTTCCTTTTTTCTCAAAAATGAAATTTGGTTGTATGATAGGAGAAATAAGATCTAGTTGTTGAACATGAGTAGTAGGATGCCAAATTGTCATAAAGTGTAAGCTTCTCTTGATGGTTTGCTATGGTTTTTGTGATACTCAAGATCCTAAAGTATGAGTGATGTTTGACAGATGTTTTGGAGATTATGCTAATTTTGGGACTCAAAGTGTATGAAACTTGGACCGATGCATTAATCTATTTTTCTAGAGGATATTTTTGAAGATCTACTTGAACTAGCCTTGAGGTAAAAGCAAATTTTAATATCTTAGAAATCAAGAGTAAAGGAATAATCCAAGTTGGTGTTTGATTTTGAATCCTAAAACTAGGTTGATTGTTTTTATGTGCAAATAGATATAGAAAGGTGTAGATATGAGGTTTTTGTAGGTCTAACTATTTTTTTTCCAAAAGATAAAAGTTTTAACCATTTTTTGATCAGTCTCTGATTTGCACTAGAAAATAGGGCAAAAGCAGTGATCTTGCAGGTCAATAACATCTATTATTTTTGGCAATAGCAATCAAGTTTAGCAAAAGTGACTCTATTTTTGTAGTTTCTGTCAAAAATTAGGGACAACAATAGCGATAATTTTGAGCAATAGCGAGTTTAAATCAACGGTAATTTTCATATCAATAGCGGAAATGCTTGCAATAGTGACTCTATTCAGATCAAAAGCATTCTTTTTTTTCAAAAGTAGTCTTCTTTTTTTAGTAACTATCATATATAGATATAGAAAAAGTGACCTTTCTAAGCAATAGAAAAAAACATTTAGGTCAATAGTGGCAGAAACAAAAGCAATCGCGACTCTATTCAATTTTATTTCCAATTTTCCTTTGACAACAGTTTGAAAAAGATTATATTTTTAAATGTTTTGGTTGATCTGATTGTTTTGAGATTTTGACAAGTGATAAAAAGCACAGTAAATAATTTTGAAATCCAATGATATAGCTTAAAGATAATCATTCAACACATCCTAAGTAGGTATGTTTCTCTTAGGTAAGCTTACCTCATGCCTCAAAGGGATGATTTTACATGTAACTTATGGAGGAGTCAAATAGAGGTATGTTAAGAATGAAATCTTAAGCTCTATGCCTCAACCGCAAATTGGACTTGGTAAGTAACTTCTTAGAAATAAATTCCAATGCACCACTTCAAAGAACACTTCAAAAAGACAAGGTTGGTCACTACACAAAAGGTTTTTAATGACAACAAACTGAGAACATTGAGATGGATACTACCACCCACAAGCCACTTAGGGCATTAAACCATTCCCTTTCACTTTTAGAGATGGATTAGGTGCAGAATGTTATCGCGCAGATCGAAGCTACTTTCATTTATGATTTTGAAACCTTTATATAGCCTACTGATAAATGTACTTTTGAAGAGACACTTATGAGTTCTTCTTTGTGAGATGTGTCTCATTAGTGGGCCCTTATCCTAAAAATAAAATGGGTGACTCAAAAATGTAAAATCCCAAAGTGTTTCTCATCAACCAAGATCATCAAAAGATGCATGGGGAGAGGATATTCACTCGGCTCGCTAATCGTAGTAGACACGACATCTAATTCATCATAATTTATTTTTAAGTGTGAAGATATCAATTCATTTTTTATGCGCACCTATTGAAATACACAAGATGACTAAGAGGGGGGTGAATCAGTTGTCACTAATCACATTCACAAATCTCAAACAATTATTAACTCCACATCCACTTTAATCTTTTATTAAGTATGAGAATGAAGTGCAAATAATAGAAAAAAATATCAACACAAGAAACACTAGATTTACGTGGAAAACCCAATAAGGGAAAAACCACGGTGAGGATTAAATCACAATATAAGAGTAATTGCAAAATCAGTTAGAAAGAGGCTCTCTTCCAAAGATAGGACTCACTATCTAGATACAAGGCTCATTGCCTACAAATAGGAATCAATATCCGGATACAAGGCTCATTGCCTACAGATAGGACTCACTACCTACGGATAAAGAAAGATAACATAAAATCCACCACAACAACTTGCACACATCCACAGCCTTGATTAGAGAATTGCAAACACCATCAACTCACTTCTTTTAGGAGTCAAACACATTAAAGAACTATTTCCTTAGGTCACTTTCACACACTCTTTCTTCTCAAGCTTTTGTCTTTCAATCCTTAACATCTTGTCTTATATATATACCATCTTCAACCTTAGAAACTTCCTCCAAGGTCAACTACACACACTTCATATTACAAATTCAAATTAGGTTGGAAACTCAACATTCTCACGATGGAAGACAATGAGAGAAGACCAAACCAAAATTTAACCAAGACCCAAAACAATATCTTGGATCAATCACATGCTTCCTTAACAGATACATATCCTTCGCATGACGTGTAGACACCAAGTTGGAAAAACCTAATGAAAACACCAATGAACATTGACGTAGGTGCATTGCAAAAAGAAGATAACATGAAAACCACATAACATGCTTCACCATATACTAGAATACCTCTTAGAAGCCTTCAAATTCATCCACGAAAACTACAACAACTTTCATACACATAACACTTTTCATCAGTTCAACCGAGCTATACAGAAACACATTGTAACTCTACAACTAATCTTCCAAAGCACCAAACCATGAACACCTTTGATAGAACATAGATAAAACCATTACTAGCCTTCTTCCAGATCTGTAAGACCTGAAACAAACCAGCAGAGGACTACGCAGCAAAAAAATCTCCCAGTCCACAGACAAACAACTCTGCCAAACCAGTTCTCAAACCGGTGAACACAAATTTCACTCTTCATCAAACCAAAAGGTATAATCTAGGATATATCACCCAAGGATACCTTTAAACAACAATACAAATTTGTAAAAGAATAAGATCAACACAAAATAAATGTGGAGCACATATCGGAGCACATTCTAAACATATAGACAACTTCATCTTCACTATTTATTAATTTTCTCAAAAGCACTTGGTAACTCATCATATAAGAACACTTGCAACACCATAAAGATAGCTCCATTTACTCACAACATCTCTACAGTATCTCAACTATAAATGTACCACTTGCAATCACTTGATTGTTTTCACTACAATAACCTATATTGTATTGACATCAATGACAACATTAATGAAAACACCACCATACTCATTCATACTTGCAAAAATCTCCCCCTTTTTCATTGATGGAACACATGATGTGAAAAACCATCAAAGATAACATACACACTCTTCCTCTTTTTTTTAGATTAGACAACCTACACAACTTTCTTGCACTCTCTTCTCCTTGCAAGATTCTCTCTCTCCCTTTCAACTTTTTTTAGATATAGATAGAATTTTTCACATGCCTCTCTCCCCATTTGACATCAATGGAAAAGAAAAGGTTTTACATGATTCTTCAGCCATAAAATTTTGATCACTCCCCCTTAGGAGTGAACCCATGACAACACACATATCATACAACAACAATGATGCTTTCTAGTCCCCCTAAAGAGTAGACCCCAATCATCAGTCCAAACATATGATGAATTTGTAGATCCACTAGATGAATGCACCTCTATATGCACCTAGTTCAAGGAAGGAGGGGTAGTAACCCCCAACTTCTCCCTAAGATACTCAAAATTATCCTTAGGAAGAGCCTTAGTAAATATATCTGCAATTTGATCCTTTGTAGGTGCATATTCAAGCCTGACTTCATTCTCTAACACCTTCTCCCTTAAGAAATGATATCTGATAGATATATGCTTTGTCCTTGAATGCATTACTAGATTATTTGACATATTTATTGCACTTGTATTATCACAAAAGATAGGAATAGGCTCATCACACATCACACCTATATCCTTCAATGTTTTCTTCATCCATGATACATGTGTACAACAAGATGTTGTTGCAATATACTTAGCCTCTGTAGTGGATAAATAAACTTAATCTTGTTTCTTGCTTATCCATGAAACCAATCTTCCTCCAAGAAATAATGTACCACCACTTGTACTCTTCCAGTCATCCACACAACCAGCCCAATATACATCAATGTAAGCATTCAAAGTGAAATCAGTATCCTTAGGATACCATAGGCCATAATTTGGAGTGCCTTTTAGATATCTGAAGATCCTCTTCACAGTTGTAACATGTGTTTCTTTAGGTTCTGCTTGAAATAAAGCAACCAAACATATTGCATGCATGATATCCATTCTAGTAGCAATAAGATATAACAATCCACCAATCATAGATCTATAAATGCTCTGATCAACTTTAGGAGAATCATCATCCTTATTTAGTTTGCATATAATCACCATAGAGGTACAAGCCGATTTGGAATCATCCATTCCAAACTTCTTCAACAATTATTTAACATAATTTGATTGTGAAATGAATATGCCCTTATCAGTTTGATCCACTTGGAGTCCAAGGAAGAAATTCAACTCACCAATCGGGGACATTTCAAACTCTTTTTGCATCTCATCTTCAAATTTCTTGCACATACCCTCATTTCTTCCAAAGATAATATCATCAATATACATAACTACTATCAAGATATTTTTTCCTTCAATCTTGAAATAGAGATTACTATTTGTGCAGCCTTTGTTGATCCTTTGATGTGTCATATAGCTATCCAACCTTGCATACCATGCTCTAGGAGCTTGTTTAAGTCAATATAGTTACTTTTTCAAGTTACAGACCATATCTGATTGATCTGATAATTGAAATCCTTCTAGTTGCTCCATGTAGACCTCTTCTCCTAGTTCTCCATTCAGGAATGTAGACAACATTATCCATCTGGTATGCTTTGAAATCTTTGTGAGTAGAAAATTCCAAAAACATTTGAACGGCCTCCATTCTTGCCATCGGGGAAAATGTCTCCTCAAAGTCTATTCCTTTAACCTGTGAATAAAATTTTCATACAAGTCTTTCTTTGTTCCATACAACTTCACCATTTTCATTCAACTTATTCTTCAACACCCATTTTGTACCAATTACATTCTTGTTTATAGGTCTAGGAACCAGTTCCCATGTCTGATTCTTCTCTATCTACTGCAACTCTTCTTTCATTTCTCTAACCCAATTCTCATCTTTACATGCTTCACACATTGTTTTAGGTTCTATCTTGGAAAGTAGACACAAATTTTCCTTAGCTACTATCGCTTTGCTTCTTATAGTTACACCTTTTCTTTTGTCTCCAATTATCTATTCTTATGGATGATTTTTCTATACATACTTAGGAGACTTAGGAGAAAGTTCTGGAGCTTCTTCTTATTCTTCAATCTATTCTTCTTATTCCTCATTCTCTTCTTGTACTTTTCCATAGATAGGCTCATCAGGTTCAACTTCACTTCTTTCAACTGGTTTGTTCATATCTTCATCAAACTTTACATTTGCACTTTCAACTATCTTTCTCAATCTTTTATTGAAGCATCTATAAGCTTTTCTATTAGTTGAATATCCAAGGAAAATAACTTCATCACATCTTGCATCAAACTTTCCAAGGTTCTCATCATCTCTTTTAATATAAAATTTGCTTCTTGTATAGGAGCAAATTTCCACCCCTTAGGAAAATTCCCCTTTTACCCTTACTTTAGAAAACCAAATCCAAAAGTGAAAATCCACATAAGCCCACTACCTCCATTCCACTTGGTGTCCATTCTGAGCATTGGTAGAGGAATAACTATTGGGTACACCCACATAGTGTGTAGACATTCATGCGATGAGCTTGCTTCCCTGGCAAATTCTCGTGATTGGAGCATGTAGAGGCATTACACTTCTCATTGGAAGTTAAATTGTAACGCACGCTTCAGCTGACCAGCCTAAATATGGTCATTTTCTTCACTCCGTCAAATTGAATCCTACTCATTCCATTTTCATCTTCTTCACATCTTTACATAGCTCTTCACAAGCTCTAAGCACTAAACTTGATCACTCTCCAAGCATTCCAGCATTCACTTCAAGCATTCAAGCATCACTTTGCACTCCACAATAGCAACACCGTCACTCCATCAACTCAGTAGAGAAAGTGTAGAACAACACCATCGCAATAGAGGCTTGAGTCCTCTCATTTTCTCCCCCATTATCCTTGAGTGCTCTTGGTGGAGGTGGTAAGCTTTCTACTCCTCTCCTCTATTATTTGGTTGAGTAAGCACATTTACTGTTTTGTAGTGTTTTAGTGTTCTTTGCTTCATTCCTCTCTTTATCATATTATTTCTCTATCATTGCAATCTTGGATTTTCATGGAGGTGGAAACACCTAAATAAGGATCTGACTATGGTAGATCCCTATATAGCCCCCCAACAATTTTCCTCTTTGATTGTGTGTAGGTGAAAGCATTCTTGGAGCTAGCTGGCAAATGAGTACCTTTGTGAGATCATCCTCGCTATCCTTACTCTTTTTTATCTACTTTATCATATTCATGAATATCTTACTTATGTCATAGTGTCATTTGGGCCTTTTAAACCTAGTTAGATAGGTTGTTAGTCCATTTTCTAGAGGACAACCTTGTCTTTTTGATCTTCTGATCATACGAATGCCAATGCACTTGAGAGATGCCAGTATGTCGTGATATTTTCCTTGGAAAGAGAGCTCTTTGAGACATAGAGTTGAACCTAAAAACTGACTCACCTAGCCCCATTCTAAGTCTCGGGTCTAAAAATTGATCGATGGACCTTGTAGTCTTCATCATTCTCATCCTTCATTTCCTAACATCCCTTTTAGCTGAGGTAAGTTAGGGTAGCCTTCTACTCTCAACCCTCTATGACTTAGGTCCTTGAGGTGGTTCATCCCCCTCTCTTACATTTTTGGTGAACCTAATGTGAACCAAAATCTACTCATTTATTGGTGTTTGATATTTTCCCCTTGTACCCCCTGATCGTTGTACCCTATGTGTTGTGAAGTTTTATGAGCATCACAACATAGTCCACGAACTCTGGGTATATTGTTAGGAGAATTCTATGACACCTTCTGATGGATAAGACAAAGGTCACTTCTAATTTCTCTATAGGTCTTTTCTCTGGTTCTACGGTTGGCCTTTCTACTCAGGAGTAGGTGTCATGGGGTGAGTCAAGATTCTTCAATGAAACTAACTGTGTCCCTACTCCCCCTGCATCTCCCACATCATCATCCATAGATGAGTGTGAAGCTGTCCATATCCTATCTAATTACGTCGCTAGTCTTAGCAAAGGGTTGGGTGCTTTGGAGAATCACTTGGAGAAAAACCTAAAGTTGGCTAGGTCTGCTAAGGTTATCAACAAAATAAAATACATGGTAGGAAAAGATCGAACAAGCGTAGAACTCCTGGCTAGTCTCACCAGTTTGACCAAAGTGTGCGCCCCTTCAAACCATAATAACATGATACAATGCGGATCCTTAAAATAACATGAGAGATAATTGGGAGTATCAATCCCTCCCACATCCGTGTACATGGATGACATGGTCCCTTCAATCAGTATTCTCGTTGCTTTTGAAAACTCCAAAACTGTCAAAGTAAACAAAACCCCTCTAGGTTTTCACATCACCCCTCTTGTCACCTCAAGAAGTGGAGGACTTGGTGAGATGACTGGTGGAGGCTTTGGTGGTGGTGGTAGACTCAATGGCAGAGGTGGAATTGGTGGAAGTGGTTCCAGTGGAGGTCATCATGGTGGCTTTGGAAGTGCTGGTGGCTCTAGCGGAGGTCATGCTGGTGGCAGTGGCATCAGCGGCGGCTCCGATGGTGGTCATGGTGATGGTTCTAGCAATGGCTTAGGTGGTGGTTTGACTAGTCCTATATCTTCTAATGACCCAATTTTGAACACCCTTCTTCAAAATATGGGGAAGATGTAGAACCAACTCGTGAATCTCTCCCAAGCTTCCACCCAACCTATCTTTCAGCCCTTCTTCTGACATATCCCATTGTTCGTGGCGATCCTAAACACTCCTTTCCCATAAGGGATGGAGATTCATAAATTTGAAAATTATGGCAGCAAAGGGGACCCACGGACACATGTATCCACCTTTAATTCCTTGTGTATAGACTTCTTCCATCACGATGCATTGATGGCTAAACTATTCCCTAGGTCTCTCAAGGATACAACACTCGAGTGTTACTGTTCCTTTCCTAACAATTCTATCATCACATTTGATTAGCTTGTGAACCCATTTCTATGACAATTACAAGCCAACATCATACCTAAGATGACCTTCTCTAACCTTGTCTGATGTAAACAAGGTGATAATGAGAAGATTACCAATTTTATAGTGTGATATCAAGCACTCTTTTCACAAATCTCATACCTGTTACCTGATTCCGATATGCAGAAATTATTCATAGGGAACTTACAGAGGCCTTGGAAAGAAAAGTTTTCCCTTATGAAATACCATTCTTTTGCGTATTTGTGTGCAGCCCTACGGGAGTATCAGTAGATGGTGGTTTAATTTGGGGGATCTTCTGCATCCTCCCATCTTGAAGGGAAATCCGTTATGTTGATCTATAGAAAAGGAAAAGTCATCACAAAAGTAGTAGTCATTATGGATGACAATGGCCTCAGATGCAACTGAAAGTTCACAAAGTTATCAAAATCTTATTCCTCCATCTTGCAAAGCTATTGAAGGATAAGATCATTATCTTTCCAAGCCCTAAACCCATTAGGGAACCTTACCTTAGCTGGTATGAAGCAAATACCTATTGTCAATACCATCAAGTTAATGGACATGATACTAAACGTTGCATGCACCTGCATCATGAGAAATAGGATCACATCAAGGATAGTACTATTTGTCTCGATGGAAGCAAACAAAATATGAACAAATCAGTGGTGAAAGATAATAGTGAATTGCAAATATACACAGACCCGTTTTCATCACATTTTTCTAACATGATTATCGATCCCTCTAATTTTGTTACTCAGCCTAAAGCATATATTAACATGGTTACTATTACTCCTTCTCATCTTGCGACTGGTTTTCTAGATATAACATTCACTTCGCAAGATGTACCAGCAAATGACAAACCTTCTTCGCTTTACATTCCCACTTGCCTCAATGGCAACATTATGATGGGATTCTTAGTCAACCCCACAAGTAGAGTGAATGTAATTACAAAGGAGACTCTATTGTTGAACTCCCTACAAAGGGAGGAATATTAAAAAAAAAAATTCCATCATTCATACGCATGATGGCCTTGCTCTTAAGCCATATGGATCAATAACTCTGTCCATCCTAGTTGGACCAAGGAATGTAGACATGATTTTTGATTTTATTCCTGAGTCAGACCTATTCAGGGTGAAGCTAGGTATACCTTGCCTAGCTTCCATGAATGGGGTCACCTTTGTAATTCCTAAATGTTTAAAGTTTTCCCATGAAGGTGTTGTGTACATAGTGCATGACACTGGATATCAACCTATGGTATGTCGTGGGGGATATTTATTAAATCACTTTTGGCCTACCCTTGTCAATTCGCTTCCTCCAAGAATGGACCTACTTTATAAGAATTACATAAAGTATAAAAATGGGGGCAAGGGACAACTAAAATTGACCCTTCTTGTAGTAGAACAACCAGTTTCCTCCTCTTTTCAAAAGTGAATGGAGAATCTTGCTCCTTCTCGAGCTTCCTCATCCACTCCCCATTCTTGGGAGGCATACTGGATGAGTAAGCCTGGCCTTTACCTGCTAAGTTTGATGGTGCATGCTTGGCGTAGACCAAAGATCAGGATATCGGATCTCCCTACTGAGCCCCCTAGGCCTTGGTATTATCTGTGTGGTAGAAAGAAAGAATCTTAAAGGAAGTTTACCTAATGGCCTCTTACCATTTCTACTCATAAAGCAGTGAATGGGGATAGCCCCGCCATCGATCCATTAGAGCCGACTCCCCCTGTTGTTTGTGAATATGTCCCTCCTTCTCTTGTACAATATATTGTCCCTCTGCTAGAAATAGCTATAGAGAACACTCCAATGGCTAAGCAGGAGCCTTCCATTCCTTCGCAACTTCCAGCATCTAGTTCAAAGAGTAGTAAAACCCACCTTGCATGTGAGCACAAGCACCGAAAAAGGATCTCTTAGTTGATTACACTGCCTCACAGTGGAAGGAAGAGGAGATGACTGCTCCTATCTTAGAGCCTCCTATTATGTCTACCTCTCTCCTCCCCTCTCTCTATATTCAAACCAGCTCTTTATCACTTTCATCTTTTGCTATGAGTGCAAATTTGCCTAACCCTAGAAAGGTGTAGGTGTTCATTGCCCCTTTAGTAGAGCTACCTTTGTTGACATCCATTTCGGATGTCTCACCTTTCCCAAAGCCCATAGATATGATTAACACCTTGATCGTATCTACTGTGGTTCTTTCCTCCTCCTCTTCCTCTACCCTTCTTGCCTCGTATGTGGGGAGTTCACCTCCTCTGACGAAGAAGAAAGTAGAGAGTGGTCCCTCAAGTAACGGAGGATGTAAGAGGATCCCACCTTCTCCAAAAGGTGGCCCCACACTAACTTGTTATGTCTTAGTAGCGAAACTAGTCTTGGATTTCCTTGAGTTCATCACTGCTCCCAAATCATTCAATGAGCCTAGGGGTGATCCTCGAGTGCAACCTTTTCGATCCGTTGTAGTGAGACATGGAACTCCAGTTAAGTGCATGTATAACTTGGTGGATGAAGTTTCGAACTTGTCAGTGATTTTTGCAAAATCATTGACCTTAGACCCACAAGAGTTGAGTGATAGAGACCCCATAGGTCCTTTCTTAGCCCTTGTTATGGGAGGGTCAAAAGCTCCTCCCCTTAACATTCCACCACTACATTCTAGATTGGGAGGCTGATGACCTCTTGGTTGATCAATGTTAGGGGAGACCTCTTCTTTATCTTTAGATTAGATGTGTGTGTGTTGTGATGTCTTCCCCCATAATCATGCTATGTGTGCTTAGATGACCCTCATCACCCCCGATGGTGCTTGGATATAGTTGTTTTGTTTGTGTTGTAAACATTTTTCTATTCATATCATCATTCTCCCATGTTTGTGATTGAATTTCAGAAAATTGGGGACAATGTAAAGTGTTGGGGGCATTTAGGCTTCCCTTCCATGTTGCCCCAATTTTTAATTTTTAATTTGTCTTCTCATGCATTCCTCAGATGCCCTAATATAGTAGGGAGTTGATGATAGTTAATTTATATACTATTACTATAGTTATATATGTATGAGCAATTCTGACCCCGAATTATCAGGCAACCCTTGTGCCCTATTTTTTGTTCACATTTTTTTCCTTTTTGTCTTTTCCTTTATATTTCTCTCTTCTTTGCTTGAGTTGTCCCTCTCATGTGTGAAAACGCCATATCTACATCATTTTGATCTTTATAAAATGTATTTTTTGCCAACGGATCTTTTCTCAAGAATCTTCACACCCTTCTTTATAAGAATTACATTCTCAACTTGAAACCCTAACAAAACATGTTTCCTTCATCACAGGTCCGTAAAGAAATAGCTTGGAAACCTTCCTTCGAGGTGAGAACAAATTTGATCTTCCCCTTGCATGGGGGCATATTCCTCCTTTCGAATTCCTTGATGAAGTGAACATCTTTCAGAAGGATTCCTTGATGAAAAATTGATTCAAGAAAAAAGACATCATCTTTTGAATAGCACGTCCCTTGAGTGGACCCCGTTTTTCTTCTTTCAAGGGGTTCCCGAGGAACCCTCTTTTGAATTTATTTTATCTCGAATAAATTCTATGATGACTAGCTTGGGGGCAGACTGACTAGACCTATTCCTTATCTTTGTGTCTAGCTCAAGGGCGTCTCGACTAGACCTACTTCATATCTTTGTGTCTATCCTAGGGGAAGCCTGACTAGACCTCTCTTTTCAAACAATGCATCCCTTGAGTGGACCCCTCCTTTTGAAGGGTTCCTGAGGGACCCCTTTGAAAGCCTTCCAACCTATTGATGGTCTACATGACTGTGTGCTTACTTTCCTCTGTGGTTGCTTCCCGACATGTTCTATTTACAGGTAAACATGTCACTTCATGGGCACACCCATGAAGCCACGTTTTGACTCTACTGAGTTTTCTTTTCTCAATTTCCTTCATGTGAGAGTTCTTGGAGGGTACCTTCCTTGCAGGTTTGAAAGCTTGTAAGGAAATTTTCCTATTTTCCTTCATGTGAGAGTTGTTGGAGGATACCTTCCTTATAGGTCTATGAGATTGTAAGGTGCTTTCTTTCTTTAGCTTCATAGTTTTGTGGAACTATGAATTCCTTTGGTTTTCTTGCACTCTCAAGTTCGCCATATTGTGGTCTGCTTCCTCAATAGTTCAAGTATACATTTCTAACTCTACTACTTCTTCAATCTACTTTATCGAAGCAATTATCAATATTTTTGCTTGCTAAATTTGGGGAAAAATGTATAGGAGTGAGTTTACACCCCTTAGGAAAATTCCCCTTTTACCCTTCCTCACTTTAGAAAACCAAATCCGAAGGTGAAAATCCACATAAGCCTATTTCCTTCGTTCCACTTGGCATCTATTATAAGACTCGATAAAGGAATAACTATCAGAGACACCTGCACGGCGTGCAAACGTCTACATGGTGCACTAAAAGTTGGAGATTGTTGGATGTTGTTGATATGTGGTTTTCATTGATGTCAACACTATTGGAATTAACATCTTTAAGGGTGTATATGTCAAGGATATTGAGAAAATTGTAATAAAATAAGTTGCAGGTTGTCAGTGGTAAGTTGAAGGTTGTTGATGATGTAGTGAAGTTCAGTGTGTTGGATAGTTCAATATATTGATGGTGAGAATTTGTGGATTAAAGGGTTTGTTTTCAGGTATATCTATTTTATCCACCAAAATTTTTTAGAGGTTCACATGAACATTTCATCAAATTATGAGTATCTATGTTTTGACAGTTATTCAATTGCTTTAGTTGATGTTCCTGAAAGAAGATGACGTGATTCTAGTAATCTGAGTTGTTGTGAATACTTTTGTGGCGTTCCATGACACTTTTTGATTTTTCTATATCATTCTCTGTCTGTTTTGTTGGTTTGCATCGATTTTTGTGCTCATGATTGGTGATTTTTTATTGTATGTTCATGTTTTTCATGTTCATGGTCAACAGGGTGATTGTAGCGTGTTGTGGATCTTTGAGGAAATTTTTTTAAGGTGTTTTGTGTTCAAGACATGTTTTGGCTGACGCTATTTGATTCGCATTGATAATTGTTTATTAATCTGAGCTGACAGTTTGTACACATTTTATATTTTCTTGGGACAACATGTAGTTGATGTTATCCCTAGTTTCGGATATATATAATCGATTATTTATATCATTTGAGACATGCAAGAATGTTATGTGTGAATAAAGTTCATATCTTTCAAAGGAAGAAGTAAAGTGTGAAGAAGAGTGAGCAGAAGGAAGTGTGTTCATGTGCTTAATCAAAACTATAATCAAGCATTAGTAGATACTATTTTATTAGTTCAAGATCTCTGGAATGGATGTAATTCGAATGTGACTATAAGACAATGTGTCTTCCTTTGGGTAGTAAGCCTTTTTGTATTTGAGCAGTGAGCTCTAGGTGGTGTGTCTGAAAGCATGTGCATTCCCCATTTACAATATTTTTAACCTCCACTATGGTTTTTCCCCTCACAGCATTTCCACATAAAAATCTTGGTGTTATGTGTGTTTCTGATGTGGTGATGTTTTTTGCTTGCATGTTTAATTATTAGATCTAAGAATAAGTTAATATGTATAATTTCTATGACAACTAATTTAACCCCCTCTTAGTTATCTTCCCTTGTGTTGCCAACAATTGGTATTAGAGTAGGTTCCTCTAGAGAAGCTTGATCGCTTGAGGTGATCTAGGATGGCAACATATAAGAAGGATAGTCTAAGATTTGATGGAACACATTATTCTTCATGGAAGACTTGAATGGAGTGTCATCTGAGATGCATTGGTGAACCCTACTAGACAATTACAAAGAATCGATATACCATCCCCGAGAATGGTCCCTCTACTGCAGGTGAGATTAAGGAAGTTGAATAGAACATCAAGGCTAACGAAGCATTGTTGAGTGCTCTGACTGATTCTAAAATGACAAATGTAATAGAGCTGAAGACTACTTATGAGATCTAGAAAAACTTGGAAACCTTGTATGAAGGTGATACTCATGTGAAGATTGTTAAGTTGTAGAGCCTGAAAGGGAAATATGAAATGTTGAGAATGGGAGAAGATGAGAAAATTAATTCTTTTATGTAGAGAGTGAATGAACTTGTGTGTAGTATCAGAGATTGTTGCTAAAGTGCTAAGATCCATGCATGTTGCATACAAACACAAAGCTACTGCTATTAAGGAGATCTGAATTGTGACAAATGTAACTAGAGACTTGTTGATTGGTAAGCTTGTTGCTTTTGAATTAAGTGAGTTTGGTGAATCTCTTCCTAAGACAAAATCCACATTCAAAGCTATTGTATCTAAGAAATACAAGCAGAGATATGATCTGGGAGAAAGTTCTTCTAGAAAAATGTCCAAATATGAGCAAGAAATGAGAGAGATTGAAGAAGAAGAGAGAAAAGTAGATGAGCTTGAAGCACTTTTTGTTAAGAGAGTATCCAAAGGAGAAGGTAAGTATAAAGGGAAATTGCCTCTTAAATTTTTTTCTTGCAGTAAGATAGGTCATTTTACCTCAAGGTGTCTTGAAAGAGTTCCTAAGACAAGATCTAACAAGCTTAGATTTTAGAGAAAGTGCTATTTTATTGTTGATGAAGGTGTGACAAATGATGAATCTGATAAAGGGAATGCAAGTGAGGATGAATTTGTATTTATTTCTATCAAGGAAAGTAATCATGTACCTACTAAATCTATGAGTTGCATGAATGCAAAGAAAGCTCTAGCTGCTTGAGTTGAAGAAAAATATGAATGGGTGATTGATAGTGGATGCTCTCATCACATGATAGGTGATAGAAGTAAATTTGTGAGTTTGGAAAAGTATGATGGTGGTGTTATAAGATTTGGTGATGAAAAATCTGGTGTAATCCATGGTAGAGGATCCAGTTCTTTTGATGGTAAGCATAATACTGATGATGTGTTATGTGTGGAAGGTTTGAAGCATAATCTTTTAAGTGTTGGACATATGGTTGACAAGGGATATTATCTTCAATTCAAGGATGAAAAGTGAAAAATACTAGGGAGTTCTGGAAATGTGATTGCATCTAGTACAAAAACAAAAGGTAAAATCTTTCATCTAAGTAGTATTAGTAAAAGTTGTCTGATTTCTCAAGTTGATGAAAGCTAGTTGTGGCATAGAAGATTGTGTCATGTAAACTTTGACAGTATTATCAAGATAATTTCTACCCAGTTAGTGAGAGATCTTCCTAAGTTGATAAATCCTACTAATACTATATGCAAGGAATGTCAGTTAGGAAATGAAACTAGAGTCTCATTCAGAAGCAAACAATATTGTTCAAATGAAGTATTGGAGCTTGTGCATACTAACTTGTGTGGTCCTTCTAGAATCAGAATTGTACAAGGTGACCGGTATTTCATGTTACTTATTAATGATTATTCTAAATTGATGTGGGCTATTTCTTAAGGGAAAAATATGAAGCTCTAGAGAAATTCAAGATTTTCAAGGCTATAGTTGAGACAGAGATAGGTCTGAAGATTAAATGTATGATATCAGATAGAGGTGGTCGATTCACTTTCGGTGAGTTTAATTCTTTCTATGAAGAGCATGGGATAAAGAGACAATTATCTACCCTAGAGACCCCTCAGCAAAATGGAGTTGTGGAAAGGAAGAAAATAACAATTCAAGAAGCTGGTAGGACTATGATGCTGGAAGGAAATGTTCCTCATATATACTAGAGAGAAGTTGTGAGTACTATTGTTTACACTCTTAACCAGGTATATGTCAAAGGTGATACTGGTAAGACTCCTTATGAGCTATGGTTTGGTCATAAGCCTGCTGTTAGATACTTCAAAATCTTTGGAAGAAAAATTTATATCAAAATAGATGAAAATATAGGAAAGTTTGATGCTAAAATCAGTGAAGGAATCTTTCTTGGTTATTCTACTAAAAGTAAACCTACCGATGCTACAATAAGAGATTGAGTAAATTAATTGAAAGTACTAGTGTAAAGGTTGATGAAGACATATTTAGACCATCTAGAGCATATGGATATGATTCAAATGATTAGAATGATAGTTTAGATAAATGAAAGAAAGTTCAAATCAATCTGGTGAATCAGGAAATTCAAGAAGAAGAAACTAGTGAAAGTGCAGAAGCAAGATCATAAGAGCTTGAAGTTCAAGAACCTAAGACTCCAAGGTATGTAAGACTAAATCATTCAGAAGATCAAATTATAGGAGATAAAAACAAAGGTGTTCAAACTAGGAGAAGAATATTGTTTGATTTAAAATATTGAGCATAATAGTGTAAGTGAAGTATGAAAAGATGAACATTGGATGGAAGCAATGAAAGAAGAACTGCCACAAATTGAGAAGAATGATACATGGACTCTTGTTCCTAGACCTAAGGACAAAAATGTAATTGGAACTAAATGGTTCTTTCAAAACAAATTGAATGAGCAAGGTGAAGTTTTCATAAACAAAGTAAGACTGGTGTGTAAAGGATGTTCTCAGATGGAAGGAATTGACTTTGAAGAAACTTTTGCTCCTGTTGCTAGAATTGAAGTTGTGTGTGTGAATATTTGGACTAATTAAAAACTTAAACAAACACACCATGTGACATTGTATCAAAGAAATCTAATTTAAAGCTAAACAAACTTCAAACTCAACAGATTCTATAAAGACGTCCCATTTTCCTCTATCACCAAGGATTCATTTTAAGCTGCTTGCTCTCATATTGTGTAAGCAGAAGCTCAACAAAATGACAACCTAGAGAATGAGATGATATGCAAATTACATTCTTATGCTAAATGATATGATATAAAGCTAAGATAATGAAATTAAAATAGATTATGCAAGCTATTCTACCATGATTGTTTATACTAACATGTTATGTTATGCTCAAGAAATCTAGGATAATGAAATGCTAAATGCTTGATTATTCAACTATAATTCTCATGCTGAACAAACTGTTTCCAAGATTTTCAAAGAGCCAAGAGGTCTTATTTATAGATTTTTGGAGGCAAAAGCTTAGTTTGCAAAGATCAACTATTGAGATTCAGTCTCGTAAGATGAATGGTGAGAGATTTTGGAGGTTGAGAGAAAGATGGAAGCTAGAGAGAAAAATGAGAAATGTTTCCTCCGACACAACCTTTTCCATTCAAAAATGAAGGAAAGTTGCCATTTGTATAATTCATTTATGAGGAGTTAGTTGGTAGTTGAGGATCAATCCTTTAATTAAATAATTAATTTATATAATTATATGTGACAAGGATTTTAGAAGCCTCCATAATTAAATAATTAATATTTAATTATGTGTGAGAGATGAAAAAGAAAATTAAATATTTAAAATATTTAATTAAATGTGAAGTGAGGAAAGTGTTAAATTAAATATTTATAATATTTAATTTAAATATGGAGTGAAAATGAGTTTAGAAGAATATTCCATTATTTGAATTTAAAAATTCAAACTTAAAGTAATAGGATAATTGATATAAATAAATTATGAAATTTATTTAATTTAATTAAGAGGAAGATAAAATTATTTATTTAATTAGATTAGAGGACTTAGAGAAGTGAATGATATAAATAAATAATTAAATTTATTTGTATGTAGATGACTTTAGAAGATTAATAAAATAATTCATATTTAATTAATTAACAAGCTTGATTAACTATGACCATTTTTAGATGTATACATTTTGCCCCTCTTTAAAGTGAAGTGTTTTAAGCATTGCTTCAAAGAAAAATTCAGATAACGAAAAATTTTCCCTTGACTTTGAAAAATTGACTGATGATGCTATATGCCATGATAGGGTAGGGTTAGATGGAACAATCACTGTTCCATGCTCTGGATATTTATTGGAAAGATCTCCTTGATGTATTACTTCTCCACCTTAACCTTTAGGGCCTTCTCCATGCTTAGGTACCCCTAGTTCTTTTGGCCAACCCCTCTATCATCACAATTCAACTTACCAAGTCAATCTTGGTGCACTTCCTCTAAATCTTCCTTAGCCCTCAATCTACCCTAAAGGCTAACCTAATCTCAACACTCAATTTGATCTTTTCAGGGGTGTAGAGTTGTTTCCAATAGCTTCACACCATCCTCCTAGGGTTCTTGTAAGTTCACCAAAATCCATTCTTTCATCGCCTTTTCCAAACCCTCATCTAGGGTTAAAAAGGCTACTAGCCTTTGAGCCCCAATTAGGTCTCCATATCCGAGGAAACCAGTTGTCTCTCCAAACTTTTCCAAAGAACCCTAAATATTTTCTATGGATTCTTGGTCCTAATTACCATCCCTCAAAGATTCTAGAGGTCTTAATCCTCACCTAACCGTACGTAGGCCTAACCTTCAATTTGGAAAAATTAGGTCTTTTAAGCCTTTTCCCTAACCAATCAGCCAACTATCAGTTTATCTTTCATCCATATGGACTGGTCAAGCTTCCTCCTTCATGCCAAGTTTTTGCAAGGCATCTATCTTCCTCTCCACACCGTGACTTGATAGGGAAGGGTCACCCCCTACAAACCAAGTGCTTTGCACTTCCTGTCTTTCCTAGCCAGGCACTGTCAAGCTCGCCTAGGAGAAGACTTTCTCCATGTTTCCTTGCCTCCTAACCACTCCTAACTCTACTATATTTTCAAACATGGAGTCTAGCCCCAATCCCCAAAAGCCTGTACACTAGGTACAGTGGGAACGTGGACTAGTTCTCCATTCTTCATAGTCTGCCAGTCAAAACAGCAGCTACAAGAAATGAACTAACTACCAAAAGAATGCTTGAACTGAAGAAATTAACTACCTATTGTTCCACACAATGCTTGAAATATAATTACACTACATCTTACCCTACTCACAAGGCCTAATCAAATCATTAACACACCAATCTAAAACAAAAAAACTAGAGAATTCACTCTAAACACCACTGTCTTCTTGTTTACAAAACTCCAAACCGAAATCCAATGCTTTTTCCAACCTTGTTTCTGGGTCAAGGCACCCCCTATATAGGTCCACATAGGTATTTATGCCTCCCCTTGGTCGGACATGTCAGTTACAATGTGGCAAAAGTGCAAAATGTACCATTTTGCCACTTTTGCCAATTTCCTAGAAAACTAACAAAAGTGAGTTTCTAAACTCATAAACCTTTCCACTCTTGATCACTCCTAATCAAGACACATTATTAAACCTCTAACTCTAACTCAATGGTCAACATAACCTTCATGGTAAAACATCAAAATAAAATGCATCCTAGACTTCCTAATGCCTAGTGTTTCCTAGGTGCTCCTGCACCATTCTCCCCCCTCTGCACAAACTCTAAGGAATGTGAGGAGAGAGTAGTGACACATCTATGCCTTTCTTCTTGAACTGAGCTTCATCCACCCATGTAGCCTCATATTATGGCTTTTCCTTCCACTTGATAAGATGCTCCATGTACACCTTATGCCTTGTAGACTTCTTCACTCTTGACTCCAAGATCTTCTTTGCTTGTAGCTTGTCTTGAGTAGGTAAGGCTATGTTGCTTACATCCTTGAAGACATCCCTACTGGTCTGATCCATTTCATTGACTATCCCCTTATATCTGATTAGATCAACTACATTGAACATAGGTGAAATCCCCAAATCTGCAGGTAACTCCACCTTGTATGCTTTCTTCCCATATTTGGCTAACACCCTACATGGTCCTACTCTTTTCATCTGCAACTTGGTTGACATTCCCTTCTGCAACCTATATTTTTTGAGGTGGACCATAACATAGTCTCCTACTACAAATTACAAATCCTTTCTTGACATATCTACTTTGTCTTTCAATTTTTGAGTAGCCTCGATGACGATCTTCTTTACTTGTTCCTGAATCTCCTTCATGGTTTGAGTGAAGTCCTCCACATGTCCACTCTTATGCTCCATAGCTCCTAGATCCCTGAGCTCAAATATACCTCTTGGGTGCATTCCATACACAACTTCAAAAGGACTCTTCCCTGTGGTCCGATTCACACTATCATCATAAGCATACTCAACCTATGAGATAACCATGTCCCATGTTTGTCCATACTCTTTGATTAGGCACCTAAGAAGGTTACCTAACACCCTATTAACCACCTTTGTTTGACCATTGGTCTAAGGATGGTAAGCTGATCCAAAAGATAGGTTGGTGCCTAATCTACTCCATAGAGTCTTCCAAAAGTGACTCATGAACTTCACATCCTTGTTTGAAACAATGCTCAATGGCAATCCATGGATCCTTACAATTTCCTTGAAGAAAAGGTGAGCAATATAGCTAGAATCATGAGTGGTTTTGCAAGGAATAAATTGACTCATCTTGCTAAGTCTATCCACCACCACATAGACATTATCAAACCCTATCTTGGTCTTAGGGAGCCCTACTACAAATTCCATGCTAACACACTCCCATGGCCTGTTAGGAATAGGTAGGGGTTGATATAGACCAGCATTACTAGCTCCTCCCTTAGCTTTCATACACACTACACATTGCTCCACATACCTCCTGACATCTCTTGACAACTTAGGCCAATAGTAGAACCTTTGAACTAGTTCCAATGTCTTGTTGATGCCAAAATGTCCACTAAGACTACCATTATGCTTCTCCTGGATGAGGTTCTCTCTCATTGATCCTTTTGGAACACATAACTAATTCCCCTTGAATAACAATCCACTTTGCAATGTATACTCTGAGTATTGGCTATGAAAATGATTCCCAAAGTCAGAACATACCTTGTAGGCCTCTGAGAAATCTTCATCCTCTCCATAGAGATCTTTAAAAGTTTCTATCCCAATGCTCTTTACTTGTATCTCTTGCACTGTCAGCAATCTCCTGCTTAGTGCATCTGCTACCTTGTTCAACTATCCCTTCTTGTGCTTGATGGTGAAGGTAAAAGTTTGGATGTATTCCATCCACTTCAAATGTCTTGCTCAACTTCTCTTGGGTTTTGATATAACTAAGTTCCTGATTGTTAGTAAAGACCACAAACTCTTTGGGTAGAAGGTAATGCCTCCACTTCCTAAGTGACTGAACTAAAGCATAAAGTTCTAGGTCATAGGTAGAATACTTCTTCTTAGCTTCATTGAGCTTTTCACTAAAGAAAGCTATAGGTCTGCTTTCTTGACTTAGTACTCCTCCTACTGCAACTCCACTAGCATCACATTCCACAATAAACAACTTGTCAAAGCTAGGTAATAAGAGAATAGGTTGAGTTGCCACTTCTAGTTTCAGTTTCTCAAACCCTTTTTGAGCTTCTTGAGTTCATTTAAACTTAGTTTTCAAACCACCTTTGATTGTATCTAGGACTGGTGCACATATGCCACTAAAGTTCCTTATGAATTTTCTATAAAATTGGGCCAATCCATGAAAACTTCTTACCTCTATCCCTGTGGTTGGTGTAGGCCAATTTAGGATAGCTTCCACCTTGCTTGGATCCATCTTCAATGATCCTTGTGACACTACAAACCCCAAATACACAAGCTCATGTTTAAAGAACTCACACTTCTCTAGGTTGATGGCCAACTTCTACTCTTGCAACCTTCTAAGAACCATCTCCACATGCTTTAGATGTTCTTCTACTATCTTTCTAAAGATGAGTATATCATCAAGATATACCACCACAAATATCCTTGTAAAGTCTTTGAGCACTTCATTCATGAGCCTCATGAATGTGCTAGGGGCATTAGAGAGGCCAAATGGCATAACTCTCCACTCATACAATCCATCTGTTGTCTTGAATTTTTTCTTCCACTCATCTCCATCCTTGATTCTAATCTGATGGTATCCACTCTTAAGATCCAACTTGGTGTAGTATTGAGCTCCTCCAAGACAATCCATCAAGTCCTCAATTCTAGGAATAGGGAACCTATACCTAATTGTGATTCTATTTATTGCTCTAGAATCAGTACATAATCTCCACTTGCCTCCCTTCTTGGTTGCTATGACCACTAGTACTGCACATGGGTTGATGCTCTTCCTAATCAATCCTTGATCCAACAACTCCTACACTTGTCTAGCTACCTCTAGGTTTTGATCTGGTGTAAGCTTGTAAGCTGCTTTTTTTGGCAATGAAGCCCCTGGTATGAAGTCAATTTGATGACTAATGGCTCTCTTTGGAGGTAAAATTGCAGGTATCCCATCACTAACTATGTCCTTGTACTGATCTAGTAATTTCTAGACTGCTCCGGGTATGACTGTTTTCTCAGTCTTGTCTTCCTCCTTGGGTTGCACCATGACCACATAACCTTCCCCTCCTTTATGTAGGGTGTTAATGAACTCTTTACCATTGCTCAATAATACATTAGGTGTCTTTTACTGTCCCTCTTCCTCATCTTTCAATGACTGCAACTTAAATGTCTTCCCATCCTTCTTGAAAGAAATGGTGTTCTCTCTCCCATCATACATGGCACTTCTGTCATACTACCATGGTTTGACCAATAGTAGATGGAATGCATCCATGGGTAACACATCACAAACCAGCTTAGCTATGTAACTTCCAATGGAAAATTCCACCATTGTTTGTTCATTGACAAGAAAACTCTACCCTTTGTTTAACCATGTCACTTTGTAAGGGTTAGTGTGGGGTACTTTATCCAATTTCAACTTCCTTACTGCCTCTTCTGAGATGATGTTATTTGTTGAACCTGAATCCACAATAACCTTACATACTTTCCCAAGTATTTTGCATCTCACTCTAAATAGAGCTCTTCTTTGCTTTGGCTCCTCCTTGACTGGTTGTCTGATCAAAACTCTCCTAAACATCAGATTCTCCCCCATTTCTGATTCAATGTGACTGACCTCTAGAGATTTGGTGCTCATGGTGTCCTCTTGAGCATATGCCACTATCTTCTTAGTGCTTGATGAAGATGCTTTCTCTAGGCACCTAGAAGCTGGATGTCCAACTTGACCACAATGGTAACATTTCATATTAGCAAAGTATGAATTGCTCCTACCTGCTCCTCTTCCTTTATTTGATCCTCCTTGAGATCCTCTACCTCTTCCATAACCTCCCCTAGAAGGTGTTTCACTTCCATGCTTTGTGAGTTTAGACTCTCCTTGGTTTCTTCGTTCATTTCCTCCACCTTGGTAGCCACCTCTATGCCCTCTTTGATCTCTTTGATCTCTGCCTTTTCCTCTACCCTTAGAAGCTTGATCTTGTTTCCTCTTGCTTCTTTCCTCAATCTTAATAGCTAATTGGTAACATTGGTGTACTATCTTAGGACTTAAAAGAGCCATCTCCTCTTGAATGTTCCACTTCAAGCCATTAAGATACCTAGCCACCTTGAGACTTTCATCTTTTGAAACATTAGACCTCATACAAAATTTGTGAAACTCCTCTGTGTAAGTGTTCACATCTTGGTCTCTTTGCCTCAAGCTTTGTCTTTTCTTATTTAATTGAATCTCATAATCATCTAGTATGTATGCTTCTCTCACCTTTGCCACCATACCCTTCCAAGTTGAAATAGCCTTCTTTCCTTCCTTTTCCCTCTTTGTTTGAATGAATTTCCACCATGTCAAGGCAGATCCTCTCAATCTTGATTTGGCCACCTTCACCTTTTATGCTTCAGTGAATCCATCACACTCAAAATGGTTTTCCATGCCTTCTATCCAATCCATGACTAGATCAGCTTCCAATTTTCCACTGAACAGTTGTATTCCTTCAAGTGCTTTCCCACTCAAAGCCTTCAATGCCTTCAAGAAAGGCTCCTCTTGTAGAACAGGGTTAGGTTCATGGGTCTTGTCTTCCTCTACAACCTCTTCACTCTTTGGTACCCTACCCTCCAATTGATCACTGACCTCCTCGGCCTTGATCTGCACATTGCTCAGTGCTTGCTCAAGTTGAGCTAGTCTTTCTCTCAATCTCCTATTATCTTCCTCCTAATCTCTGACCTTGTTTTTCACCTCAATGTTTGTCAACATGGTTGTGGAACCACTGGATTCAAGGTCTAACATACAATATTTTATCCCAAATCTTTGACTTGCTCTGATACCAATCTGATAGGGTAGGGTTGGATGGAACAATCATTGTTCCATGTTCTGGATATTTATTGGCAAGATCTCCTTGATGTCTTACTTCTCCACCTTAACCTTTAGGACCTTCTCCATGCTTAGGTATCACTGATTCTTCTAGCAAACCCCTCTATCATCACAATTCAACTTACCAAGTCAATCTTGGTGCACTTCCTCTAACACTTCCTTAGCCCTCAATCTACCCTAAAGGCTAACCTAATCTCAACACTCAATTTGATCTTTGCAGGGGTGTAGAAATGTTTCCACTAGCTTCACACCATCCTCCTAGGGTTCTTGTAAGTTCACCAAACCCTCATCTAGGGTTAAAAAGGCTACTAGCCTTTGAGCCCCAATTAGGTCTCCATCTCTGAGGAAACTGGTTGGCTCTCCAAACTTTTCCAAAGAACCCTGAATCTTTTCTATGGATTCTTGGTCCTAATGCCCATCCCTTAAATATTCTAGAGGTCTTAATCCTCACCTGACCGTACATAGGTCTAAACTTCAATTTGGAAAAATTAGGTCTTTTAAGCCTTTTCCTTGACCAATCAGCCAACTATCAATTTATCCTTCATCCATATGGACTGGTGAAGCTTCCTCCTTTGTGCCAAGTCTTTGCAAGGAATCGGTCTGCCTCTCCACACCGTGACTTGACAGGGAAGGGTCACCCCCTGCAAACCAAGTGCTTTGCACTTCCTTTCTTTCCTAGCCGGGCACTGTCAAGCTCGCCTAGGAGAAGACTTTCTCCATGATTCCTTTCCTCATAACCACTCCTAACTCTATTATATTTACAAACATGGATTCTAGCCCCAATCCCCAAAATCTCATACACCAGGTATAGTGGGAACATGGACTAGTTCTCCATTCTTCACAGTCTGCCAGTCAGAACAACAACTACAAGAAATGAACTAACTACCAAAAGAATGCTTGAACCAAAGAAATTAACTACCTACTGTTCAACATAATGCTTGAAATATAATTACACTACATCTTACACTACGGACAATGCCTGATCAAATCATTAACACACCAATCTAAAACAAAAAAACCAGAGAATTCACTCTAAACACCACTGTCTTCTTGTTTACAAAACTCCAAACCGAAATCCAATGCTTTTTCCAACCTTGTTTCCAAGTCGAGGCACCCCCTATATAGGTCAACATAGGTAGTTATGCCTCCCCTTGGTCGGACATGTCAGTTACAATGTGGCAAAAGTGCAAATTGTACCATTTTGCCACTTTTGCCAATTTCCTAGAAAACTAACAAAAGTGAGTTTCTAAACTCATAAACCTTTCTAGTCCTGATCACTCCTGATCAAGACACATTATTAAACCTCTAACTCTAACTCAATGGTCAAAATGACCTTCATGGTAAAACATCAAAACAAAATGCATCCTAGACTTCCTAATGCCTAGTGTTTCCTAGGTGCTCTTACACCATGCCCCCTCGGGAGATAAATCATGTGATGTGAAGATTTTGATTATGATTTGAAGGAGATTCATGGATTTATCTCCTAAAATAGCATTTTTCATAGTAAAAATAAAAAATAACCCTTCCTTATTTACCCCCTTAAAAGGTGGAAAAAGGTAAAAGTCCTTGTCATTTCAATAGTTGCATTTTGTGATTTTTCAGCTCTGCGAGAGAAAAATTCAAGATCCTGATCCATTATGAGCACCACAGATTCAAGTGGATCTAACGACATCAGTGACCAGCAGCATATGGACCTCTGATAATATCATACAACTCTTCTTTGTGAAGTTTTAATGAATTTTTGAAATTTTTAGATTTTTTCAATTCTGTTGTAGCGCATAGAGAATCGATTTTGTGCATGTGAGCCCTAGTTTAGTGCATAGGATAGGTAAATTAACACATTCAAGATAGCGCATAGATTGAATAGAGTGGTGAATTTGAATGTTAGATTAGCGCATTGCCCAAATTAGCGCATGTAGTTGATATTTTAGTGCATAGGATGCTCAATTAGCACGTAGACTTGGGGCTTTAGCGCATTTGTTTATATTAGCGCATGTGTCTAATAGTCTAGCACATTTACCAGATAGAGTAGCACATTTTATATTTTAGTGCTTTGATCCTCTATTTTAGTGCATTCATGGATAAAGTAGCGCATTTTCTGATTTAGCGCATAGATGGTCTATTTTAGTGCATCCATGATTTTTTGCTGATTTTGAATTTTTGAGGCATAATTGATAACTGCTTGATGTTTGTTGCTTTATTAGACAATTGATTTGATGAATTTGAGTAGCATCAAGGATATATTGACTTGATTTTGATATGATCTGATAAATTTGTTCTCGTGTTTGAAAACAAATAGTAAAATGATGTTGATTCTAATAAATTTGCTTTCTGAAATAAAAAACAAATAGTAAAGATGATGATGTGAGCCGATTGGCTGTTAAATTTGTCTTCATGCCTAATTAAAAAAAAAAGTGAAGTGATAAATTTCTCTTCATGCTTGAAGAACAAATAGTAATGATATGCTGATATGGTGCTGATGATGATTTGATTATGATGATTCAGATAAATTTTCTTTCATGTTTAATGAAAAACAAATAGTAATGATGATATGATTGCCTGAGTTTATTTGACATAAGTGCTTGATTTCCTGATTGATTGATTTTCCATTCTGATAATTTGATTAAATGATATGGATATGATTTTATAAGAGGATTTTAAAATCCTCCAGATCAGAGAGAGGTTTCCCTAGACTTGGGAGATGATTCCCAGATTGTCCCAGCTAGAGATTGGGGTTATTGTTAGATGTGGTTTGGGTTCACTTTTGAGGATCCCACAGTATAGGGTCAACAAGGCATTGTTGACCACTTTAGCTGAGAGATGGAATAGTGAGTATAACCCTTTTCACTTGCCTATTGGAGAGATCATAGTCACACTAGAGGATGTTTATAGGATATTAGGGATCCTTATGGTTGGTGAGCTTATGGTTTATGACCACAAGGATATTGGGGGGACAGATGCCTTGAGATGAGACTTTTAGGATCTGAGCATTAGCGAGTATGAGATTCCTTGGAGCGAGATGGTAGAGGGTTATGCCCCAGTTCCCTCAGTTTTGGTAGGCTTCATTGGTGGCTTTCTATGTCCCGACTGTAGCTCAAAGGGATTGTATATCGGTTGGGGTCAGATTTTGGAGGATATGATCCTTCATCAAACTAGATACGCATGGGGATCTTACATGTTAGCCCATCTATACAACGATCTCCATTAGGTGGTATATACAGATGGGAAGAGTATCTTTTGGGGTGACACTTCTCCAGATATGGGTGTGGGAGCATATCGCCATCACCTACCCCTTTGCAGGGAGAGATCGTCCCATCGGTCGTTTGTATGTTTATGCTTACACAAGTCCACATGTCCAGCCTAATCTGGGAAAGTTGGAGTACTAGCAGTGAGTACTGGATGATATGGATATAGTTATCTGGAGGCCATATGTTGACTGTGAGGCATGGGATGATGATGACATTGAGCTATCATAATGTGGTATAGCCAGATATTTGATTGGTCAGACTCCATTTATTATTGAGCAGTTTTTGGTCATGCGGGTGCTTAGACAGTTTGGCTGGGTATAGATGATTCCACAAGGTGTGGCCCATTATGCTAAATGGTGGGAGGATGTGGTTGAGTGGGGTCCTTTTATCCCTTATGAGGTAGCTAGGGCAGAGTACACTAGATTATAGCCAGAGTTTTGGGATTACCACCTAGAGGTTATAGATGCACACATGACTGAGGATTACGTAGCATATATTTGATTGGTTGGAATCCATTTATTATTGAGCCTACACCATTGTTAGATGGTTCCACACTACAAAGGGCATAGAGGAAGCCATAAGCACAAGTAGAGGTTGGGGCACAGGCAGAGGAGCCTGTCGAAGGAGAGGAGGATGTGAGTGGTATGGACATGGATATTGATTAGGAGGAGGAGGAGGATAGTGATGATGATGATGATGATGATGATGATGGGGATGATAGGTGTGGTGGCCAGAGATTTTTCTTTGATGTTCCCTTTAGGACTCGGCCCCGCATAGTGAGAGTTCTTGAGCAGGCAACTACCGAACCACCATAGATTAATATCAGAGCTCCCTCTCAAGGTCAAATTAATTTATTACAGACTCAGGTACAAGATCTCCAGAGCTAGTTAGCATAGGCATAGGCCACCATCACACAGTTATAAGCATAGATGGCTCAGTCGCCACCTCCAGACCCATAGATAGCTTAGCTCATGGCTGAGAGAGATAGTTTCAAATAACGATGTGTACAAGTGGAGGGGATAGTAGAGAGGTTGTTGAGATTAGCTGAGGGTTCCTTCATTGAAGAGGTTGTAGTAGAGGGACTTGAGACCACTCATCGGGCTGAGTATTACAAGATGAGATACTTTGAGGTGGTACCCCCTGAGCAAAGAATAGCTTACACATAGTCAAGGACTAGATCTCATACCCATTCACGTAGTCACACCAGGAGTGCTACTAGGAGTGTGGGTCAGCCTGCCAGATGAGAGATAGGTGACACCAGTGGCAGGGCTCTAGTGAGACCAACTACCTCTAGTGGTAGTAGCAGTCATGATCCTCATATAGATGCTCCCCAGTGATGAGATTGTATACACAATTTTTTTGTCACTTTTTATGTATCTCTTTTAGACATTTGATATCATTGTACCCTTGGACATTTATTTGATGACATTTATATGATATGCAGCTGCAGTTCTAATATCCATGTGTCATGTATTATGCTATGATGGATGATTATGTATGCATTTTTTATTCCTATATGCCATGTTGTTTATGATGATGATGATGCATTTTTTATGGATGATGATCCTATGTATGATTCTATATATCTTCTGATGTGGTGATTGTGATGATTATGCACATGATATGATGATGTAAATGATATGTGAATGAATTTTATGATGTTTTATGATTATGGATGGAAAAATGATGAATTCATTTTATTCTTTTTGATGTTTGTTTATGAAAGTGATGCAATGATATGGACTTATTAATTGCACAATGAAAGTGATAGTGAAAATACCATTTTAATGATAATGAATGATAAATGATAAAGAGTAATATGATATGGATGATATGATAAGCGAAATGAAAATGAGATGGAAAATGATATGAAACTATGAAGGGGAAAAAGTGCTAATCTAAAGTGTAAAACAAACTAGAATACAATAAAAACACAAAGACACCTAACACCTCAAATGATTAGCCTAGTTGGATTCAAAACAAAGCAAGATAAATATGAACAATATGATTATACCTTGTCTCGAATCGATCCTTTGGTTGGCCCTTGATTTCGCTTTGATGTGTGCTCCTTGGATTGATAGCTTGCAATGATGGTGGTAGATGGATGATAAATGGAGTTAGATGAATGCAACAATGGATTCTAAGATGCAAAATGAAAGAGTTAAATGCTACAATAAATGGCTAATATGGCTTGAAGAGCATGAGAGCATAAGTTGGCTAAGAATGCATAAGGATCCTTAATGAATGAAAAGAGGGGTTATTTATAGAAGAAGCTGAATTCTCTAGAGAATTCAATGGTCAAGATTGAGCCACCATGGCCAAGATGGAGGGCTATGGTGAGTTGAGGACTCACAAGCCCTCACATCTTGACATGTAGTGATAGAGTTGTCCAAAGGACACGATGAGATGGAAAAAGGTACAAATGACATGGAAGAGGTCATGTGGTCCCAAGGTACTTGCAAGTACCTTGGGATGAGAGAGAATCTCCATAAAAAGTAATCCCTTGTCCCCAAGTGGGGGCTGAAAGTGACAAGTGATGACTTTTAGAAAGTCATCCCTTGTCAACATGGGGATTGGAGATGGCTTTGGAGGAATAAAAGTGAATTTTTAATTCACTTTTTGGAAGAGACCAAAGGGTAAAACAAGATTCCTCTAAAAAAGGCTTTTGTCCTTTGGGTACAAAGTGACATATGAGATGTCATGGGGAAGATAAATGCATGGGGGGAATAAGTGTGAATTTTTAATTCACATGGAAAAGACGTCAACCCAAAAAAGGTAAGTACTAAGAAGGTTGACTTAAGCACATTCTAGAAAGGGTAAGTGATTAGGATTAGAATTGTGCAAACAGGTGATTAGATTAATTAATGATGATTAGAGGCAAGTGGCAAGTTATCGAAGATGTGACATTAATCCTAATTAAGGATATGCACATCTTAATGAAGGATTAATTAAACTAATCTAGTTTAGTGGAAGGGTTATGGAGGATGTGACAAGGAGAGAAAAAGAATGAATTAAAAATTGAAAAGGATAATTGACTAAATTAAATAAATTGATTGATTTATTTAATTTAGAGAGGACATGGTAAAGGATAAAGTATTTATTTAAATACTTTTGGGAACCTTAGGGAAAGGGGACAATATTAATTAAATATGTCATTTAATTAATATATATGGATTAGACAAATAAATGATGGGATTATGACCATATGAAAGTGGTCAAATTTAGGTGTCTACATTTTTCCCCTCTTTGAGATAGTGTTACGAAGTAGCATTATTTCAAAGAATATTAAAATGTAGCACTTAGGAAAAGATGGTTAGATTAATGAAGATGCCCCAATAATTCACATAGTGACTAGGAGGAAAGATGATGGGAGTGAAGATGAAGATTAGGGATTAGGATGCCCCCTCGAGAGGACATGCGAGTTCAAGACAACATGGGTGTTCTCTCAAAATGGATGAGATGATGCAAGGGTAGATGGGGAAGATGATGCAAAGTGATGGATGAGAGAGGATGATGATATGAAGAGATAAAGGCAAGCACAAATGGATTCCAAGAAAAATATGAGGTTGCCCCAGTCAAGCTACAAGCCAATATGGAGGAAACGATATATCCCAGAACAAAACAAGGATAGGGGAGGATAAATCTTGTGGATGATGATGAGGATAGTGTTGTTGATGAGGGAAGGATACATCCCCCAAACAACACAAAAGGATAGGGAAAGATACATCTCGATGATGATGATGATGACTGGGTCAAGGCTTGTAGCAAGGTTGGGAACAAGACCAAAGATGTGACTAGATGGTTTGTGCTAAATTGAATGGAGTAGGATTGGATGCAGATGTGAGATGGTTAAAATTAATGATGATGATGGAGGTAAAGATGTAATGCAATGGAGGATAAAATGAGATGCAATCCTAATGAAAGTTACCATATTTGGAGCACTGATCTTTTCTATAGCATAAGACACTAGATACCATGGTATGTGGAACCAAGATGGATTAGTGTCTAATGCATACACAAACACAACAAACAAGAAGGCTACCCCAGCACCCCAAAGTCACGATGACTTTGGTCAGACTAGGTATTGGGATAACCACAATCACAGAAGGATGTCCCAGCGTAACCCAAGACCTCAGGGGTATTGGTGGGTATTATGTGGGGCAACCAAGAAAATAGCAATAGAAAAATAAAAGATCAAGATTTGTCCCTATGTTAACTATGCAAAACGTACCATAATATGATGGATCATGGCGGTCTTGACAAGTGATTATAGGGAGCTCAAATGATAAAAAAAAACAAAAAGCATCAAAAGATTACAATTAATTTCAAAACATCCTTTGCCATAAGATCAAGATGATGGATGGGGTTGATGTGGTCTGTTAGGAAGGATACATCCTATTGAGACCAAAGATGGAAGATAGATTGGTTGATCGACATGATGCAGGATATCTGAAACCAGTTGGATCTCATGATATGAATGACCTTTTTTTGTAAGCACCAATGAAGATAGGGACATACTTGATGATACGACAAGATGATAGGATGACAGGATGACAAGACACAAGACAACAAAACCCTAAGGACCTAGGGGCTTGAGGGTTGATCAAAGATCAGCCTTGCCTACGTGAAAGCATAGAGCCCTCGTAGTTCGATAAAAGACAATGGATAAAAGTGGAAAGAGGACAATGAAGACCTCGATGGAAAAATGCAGATTGGATGGACAAATGATTGACCTTGCCTACGTGAAAGTGCAAGGGCAATGTAGTTTGATACAAGGCCAAAGACAAACAATGGAAGATGACAAGATAGAAAAAGGACAAAGCCTCGGGGGTGGATCAAATGATCGACCTTGCCTATGTGAAAGTGCAGGGGCAATGTAGTTCGACGCAAGACCCAACACAAATAATGAGATGACCATAATGAGGAGATACACGAAGGAAGCTAATATGATGAGCTGGGATAGGCCATGTGGAGGGGATGGTTGATATGCCTAAGATGTGGATGATGTGAAGCTCACGGATGGGATATTTATCTAGATCATTAGAGGATGAGACGATGGATAGATGAGTGAAGAAAAGCGATAAGATATCATAAAGATGTAGGAAATAGATAGGAGTGAGGATAGTGAGATAGCATGGCATTGGATTGCATGGGGGTAGCCTATAGCTAGATACCAATGACAAGGGATTATGAGATAGGAGGAAAATAGAGATAAATGGATGGATTGATAAAGATCGAGAAATAGGAAGATCCTAGGATAGGTGGATAGAGGGAATTGGAGTTAGAAGGATGGAAGAGATTGCAGGATGGATAGATAAATGGATGAGGAAATAAGGATGAGAAGGATGGAGCAGGACTAGTGGATGGATAGATAAGAAGATAAGGATGGGGAGATGGAATCGATCTCTCAGATGGATGGATAAAGATGGTGAGATAATAAGATATGAGGATAGGTGGATAGAGTGATAAGGATTTGGAAGGATGGGATGGATAGATAAATAGATGGGGAAATAAGGATGAGAAGGAGGGGGAGATTACTTGGAGGGATGGATGGATGATGTCTCCAAGGACTCTATCAAAAATAAAGAGATGCCCCCACTCTATATGTGTCATGTGTGATGAGGCAAGAGGGATAGGAGGATGGGTGGATAAGGGAGGGAGATGGACATAGATAGGGGATATGGGTAAGGACAGGATATGGATAGTGGCATGATTGGATGGATAATGAAGGTAGATGGATGTAGATAATATGCATGGATCAAAAAAGTAGATGGGGAGGATATGGAATATGATAGTGTATGGATGAGGGAATATATGCCAAGAGGTGTCCAAAGTTGTCACGTATTTATTTTTATCAATAAAGAGATTGCAAATATAAATCATGAGATTTGCATGTTTATGTTCGATAATTATGAAAATGGAAATTGAAATTGATTATTATTGAAATTTAAATTTAAATGCAAATGAAATGATTTTAAATTCATTATTATGAAATTTGGGGATTGTCATTGTTGATGAGAAATTGAGTGCAAGTGAATGCAAGAACACGTGAATGAGAATGAGGGTGAGAACATTGATCGGGTAGAGTAGTTTTAGCCATTAGACGTTTATGAGGATGATGGAATCTCACACACACACTTAGTTATATTTTAATGTATTTTTGTGATTATTGTGCTTGCAAAATTTTAATTAAGTTTAATTGATTTCTCAAAATTTGTGAAAAGAATATGACGTTTTAAAATGACGATTTTATTATTTTGTGAGAAAATAGATCTTATTTAAAAAACTAAATTATTTATGTCAATATTTTATTATTGTTTAAAAAAATGATGCTTTTATTTTCAAATTAATGGAATAGACTTTTAAATGTGAAAAATTATTAAAATATAATTATTTTGTGTTATTTGATGTAATGGTATTTTTCTCATTTGAATATATGAAAGAGAAAAGATTTATTGAAGAAATAAAAAATTATCTAAAACTAAGTTAGTGAAATCAAATTGGAAAACAAATACGTTCAAACTAGAAATTGAATGCAAACAGCAGTTGAACAGATTGAAGAAAATATCTTCAATCAATTGAAGGCAATCAAAATTTAGAACTTGGAGTTAGAAAATTGAACTGCAGATCAAACATAAAAGGTGGATCTGATTTCTTGATAACATCTATCAATTGCATGAGAGTAAACACAGAAAGTCAGGGAAAGAAATTTGAATTGCATGGGGAGAGCAGAAATTTGTTTTTGTTCTTGAACAAAAAAAAATGACATAGCATTATGGATTTTGACAAGGATTATTTGTTTTTGGAAGGCAGAGGGAGAGTGTTTTTCTTTTTAAAATTGATGACTGCTCACTCATTCTATGCACGGCCAGAGAGAGAGAACGAGTGGAGAGCAGATTTAGGTTGATAGTTTGATATTTTGTTGATCAAAACTCCTACGCATGGAGGAGAGCACAGGGCGCAGCAGCGATGAGAAGGGAAGAAAGGCGTGGGAAGGAAGTGAGGAAGGATTCAACAGAGTGTTGATCACAAAGAGCCTCCCCATTCACCCCATACGCATGGAGATAAAATAGGTGAAGGGGCAGCCTATGTAAACAAAGAAGTGCACATGTGGGAAGGGTGTGCAAGGGGAGAAGACCAGGCACGTGGGGAAAGGTAGGAATGAGTAAGGAGGAAGCAGGTGGAAATAAGGGAGGAAAGGCAGGGCAGAAAGGAGAAAGGGAGGTGTGGGAGAAGATGAACAGTAGGGAGAAAGGAGCAGCAGGGAGAAGACAAAGCAAAGAATTGAAATAAACAGAAGGGAGACAGAGGTAAGAATAGCAATTCTGGCTTCCATCATACACAAGCAACAACAGAAGATCCACAGTTAGAAAATTCATAGAGAAAGACACAAATAACCATTTCCAGATTCAGGAAATTACCAGGTAGGATTTATGAAAACATATTCACAGTCAGTTTAATAACGAGTTAAAATTATTTTCCAATTCATGCATTTTAGTTTTGAGCAAGAAAGAAATCTTTGTTTTATCAATTTAGGAAAAGAATAAACTCCAAATTTTATCTTTATATTATCTATTAAAATTATCACTATTTCCATTGAATTTTGATTAAATTTTAAACATCAGTCTGTTTTTTTCCAGAAAAACCATTGAACAAGTTTGGAACAGAAAAATTGAAGGATAAATTTGAATAGAAAAACATTCAAGACAGTTTATTTACTTTTCTGATTTGGAAAAGATTCACACAAAAAATGTTTATTTCATTCTGATTTAGAAGAAATTTAGAAAATCCAAAACATATAGATAGATTTAATTCTTAAAACGAATGAACAGAAAAGATAAAGATTATGCTTAAATATTTTTGAATATTAAATATGTTTGCAAAATACAAGTTAAAATCAGTGAATTTTGTGTATAAAACTCAAATTATTATGAAACAGAAATGAAAATGAGTTATTAATCGTGTTTTGAAAAAGTAATTATTTTATTTTCTAAAAATGTGAAAAAAATAGAAAATAAATCAATTTAATTAAAAATATGAATTATATGGAAATAAAACGAATTAGAACAAGATTATTTCAAAGTGAAAATAAATTAAATGAGTAAATAGAACGAAAGAACATGTGCTCATTTATGCCTGTTAAATATGTATTTAATTTACATACTTGAGATACACCTTCTTTTTGTTATTTTAATTATTTGATTTAAATATTAATTTAATGATGTTAGGTTTTAAAACGATGAAAATACAACATTTAAACTATTTTTACTTGAAAGAATATTTTTGTTAAATTGTTTTTGAAAGATCGTATTTAATTGAATGGAACCATGCATGCTTGATAAATGAATGTGCATGTCATCTGTATGGAAATTTACCTCCTAGGATGGGTGTCGAATATGGGTTATTAGAGTGTAGTTTTGCTTTTCCAAAATTGCTTTATTTGTCATGAATGACATTTTACTTGGCCAAGTAACTTAAGGACCATTGAAATAGATGGAATGAATGAACTCTCGACCATATCCTAGTATCGAACTTGCTTGTTTCTTAAATGAATTAGAAAAATGAAGATGCTTGTGGATTTACTAGTTATACTAGGCACGCATCATATTCCATCCTTCTTGTCGACTTATTTTTGCTATGTGATTCATGTAGGGTCGAGTATTCTTTGAATGACTAAAGAATTTTGGGGAAGCGTAAGCTTCAAGGTTGGGTAGAAAAAGTGCCTAATTCTTGTTCTCGTCTGCATTATTGAAGATAAGTCATGGATTGAAGATCAAATGATGTTTTCTTCATTTATGTATTAATTATTTCTGAAATTATGTATTATAGAGGTTAAGGCGACAGAATGCCTAAGTCTCGAAATGTAAACTTATATTAAAACTTCTTTTGTATTATTACCAATGTCGTGTAAGATGACACATGTATGAATCTAACTAGAAATATTATGAATCTATTTATCAAATTTAAGTTGTTTTTTGAAATCAATTGGATTTTATGATGTCTAATGAATGAAGTGTCGACTTTCTTTTGAATATAAATGAATATATTTAAAGTATTGTTGTTGTTTTGAATTTAAGAATTTTGCACTTTACAAAAACATGGATATAGGTTTGCCCCTATCTAGGTCAAGATCACAAGGAAGATGGAGGGACTAGGGTACATGGGATAGGATGGATAGGATATGGGAGATAGGCAGATGTAGGAGAGGAAAGGAGTGTGTAGGTAGATGTTACCCCCAATTGGGGAAGTAGACTAGAAGGGGGATTTTACGCATGACTCCGGTTTGCCAGGTTTTCATCATGGTACTTATCCAAGGTGCTTGTTTGCCAATTTTTCACCATTGGATGAATAATTTTCTCTTTACTATTGTCTGTTGTTTCTCTCCTTTTTGATTTTTTTGATTGATTTTATTTTTGCCTTTTTTTGATTGATTTTTTTTTTGACTTTTTGGACTAGGATATGGGTGAAGATGGATAAACATAGGGATATGAATATGAGGATTTAGAGGATATTTGATAAGGATAAGGATGAAGGACTCAAACATCAAGTTCCATATGAGGTAATAAGAGCCCATGTTTGAAGCAACTATTCAGATGTTGGTACAACCTTATTAGTAGGGATGGATTAAAAGGATTTGATGGGGTAGATATGTGGGATAATGGATGGGATACTAGAAAGGATATGGATGGAATAATGGAGTGGATGTGTGATGGGGGACTGTGTTCAGGACCAACATTGGAACATGTGATGGTGGATGCAAAAAGATAGGTGGATGAATGGATGGAGAGTGTGGTGATAATGGAGGAGTTGAGATAGTGAATTTTGGGACATAGGGACCCAAAATAGATTTAGGAGATGGAGAAGGTGAATGATTTTGTGGTGGACTAGCAAGTTTGGATGTTGTGATGGATTTTTCATTTGAAGGTATGGCATCTTTTTTCTTTGGGATCCACACAGTTTTGATTTTTGCTTTGGTGGGACTTTGTGGCCTATAGGTTTGATTTGGCTGTTGGATTTGATTTTTCTTTTCTCCAACATGTCTTTTAAAGGGGACATGAGGATCTTTAGATTCATGTGGATGTTTGGATATATCCATTTTCGCTTTGGCATCCAAAGGGCTTTTAGTAGCAATGGGTGATATGGAGAAGATGTGGATGGAATGATAGAGGTGGGCTTTTGATGATAATGTGTAGACAAAGGATGTGAGATATCATGCATGGAGGGGTGTCGTTGTTGATCCTGATTAGGAGTTATGAATTTAGGATTTTTGTGATGCATGTGAGGGATAGGTGATGGATGGATGAGAGTTGGATAGGGAGGATGTATTATGGTGGATGGAGGTACATAAGGGCCCAAAATAGATGCATTAGATGGAGGATGAGTGATGGTGGATGGAGGTGTAACTCTAGATTTTAAAACTATATGGATCAATCTGCAACTAGAATAAAAAATGTCAATTCTAATCTAAATAAAAATAAAAAATAAAAAAATGAAGTACGAATATAAAAACTAAAATGAAATCTAAGCTAATAACCTTGAAACAATCTCACTGACAATTCTTTCACTCTTTCGAATAACCTCGATTCCTCTTCTCCATTTTTCCTTTTTAGTGTTCTTGCCCTCAGATTTCGTGTTTGATGCAAGCATAACCTTGTTGATTGTCTTAGCAAAATATCAAAAGATGAATAAAGCTTATTCTCAAAAGTTCTTGATTTCGAGAGGAGGAATAATGATTTTGACAAGCCATTTTATAGATTTTGGGTTTTTGAACGATCGTCTCAGATTGAAAGGAGAGATCGACGGATGAGATTGATGAATGCCATGCAATGTCAGTTCTGTGTCAAATAGAACATGAGTTAGAAGTTCAATTAAGAATCTTCAAAAATAGAAGAGATAGACTTTGGTTGTCAAAGAAAAATTTGGAACTCGAAGACGGAGAATGCATTCGAATGCATACATGCATATGAGTTAGAACTAGTTAATCAACTAGTTGTGATAGAGAGTCTTCTCGCAGAGATAAACAGGTGTTGAATCCAAAGATAACTGGAGAACTAAAAACAGATCTCGAGTTAGAAGGTGAGTAAATGATTAGATAACTGATAGAAGAATGTGACATAAACAATTAAATAAATGAATTAAATATTAATTTAATTCATCATTCGAAAATGAAAGATTTAATTAAATAAATAAAGATAATTTATTTAATGTGACCATTGAAAAGGATTAAATGAATAATTAAATAATAATTAATTAATTGTAGTTGAAAGGGGGTTAAATGAATAATTAAATAATAAATATTAAATTATGAATAAATGGGGTTTAATTAAATAATAAATATTTAATTAAGAAAGAGGAATTAGTTAGCGACATAATTAAATAAACATGACTTATTTAATTAATCAATAGTTGAATCAATGAATTAATGAATTAGTGAATTAATTAAAAAGGGGAATTTAATTAATAGAGGAAATATGTATTAGAAAGGGTAATTAAATAATTGACATTATTTAATCATGACCATGGACTATAGAAAATTATGTCGAATGTGTACTCGCAGGCCTAGACCAATTTTCGGTGTCTACAGTTTGCCCCTCTTTGATACAATGTTGGTACAACGTTGTGTCAAACAAAATCAAAAAAAGAAGAAGATATACCTCAATGAAAGTAGGGTGAGGAAGGATGAGGAGGAGGTATTGGTATGCCCCCTCAAGAGAACAGGTGAGTTAAAATAACACGAGTGTGCTCTCGAAATGGATGAGAAAACTATAATATGAAGGACAAAAGAATAGGGAAAAATAGATAAGGGTGATGAAGATACAGACTAGAAGAAATGTTAGCATAGATGAAAATAAAATGTTAGTATGGATGAAAAGAAAATGTTAGTAAGAAACAACCAAAAAGGTTGATTTGAAAAGAAATGATCATTGATATTTTGCCATATTCGCTATGCTTGCAATTTTATCATCACTGGGTGGGACTAACACAAATGGATAATACACACTATGATATGAGATAGACCATAGTGTACAAAGTTATCCACTTGTGAAAAATAGGCAGTCGTAGACAAGGAGTGTCATAACGCAAACTAAGGACAAGATTTCCCCAGTTGTTATTGTCTAGACAAACCACAGATAGTAGACAAATAAAAGATGCATCATGATACATCGTAGCTTCTCTAAATCCTTACAAGGGACATCCTTGAGAAAGCTAGTAACATGATTCAAAATTCAAAGTTTAAAAGACAGTTGACAGACAGCAGGCAAAGAAGAAGAGTCCTGAGACGTCGTTGCTTCTCTAAATCCTTCAAGGGACATCCTTGAGAAAGCTAGTAACAAGATCCTTCACAAATCGATTAAAAGATAAGACAAAATAAGATAAAGTCATAAAGCCAAATAATTGTATTCGCCAAAAACTTGATCATGTTTGGATTGTTTGATTGTTTGATGTTTGACATAGCTTAATGTGAGGGATGACACATACCGCATAAGAAGTTGAGTCTGGTTTCGACTTGGTGACTATCTATATAAGGCATGAGAAAGCCTGGTTTCAGAAAGACAATGTCGTATAAGACGTTTGAGTCTAATGACATTAATGTGACAAGCTACATGAGGCTAGGACAATTTGACGATGTATGTGAACAAGAAAGACATATCTTGCTCAAGACATAGGTTGATCGCATTGACGATGTGTGTGATTTTGACTTGATGACTGTTTGAGATGCTTGCCTTGTTGATGCATGACTTGTTTGGATTTCCTCACTGATTGACTGATTTGACTTGTGTGTGTAGTGACAGTAGATGACTTGAGATAGTGATGTGATAAACCTTATTGGATTGACCTAGTGCGGTCAACTGACATATTTGACCAAAAAATGATACTTAAGTCGATGACATGCGACATGTGTGATAGTGAATGTGATAAACCCTATTGGACTGACCTAGTGCGGTCTCGGGGGCTCATCGATTGATTAGCCTTGCCTACGTTGTACACGCAGAGACCTCGTAGTTTGACATGACCAATGACTTATAATGTACAAAGAATCATCATTTAATGAGTGAGACGCATGACAAACCTAAACTGACAGACCTAATGCCTCGGGGGCACATCAACAGATGGCCTTGCCTACGTCTAGTCGCAGAGGCAACATAGTTCGACTAAAGTCTACGATTCACTTGACTCTATTTTTCGGATTTTCTGACATGTTTTGAGTTTTTTGGATTTTTGAGGTTTTCTAATGTTTTTGGATTTTTTTATAAAAATCGTGACAAATACATGTGAATGATGTCAACGCACATGAATCCAAGGACAACCATGATTTTGTTGCTAGCCAAGCTAAAGACCAATTGGCAGGTGATGATGACAACAACGTTGTTTGACGTGGGAAGGACATATCCCGAAACAATGCGAAGCTGACAATGATATGACAAGAGGATAAAAGTCTACAGCAGAGCCAGGGACAAAGTCAAGGAATGTTTTGGATGATGCGCTAGGTTGCCATATTGTTGCATTTGGAATGACTTGATGAGGACTGGATGGGATGATGAGGGATCTTTAGAGCATAGACAAGGAAAACCAAGATGGATGATAGGTATAAAAGGACAATGGATGGCTTTGGTAAAAGATAGGAGACATGGATGACTTGGACTAGAGAATTATCATATGGTCTCCAAGGATGATGTCGTATAGTAAAAAGGAGGCTATGAAGGTAATGACATGGTTTTTAATGAATAAGGTATGACCAAAAGATAGACAGGTCAAAAGTTTTTCCAACGCATCACCTTTTTTTGTATTGTAGTCCTTATCAAGATCAAAGTTGGTGGAAAAATGGATGGAAATGATATGGGTTAAAATGGATATATGGAAATGTCATGTGAATGTCATGTGAAGGGCATGAGAGATGAGATGACTTGCCTCCAAGTGTAATGGTCCACATAAGTAATTTATTTTACACATGACGCCTGTTTTCTAGGTTTTCATCATGGTACTTATCCAAAGCACTTGTTTGCCAGGTTTTCACCGGTGGGCGAATTTTTTCTCTTTACTATTTTTGTCATTTTTCAAATTTTTTTGGTGTTACAAAGACGCCTGTTTGCTAGGTTTTCATCAAAGCAACAAATTTTTTTCAAGATTGCCTCGATACTTTAGATGATCACTGACTGTGTTGAATCCTTTGATGGTGTCAATGTAGAGACTAGAGCCATGATATGCCAATAATGACTTTTATGAAGTAGTTGTCTTGTTAGGATCATAGCACTTGCATAAAACTGATCGATGTCATTGTGATCCTTGGTGATACTAGAGTTGGCCTTATCAAAATACACACATCGCAATAGAATGCCATGAGAGTACTTACAATAAAGAGTTGTTGCCAAGATGCGATGGATTTGTGACATGGGATTTTTGGACTTTAGACAAGATGTTGGATTATGACAGATGATGGTGGATGTGGGAGGATTGTTCAGAAGTTTAGATGAATCACTTTTTATTTTCCAAACTTGGGATGTTGGATGACAAAGTTTGGAATTTTGATTGGGATAGCGTTTGGAACCAACACTTTCATATGTCTTGTTTGATGACCATTTTAAAGGAGGTGGACATTTATCATATGTGGGAGTCCTCTTTGCTTGTGGCTCCACATTTTGATTGGCTTTTGGATTTGAAATATTTTCTTTGCTTGATCCTTTTTTCTTTGGGATCCATTTTAACTTCATTTGTCCACTCAGATTTTTGAATGATTTGATGGCCTTTGACATTTGATTTTGATCTTTGGATTTGTAATAAATTTCTTTTTGTTGGTTCCAAATAGAAGGTTTATTCATGTTGAAATTACGGTTTATGGTGTGGATGGAAGGAGTGTTGGCAGAAATATTATGGTAAGAACTACTCATGACCCCCATTTTGATGCTTGTATCAGATAAAGTTGCCTCCGATATCAAGGAGGTACCACTAACATCATTAGATTCTTTGACTGGTGAATAACCAAGACCTTGATGTCTAGGATTTTCTTGAAGTTGTACGGGTTCTAGAATTCCTTGCTCATGTAGGCCTAATCCTTTTCCCTGATAATGCATGTTCTGACAATTTTTTTCTGCGATGGGGTACTTGTTATTGTGGAAGCAAGATGCTGACGCATCCTTATTGTGGAAATTAATGCTTGAAATCTTCTCATCTGTAAGAAAGCCTGCTCTAAAAAAGATAGATGATCCTAATTGATAGGATGTTGTACCTTTACTGACATGTTGGATGGACTTTTGATTGACATCTTTGATCTGATTTTCTGACATATTAGATTTTGATGATTTTGTTGGTTCTTCAAAGTTGATGTCAAAACCGTCTTCATGGTCATTGTCATAGAGCCCACTGAATTCAGCTATAGCTTGATCCTTTGCAAATATGTCCATGATAGAAGACTCTTGTTCTAGTGGTAGATCATCAATGTGTCCCATGGAGGCAAGTGTCTCACTTTTGGAAGTGTCAATACTTGAATTTTGGATGGAATCATCTTCAAGTGTTTCATCATGAATGGCATAGAGGTCAAGGAGTGGATCGTTTTGGACTTCTGGATCAATGGTAGGGTCTTGGCCAAATATGGGGTTGTCCTGGATGACATGGTTGTGGATGGACTCTTGATCAAGGATAGGTTTATTTTGTATTCCATGGTTATTGAGAAGGACTTCTTGAATGGACTTAGATATGGGGTCCAATGGACTACTTTGATCTGGACAAGACGGTGATGTTATGATGGCATGCTTTGGACTTGCCTCTTGACATGTATCCTCAAGTTTATGAGATGGGATGGGACTTTGGAGACCATGACTAGTTGTGATTTCATGACTAAATGTATGTTGAGATGGAGTGTCTTGGAATGGAGTGGTGTATAATGGTAGGATATGGCATGTAGGTTTGGACTTGGTTGAGGGATGATGGGATAGGATAGGACATGAATGCATGACCAGGATATGATGTGGATGGAGGACTAGGATATGACGTGAATGGAGGATTAGGATGAGATGTAGGACTAGCATATGATGTGGAGGCTTGGAATGGATTGATGGATGGTTGATTTCCCTTGTCAAGGTTAGGGTGGGTATGACTAATGAAATTTGATTGTGACTTAAGGTCATGGATGGTGTTAGGGGACTCTTGATAATGAGGGTAGATGGATGGAAGACTAGGGTTTATGGGTTGTTGATAAGAGGGATATGTGGGTAGTTGACCATGGGTTGAGGTTGATTGGCTTTTGGATTGGATAAAGTTTCTTTTGAAGTCTATGGCTTCTTGGTATTGACCCAGGCAGAGTAATTGGTATTCAACTTGATTAGCAAGCATATCAAGGTGAATGGAAGACATGGTGATGGACAGTAATGCAAATGATATGGACTCGGGTTTGACAGTTGCAGCTCGTAATACTTGGACTGTGTAAAAGTGGACTTTGTTGACAAACACTTGTGGTTTTACCCTAACAGATGCGACTCACTAAGACACATGCGGTGTTTAAACTGACAATTGTGACTCAATTTTCTGACAGTTGAAATTTTCTCAAAAGTTTGTTTTGACTGACTCTATTTTGATCAAGATTTGGTGAAATACAGCAAACAACAAACACAACAAACAATGTATTTTCAGTTTTTGTAATGGATGGACTTGTTAAGACTCGAAAACATTTACAACTTAGGCTTTGTGGACAATACTTGTTGGATTCTTACTTGGATTTCTCCAGCTATGCATATTAATGGCACATGAATAATAGCTTGACCCCACTGGCTCCCCTCCATGGCGCTCACTTATACGAGGCTGCCAAGCTATTGTACCCATGAATCTCTCATGGCATACATCTCATCTCAACACATAAACTGTAAGAATGTAAGATGGCTTCACAGGTCCAACCTGCTGTGCCAATAAGTAGATAGGATTTTGGCAAACTACAACAAATGGATTTTTAATTCAGGCACTCGTTCATGAAGTCCATGCGAGAGGAAATCGCATCCCATTCTATAGAGGTTAGGCTCTGTAGGTTTTCACGCACCACAAGGGTACTTGGGGAATTGATAGGTAGTCCGCAAGAGCTTCAGTAACACCGAGTTTTCCTTGAGTGTTAAAATTTCTATACCGGTTGGGAGTCGCTAGCGATAAGCGCATCACCGGTTATGATTCATCTTGGGGTGAGTACTTTTTCCCACCAAGACAGGCCCAAGTTTTAGAGTTGGTAACCATTTCTCTTGCACCTAGGATCGCACGAATGCGCAAGAGGAGAGGATACTTCGGTATACTAAGTCGGGTACTAAACTAACAAAGAAGACACAAAAAACACTTGTTGATTTTTAAACCCAAACGAGGTTATCTAAACTACCAAACATAAAGCATGCAATATAACAAATTCATTGGGTACTGCATGCAAACTGATTAGTAGTTTGTTGCTTTTAATTTTGGTCTTCTTCACTTTGTCCTGTAGAAAAAGATGTTTGTTTGGTTTTTCAATGATCTTCGCTTCATTCTAGATTTTCTTTAGCTCCAAATTATTTGTCTAGTTGATCCAATGTGTTCTTTAAAGTGTTTATTTTTTTCCTGCACATTCACAAACCCAACAAAGCCAAACCCTAGCAAAATACTTGATCATTAATATTAGAGGGTTAGCTAGTCAAGACAAATCTATTTTTTGGAAATATTTTTGATAGTAAAAATAAAAATATAGAGAATTGATCCCTATTAAAATTTCAAGAGCTTTCCAAAAATGTAAATAAATCTGAAAAATTGTCTCTTTTCCACCTCAAATTAATTTTTTATGAAAAATCATAAAAAAATTATTAAAAATTCAAAACATGTTGAAAGAATGTTATTTTTTCATGGAAGGTTTTTGGCATAGGTCCACATTTACAGAAATTTTTTTGTGAATATATCTGCAACAGTTTGTGAGATACAAGCAAATATTTTATGAAACCCTAATTTTCAAAGATATGTTGTTTGACTAATAATTTTTCATCCAAATGTAAAACTTAAAGAACAGATCCCTATTTAAATTCATAGCTTTATCCAGAAATGTAAACATGTCCAAAAAATTCGACAATTTTCTCTCACAATTGATCTTTTATGAAACATAATAAAAAAATTATAACAAATTCAAAACAGCTCTAAAAAATCTGATTTTTTTGTGGAAGCTCCTGATAATGTCTTCTACTTGCAAACAAATTTTCATGAAAATATCTATAGCCGTTTGAAAGTTACGGTTCAATATGTCAGGTTCACCAAATGTAACTCTAGATTTTAAATCTGTTATGGATCAATCTGCAACTAGAATAACAATGTCAATTCTAATCTAAATAAAAAATCTAAAATCAAACAATGAAGTACGAATTAAGAACATAAATGAAAACTAAAACAAAATTGAATTGATCTCACTGATAATACATTCACTTCTTCGAATAACCTCCATTGCTCTTTTCCATTTTGTCTTTTTAGTAATTCTTGCCCTTAGATTTTGTGTTTGATGCAAGCATAACCTTGTTGATTGTCTTAGCAAAATATCAAAGATGAATAAAGCTTCTTCTCAAAATTTCTTGATTTCAGGAGAGGAATAATGATGTTGACAAGCCATTTTATAGATTTTGGGTTTTCGAATAATCGGCTCAGATTCAAAGGAGAGATCGACAAATGAGATTGATGAATGCCATGCGATGTCAGTTCTATGTCAGATAGAACGTGAGTTAGAAGTTCAGTTAATAATCTTCGAAAATAGAAGAGATAGACTTTGATTGTCCAAGACAAAGTTGGAACACGAAGACGGAGAATGCATTCGAATGCATACATGCATATGAGTTAGAACTAGTTAATCAACTAGTTGTGATGGAGAGTCTTCTCGCAGAGATAAACAGGTGTTGAATCTGGAGATAATTGGAGAACTAAAAATAGATCTCGAGTTAGAAGGTGAGTAAATGATTAGATAACTGATAGAAGAATATGACATAAACAATTAAATAAATGAATTAAATATTAATTTAATTCATCATTCGAAAATGAAAGATTTAATTAAATAAATAAAGATAATTTATTTAATGTGACCGTTGAAAAGGATTAAATGAATAATTAAATAATTAATAATTAATTATAGTTGAAAGGGGGTTAAATGAATAATTAAATAATAAATATAAATAATGAATAAAGGGGGTTTAATTAAATAATAAATATTTAATTAAGAAAGAGGAATTAGTTAGCGACATAATTAAATAAACATGACTTATTTAATTAATCAATAGTTGAATCAATGAGTTAATGAATTAGTGAATTAATTAAAAAGAGGAATTTAATTAATAGAGGAAATATGTATTAGAAAGGGTAATTAAATAATTGACATTATTTGATCATGACCATGGACTATAGAAAATTATGTCGAATGTGTACTCGCAGGCCTAGACCAATTTTCGGTGTTTACAGGAGGGACATAAGGACCCAAAATGGACTTAGAGGATGAAGGAGGAAGATGAATGGTTGTTTTGAGGTAATATGATGGAGGAGGGGGATGGTGACAAATGTTTTGGTAGAATGATGGGAAGTACCTCTTGTGCCTTTAGAAGAGGATCATTTAGGATGTATGAAGGTTTTACTAACACTTCTGGAGTATGAGTCTTGGGAGATATATCCAAGACTATTTGTACCTGGATGTTCTTTGACCTAGATGGGTTCTAAAATACCTTGCTCATGAAGGCCTAAACCTTTTCCTTGATAGTTCATGTTCTCGAGCATGTGATCTATGGTAGGATGCTTATTCTTTTGGAAGCATGATGCGAGTTCGTTAGCAGGTGGAGGAGGAAAGGTGGTGCATAGACTGTGTTTTTCTTCTACAAGAAGACCACCATGGAAGAGTGTAATGTTACCAAGGTGATATAACAGTGGTGTTGGGATGGCAGAGCTAAGAAGTAATGGAGGATTGTGCAATGGAGATGAGGGGATAGCAACATATTGATTTGGAGGAAGTGAGAAGGGATTTGAAGATGGATTAGGTGGTATGATAGGATCTGGATTGGTGGTAGTGGGTGATAAGGGCTCATGAGATGGAGTGATTGGATCTTGAATGCAAAGGGGATCCTGGGATGGAGCGGATGAGCTAGTGTGATTTTGAGATGGGGTAGATGGGATGATAGGATCAGGATTTAGTTGAGGAAAGGAATCGTGAGATGGGATGGATGGGGGACTGTGATCTTGGGATGGAGTGGATGAGATGGTGGGATCTATGTTTGTGTTCTTTGGATCAATCCCTTGGCATGGCTCAACATGTGTGGGAGGCACGATGATGAAGGATTGTTGGAGGGACTCCTTAGGTGGGGAAGCTGGGAGGATGGAGGATTCATGAAGGTCTTGGATTGAAATTTTGTAATATTAGGACTAGGAGGAGTGGATTGGGTGGATGGGGATTCAATGTATTTGATGAGTTTCACGGGCTGAACCATTTGGACAATGTCCAAAATGGCAATGGGAGTTATATGTGTAGGATGGAGGAGGGGCTCATCACTAGTGACTGTACATGATAGAGTGGGAGGGCATGGTGTCTCTTTTTGGATGAGTCCTTGGATGACATGTGAAAGGGATGTAGGATTAGGTGGGGTGGTGGAAATGGGTGGAGGGCTAGGATTAGGGATTGGTGGATTAGGATTAGACGTGGGGATGGAAATGGATGGAGGATTATGGATATATGGATTGGGATTAGATATAGAACTAGGAGGATATGGAGGATTAGGGTTAGGTGAGGGGATGGGAATGGATGGTGGATTAGGATTGTATGTAGAACTAGGAGGAGATGGAGGATTATGATTAGATGAGTGGATGGGACTAGATGGAGGACTAGGAGTGGTTGGAGGACTAGGTGGGTTATGTTTAGAGGGAGGATTAAGATATAATGTGGTGAAGGGGGGAGATACGTAAGAGGATGGGGATGATGAATTAATATTGGAGGATGTAGATTTTGGATTAGGTTGGGATGGTTGGGATAGTGAGTAATAGTAGGAAGATGTGGATGAAGGATTAGGATAGGGAGATGTGGAATTAATGTAAGGATATTGGGATGGGGGATTGTGATAGGAAGGTGTGGATGTTGGATTAGAAGAGGAGGATTGAGGTGGTGGACCACCATAGGAAGACATGTACGATGAGTTGGCATAGAAGGATAGGGATGATGGATTAGGATAAGTAGATTGGGATGGTGGATTAAGATAAGAGGAATATTGGGATGGGGGATTGTGATAGGAATGTGTGAGTGTTGGATTAGGATGGGAAGATTGGGATGGGTGGTTAAGGTAGAGATATTGGGATTGTTGATGTTGATGAGGATAAGAGGGTGTGGATGTTGGATAGGATAAAGATTGAGAGTGAGGACATGATGAATATGTGGATAGTGAGGAGGTTGGATATCCCTTGTCAAGGGTAGCATAAGGACTATTAGTAGATGTGAATGAAGGCATGGTGGGATAGTTCAAAGGTGTAGTTGTATTTTGGGGGGCAATTGGAGAGAGCTTTCTAGCAATGATAGCATCAAGGGGTTCTATATAACACTCTTCATGATCAACAAGACTTTCATTATTGTCATCGACATAATTAGGATTTCCCTTGACTATTATTATTGGTCGTACGAGAGGGGGATAAGGATTCATGATGCTAGATGGAATGGATACAAATGGAAAATATGGGAATAGATGATTAGAATGAAATAATAGATGATGAAAAGATAAATAGGATGGATTGGAGGATGAAGGAAGAAGAGATCTTTTGATATCGAAAGATGGATGAAAGCTCAAATTGGGATTTACGGTAAGCTCAACTCAGATTAGGATGATGGGATTAAAGCTCAGATTAGAATTGGATTAAGTCTCACATTGGGATTGGATCGGTGAATATGATAGGATTGATTCTAAACCAAGTTCAATGGTTTTAACTAGAGGACGCAAGCTGTTGACAATCAGATTTTTGCCAGATTTGGTAATTTTCAAAAATTGTCAAATTTTGCCATTTTAGGAAACTACATAGGCATACCTTTGAGAGTCCAATTTTTTCCCAAAAAATACCCAAAACTAAGATAGGATGAATTGCCAACTAACATCCCAAATCTGAGATATGCATTCCAAGTTATTCGGGACTAGCCAACAAAAGACTGAGAGCTTAGACCAACCCTTCACATCTATCTAGGTATCACCCTAGCTTTGACGCTCTGCCAGACACGATGTGATTGGATTGAGGTACAAATTTCGCCTTCCCCTTTATATACCCTATCGGTAACACGTGGTTGCAATCATCCCTTGGGGTGATGAAATCCCCAAGCAGTTCCCATTAATAAAATAAAAAAAAGGGGTAAAAAGAACTAAGTGAGCTACGATTTCTATTCACCTAGGATCGCCAAATGGCGTAAGGAGATTGGATATGTCAATAGCCCACTTTCAAGAATGACACACAAATTCTTTGACCCTTTAATTAGTCTTATGTACCTATTTTAAAAAAATGAAAGGACAAGACTAACTAAACATAATTTTCCACCTGCAACAAAAATAGTCAGAAAATAGAGCAAAACGGCAACAGAAAAATCTGCTACTAGATCAGGGCCACCCTTCAAAGTCAGGGTCACCCAAACAGTAAACGTGCAACAAAATAGTTAGAAAATAGAGCAAAGCAGCAACAAAAAATTTTGCTACCAAGTCAAGGTCGCCCCTCCAGGTCAGGGCCACCCAAACACAAAACTTGCAACAAAAATAGTCAAAAAAAAAGAAAAACAATAACAAAAAAGTCTGTTGCCAGGTCAGGGCCACCCCTCTAGGTCAAGGCCACCCAAACACGAAACCGACAACAAAAACAGTTAGAAAATTAAAAAAAACAACAACAAAAAAGTCTGTTGCCAGGTCAGGGCTGTCCCTCCAAGTCAAGGCTGCCCAAACAGTAAACCTGCAACAAAAAGCAATTAGAAAATAGAGCAAAATAGTAATCAAAAAGTCTGCTGCCAGGTCAAGGCCACCCCTCTAGATCAGGGCTGCCCAAACAGGAAACCTGCACCCAAAAACTATCAGAAAATAGAGCAAAATAGCAACAGAAAAGTTTGTTGCTAGGTCAGGGTCGCCCAATCACGAAACTTGCAACAAAAACAGCAACAAAAAAGTCTACTATTGGGTCAGGGCCACCCAAAAATGAAACCTACAACAAAAATAGTTAGAAAACATAGCAAAACAACAACAAAAAAGTTTGTTGCCAAGTTAGGGCCACCCAAACAAGAGACCTACACCCAAAAATAGTCAAAAAAATCTTTAAAACAACAACATAATAGTTTGATATCAAGTCAAGGCCACCTCTCCAGGTCAGGGCCACCCAAACATGAATCTGCAACAAAAACAGTTAGAAAAAACTAATAAACGGTAGCAAAATAGTCTGTTGTCAGGTCAAGGCCGCCCCTCTGTGTCAAAATCTGCAAAACCTTAAAAAATAATAAATTTTAGTAGAAAAATACCCCTGATGTGGGTCCCAACGGGCGTGCCAGAATGTGAAGGGGAAAAATGCTAATCTAAAGTGCAAAACAAACTAGAATGTTAGAAAATCCCAAAGACACCTAACACCTCAAACGATTAGCCTAGTTGGATTCAAAACAAAGCAAGATAAAGATGAACAATAGGATTATACCTTATCTCGAATCGATCCTTTGATTGGCCCTTGATGTCACTTTGATGTGTGCTCCTTGGATTGATAACTTGCAATGATGGTGGTAGATGGATGATAAATTTTGGTGGATGAATGTAACAATGGATTCTAAGATGCAAAATGCAAGAGTTAAATGTTGCAATAAATGGCTAATATGGCTTGAAGAGCATAAGAGCATGAGAGCATAAGTTGGCTAAGAATGCATAAGGATCCTTAATGAATGAAAATAAGGGTTATTTATAGAAGAAGTTCTATGGCCAAGATGGAGGGCTATGGTGAGTTAAGGACTCACAAGCCCTCACATCTTGACATGTGGCGGGTGAGTTGTCCAAAGGATAGGGTGAGATGACAAAGGGTACAAATGACATGGAAGAGGCCATGTGGTCCCAAGGTACTTTCAAGTACCTTGGGATGAGAGAGAATCTCCACAAAAAATCATCTCTTGTCCCCAAGTGGGGCTGAAAGTGACAAGTGATGACTTTTAGAAAGTCATCCCTTATCAACATGGGGATTCGAGATGGCTTTGGAGTAATAAAAGTGAATTTTTAATTCACTTTTTGGAAGAGACCAAAGGGTAAAACAAGATTCCTCTAAAAGAGGTCTTTGTCCTTTGGGTACGATGTGACATATGAGATGTCATGGGGAAGATAAATGCATGGGGGGAATAAGTGTGAAGTTTTAATTCACATGGGGAAGAGGTCAACCCAAAAAAGGTAAGTACTAAGAAGGTTTACTTCAAGACATGGTAGAAAGGGTAAGTGATTAGGATTAGGATTGTGCAAACAGGTGATTAGATTAATTAATGATGATTAGAGGCAAGTGACAAGTTATGGAGGATGTGACATTAATCATAATTAAGGATATGCATATCCTAATGATAGATTAATTAAATTAATCTAGTTTAGTAAAAGGGTTATGGAAGATGTGACAAGGAGAGAGAAAGAATCAATTAAAAATTGAAAAGGATAATTGACTAAATTAAATAAATTGATTGATTCATTTAATTTAGAGAGGAAATCATAAAGGATAAAGTATTTATTTAAATACTTTTGGGAACCTTAGGGAAAGAGGACAATATTAATTAAATGTGTGATTTAATTAATATAGATGGATTAGATAAATAAATGATGGGATTATGACCATACGAAAGTGGTCAAATTTAGGTGTCTACAACAACATTGATATGACCATAATGTATAAGAATAATGATAATGATAATCTATATGAATGTGAAAATGATAATATGCAATATGCAATGATGTGATGATAAATGAGGTGCAAGATATCGATAATGAATGATTGATAAAATGATGTGAGTACTGATAATATATGATAATGAATGTTACATGATATGAATATGTCATGAAAATGAATTTTAAATGATATGAATCTATTGGTAAAATGATAATGAAAATGGACTAATATGAATAATGTTATGACATGACATGCAAATAATAACGTAAATGATAAGGAAAAATGGAATGTAAAGATGGTAATGCAAAAAGAGGATGTAAAATGATAATGCAACTAATAATGATAATGATATGAAAGTGGATATTAAATGGTATGAAACTAATGGTAAAAATGATAATGAAAATGAAATGAGATGCAAATGAAATGTCCAAGTGTACTCAATCTTCATTCCAAGAGAGATATGTATCTTTATGAACCTCCAAAAATCTATCATACAACCATCAAATTGAATGCAATCTATATGAACCATGCGATCCTAAAAATATCCAAATGAACCACTCACTCTTGTCATTTTGTAAACCAATTTTGTGCCTGATTTTCATCATTAAGCCTTTTGATATGTTGAAAGTTAGTACAAATATCAAAGGGGATATTTGCATTGATGATGACCTGAGTACAACTTTCATGGTGTTTGATATAGAAAGTTAATACAAGCATCAAGGTATAATTGAACCAAGATGACCTAAGTATTGCTTGCATAAATAGATAGAAGTTAATCATTTTCCTTTGCAAATCTCGAAATGTCATCAATGATACTTTTGTAGGTCATGTCTCGCGACAAATTTTCATAGTAATAATGATTAACCTACAGACATCAATCAAAGAAAAATCATATTCCTTCCTTGCGATTCTAGTTCAGTACATCATTGAATCGCTCCAGAGATATGATGTCATCAAAATTCAAAACAACAGTTCAACTTATGATTTAAATTTTCCATTCATTTTATTTAGATTAAGATAATCCAGTTTGTTTCAGTTTCATGTCTCATATTTGTGTTGACTAGGTTTGATTGGATATTTGATTTTTGATCTGATATTCTGATACTTGACACATGTTGTCGTTTGTTTACCAAAAAGTTCAAAAGTTGATTGCCCCCAACAAGTTGGCACCTTGACTCCCAATAAGACACAACCTACTGCTTTAAATAATGATTATCAAGCCATGATGAGATCCTTGTCATTTCAAGGAAATATGATGTGGATATGATGGGCAGTTATGGATTTGATGTTAATAAAAATGGTTATGAATGAACAATGCAGGATGTAACCTAATAGATGGGAGAGTTAACTAAATCACAAATAGCGCCTATTTACCAGTTTTTCACCATTTTTTTTTATTGCACTTTTTTAGATTTTGTGATTTCTTTGTTGTTACCAAAACACCTTTTTTCCAAATTTTCATCAAGGCAATGATTTTTTTCATTTATTTGTATTTTCTCTTTTTTCTCTTTTTTTGTATTTTTGATTTTTTTGATTTTTTTTGGATTTCAAAAGGATGCCTATTTTCCAAGTTTTCACCCTGATGATGATCTTTTTTAGGACATTTTCTGATTTGTATGGATTTTTTCATGACTTTTTGTGCTATTTTTTTGTATTTTTCAAGGACTTTTTATACTGTTTTTGGTATTTTTCAAACATAGAACTTCTTCAGATGGATGTTGTTGGTTGGATCTTCAAGCAGGTCCCCTTCTGGCATAGACAACTAATATGCCCCCGAACCATATGCTGCAATGATGATGAACGAACCCAACCAATTGGGCTCGAACTTGCCCTTCTTTTCCCAATCTTGTTGGTTGCAAGGGTTTTCTTTTAGGACCAAGTCACCCACTTGAAATGTTCGTGGTCTGACTCTGTGATTATAGCTATGGGACATAACTTACTGATAAACCTTCAAGTGATTGGCTACACTTTGTCATCTCTCATCAAGCAACTCCAATTCAAGCAGTCTTGAAACTCTGTAATCCTCATCAGTTATGAGTCCCTTCAATGAGACTCAAAGCGAGGGAAATTCAACTTCCAAAGGCAAGATTTATTTTGCTCCATAAACCAAGGCTAATGGGGTGGCACCTATCGACATGCTAATGCTGGTTTTGTATACCCACAAATTTGGATTTAACTGGGCATGCCAATCATGGCCAACATCATTCACCGTTTTCTTCAGGATCTTCAAAAAAATAAAATTGAAACTTCTGCTTGGCCATTTCCCTATGGGTAATAAGGTGTGGAAAACCTATGTTGGATATGAAACCTTTCACAGAGTTTGTCAACATCTTGATTCTTAAAAGGTCTTCCATTATCCGTGATAATGGAGCTGGGAATGTCATACCGACATATGATATAATTCAGGATGAAGGATGAAATTTGCTTGTCGGTGACTGTTGTTAAGGGAACAACTTCAATCCACTTAGTAAAGTACTCAATGGTCGTGATAATGAACTTATGTCAATTTGATGATAATGGGTGGATTTTTCCAACCAGATCTAGTCCCCACTAAGTGAAAGGCCATGTGGTAGTGAAGGGTTGCAATTCCTGAGAAGGAGTGTAGATGAGATTTCCATGAATCTGACACTTTAGACATTTCTTCACAAAGGTGAATGATTCCTTTTCCATGTGTTATCTCTCAAAAACGTAGGCTAGATGCCTCAAGAAGATGCCAACTTCTTGATACGCTTTAGGGTAACAGACAAGGTTAATAAAACTCAACCTTCTACTCTTTAAGGTAATGCTGAACCTAGGTGGGTATACCTAATTGACTCAGGAAAGCTCAATCTTATTCAATTAATCTACAATGGCAATTCTGAAATGAATTAACACTGGACTTAATGATTAGTACATACCAATATTTGGAAAGGATAGACTAAAAACTTAACAAGCATAGAGAATGTGAATGAAACTTAAACTGAGAAGTAAGACCAGTGCCTTATGGGATTTACGGAGTCAAGAAAATTTCAAAGATGGGTTTATTTTACTGGCAAACATTCAAGCTGTTTAGTATTTTATTTGGTTTATAACTTGTATAAACATGCCATTTATGATCACTGAGTTTCTTCTTAATAATCCCAATTTATATTCCCTGTTTATTATGATCAACGCAAAGAATTTTAATCTTTGCTAGAAAGAAACAATGAATTGATCATACAAATACAGCAAATGTGCATTGATGAATGATGTAAAAACTTGTTTACATAAATCCAAACAACCAGGAAACACAAAATAAGGAGACAACCTCAATAATACTAATTAATAATTACCATAAACAACTGATGCCAGAAAATGTTACACCATTATATTAAAATTTTGTTCTTTTGATATCTCCGTCATTTACATATGCTACCAGTCTTATCCCCTTTTTTTACAAAAAGACCCACTCTTTTGTCTCTTGAAAGCGGCTTTTATACATGCAGAATATGAAAGGACGCGTCCCTTCAGAAATAAGATTAAACAAAATACGAAAAGCTTTGAAGACAATTAAGCCCTTGTTAACCATAAGTGAGTTGTAGCAAGGTAATCCAAGTAATCTTGATAATTAAAAGTATCCGCATCTTCAACGGCATTCCGAATTGCGGTTTCCGTTCTAATCATATCTTCCACCCGCTCACTCACGTCTTCTAGAAATGTATCTTCCGTAGAGGATGTCTTCATAACCTCTTTCAACATCGCACCACACTCGTTCCTCCACCTAGTAGCATCCTTGACTTCTCCTTTAGCATCAAAAAGTATAACCATAACTGTATTAGCAGCTTCAGTCAATCCATTTTTGTCCCCGAGCAACTCATCATAAAACTTCTGATGACGACTGATAATATTATTTTCTCCTTCAGTTGCAGTGCTACCAACCTCGTTATGCATGGTCAATTCTTGAAATTTATCCATTACCCGTTCCTTCATCCTCTCATGCTCTTTTATTGCATTCATAGTAGAGGAAAACTTTCCCCACAACTGATTCAGCCAAGATGTCAAATTGACCTGCCACTTCTTTACAATTGTTGTAATAGCATCGTACCTTCCTTGATTATAAGCACTCGATCCAACCCAATGTTCTTTTGTCTGGGAACTTTCTCCTTGAGTAAGCATTTTGGTTGGCATTGCAGGAACACCTACCAAATCATTCAACCTATCATTCTCTCTGAGCAGTCTCTCATTATTTGCTTTATACATCTCTCGTTCCCTTATCAACGCCTGAATCTGTGCTTTATTCAATTTGGCAATATCAATACCAATTTCTGCAGTAACCACAAGGTCTACCTCTCCAACCTTTAAGGTCGTGACATGACCAAATGCCTTTTCAGTATCAATCACCACTGATTTCCTATGAGATGGGTACAAAGCCCATATCATTAATGAACCTTCATCAGTGTTAAATTTCGATCTTGCATATACCTCTGTTACCTTATCCGTATCCAATTTATGCACAGTGTTAGTATCCTTCAGAAAACTATCAAATACTAATGCAGAATTTAAATCAAGACCAGGGAAAATCATTACTCCAACATTCTCCAACATTTTCCTCCCCTTTTCAGGAGTCATATTTGCCATTTCCTCATCTACACATCTTCGTAATTGGTCCAGAAGCTGCTCCTCATTCCCATAAGTGATTGAACCAACTCCTTCCCTTATTTCTTTTCCTTTCTGTTTGTACAAAAATGATTTAAATTCTGGAGAGTTTATAAATTCATTATCTGAAACAAATGACCTATACTCCATATGCCTCACATCAATATCTCCTGTCTCCAGACTTTGTTCCCTAACTGGGCAAACATATTTCTGAGTCCTCTGTCTAGACATCTTCTCTGTTATACCTTGTGGTACTTTACACGCTGGAATGTCTTCACTTCCAGAAGACAAATATCCTGTATCCTGTAGTCCCTGATTATAACTCTCAACCACAGCTTCAGCTTCTTCCTCATCCAAATTTCTGATCATATCATCAAAAAGATAAGGCACATGATGATACTTCCCAAAATTAATCCTCTCCTTAGCTGAGTTGATATACCCCTCAGGATCAAAATCCTTCCTAAGTGGTCCCCTTTTCATATCGTATTGCAACAATTTATCAAGAATTGAATTATATCCTTCCTTTGCTAACACAGTGAAATCACCAAAACATAATGTGCTAGGCATGAAAGCCTGTTTCCCATATGAACTAAAAAGCATCACATTACTAAAGTCCAATTGCCTAACAATCTCCAAATAAGCAATCCTATTTGGAACTGTCCTTGGTAAAATAAAAGGAGTATCCTCAAACCCATACACCCTAATCATTGTGGCTCCCTCCAAATAGTACCAATCACCCCAATTATGATCAATTGGCCCATTGAAATCCTTTGGCCGAAGAAACCTCTTAATCTCAGGGGTTAATGAGTAATTACAAGGATGTCTATACAATTTGTATAAAGTTTTCACAAAATACTCTTCAAAATGAATGAAACTAGAGTTAACAAACCTGCTATCCCAAATAGCAGTCCACAATTGAATAGGCAATGCTTCACCCTCTTTTCCAACCTGAGAAATCTTCATCTCTAATGGCCATACTCCCAACTCTTGTCCATAATACAACACTAAGTGCATCAGTAGTGAATAATGCCTTAAATGAACAATAGAAGCTCCACTCTTTATGGCTATCAACCCTGAATCAAGCTCTTTGGCAATATATGAAGCATAATCAAATGGCCTGGAGTTGTGATACTAGATGTCTGCTGTGATAAGCATTGGCACAATTGACAGGAGCTCTGGGGCATCCATTCCCAATACTTGACATACTGAAAAATATGTATACTTCATATAAGATTCAAACAAATCTACATGATAAGGAGGCCCCTCAGAATCTTGTAACAGTTCAGAACTGTTACCCCTTTTAATCCTATGAATAGGCAACCTCTAGCCCTTATATGTTGTATCCATTCATGAAAATTCTTTCTCCAACTCTTCACAATTGATTTCCTCATTACAAAACCCTTCTAGCTTGAAAACTTCACCTATGGCTTCTCGGGATACATGTATCTGTGGCTTTCCGGATGGGTCACATATAGCCTTATGCTTTGGATCATAGTTATCAGCAAGAAGTTTTACCAATTCCATATTCACAAAGACATTAGGGCATACCAGTTTCCCCACATTCAATTTCCATGGGTTGCAAACTGGTTCAAAATGGTGCCTTCTATGATAATGGAAATTGAAAAGCTCGTAACCCCTAATTGCAGTCCAGACATCACCTATGAACTTACATTTGTCATCCAATTTATCTACCTCAGCCCTAAGCTGTGCATATCTCCTTGCTTTTGGGCCCGAGCCAGGCAGTTGGTCAATAAGATCCTGATTTAATCTTCTCTCAACGCCCTCCTGTTCTGTATCAACCTTTTGCTTTTTTCCTTTTGATGAGCTGGTCACAGCCAGCTTTCTACCTTTACCCTTTCCAAAACCAGAGGACTCCATTTTTAAAATTTATATAATCGAAAACACAAGAGCCAAGAAATAATCACTTACAGTCTTATACTTTGAGCTTTTCAAATTGAGAATAGTCCTGGTTCTCTGCTTCTCACACCAACTCTTCTGCAATCATTTCGGATAAAAGAAATGATTCAATTCCTACTGTATTATTCCGTCGCACCATTAAAGAAACACAAACGAACATCAATTTGAAACTGGCACTGTCGCATCAGATGTCCCTTCGGTAAGAGATTTTCAAATCTGGGGCGAAATCATATTCAACGTCTATCACATCCTTTCATCAAGACAAAAGTATAGTCTTATCGAAATTCAGACTCCAAATATGACAACTGCTACTCCATTTTACATGTCGTCATAACATTCTAAGTCAGGGAGACATCACATAGATTCCACCATCTCACACCGATATACATCCCCTTCACACTGTGGTTACCAAGAAACTTTATCGTTCTGGCCGAAAACTTAACACTTCGGCATATCCTCTGAACTGTCTCACCAAAAAACTATAACTGAAATTATATTTTCGGCAAGACAATAAAGCTTCGGGAAGACTCATACCGATATCAAATGTCTTACCGAAAACATCTCCATAGACTTCTTTCATTCGGTGAGACTTACCTTGAACCACTTTGTCGATGTAACATTTGAACCTCGATGAAGCTTACACCAAAGGATCCTTTTCTTAGCGATACATATCTCCATCGGTATATATTTCGAGTCAGCAAGACACCAATACCTTTTCCAGTAGTCGCAAGATTTCCTTACATCAAGTTCGGCAAAACAAATGTGACCTCGCCAAGACTCTCCCCGAAGATTTTAAGTCACATCGAAATATTTTGCATATAAGTCAATCGGCAAGACATAAGGATGTCGCTATGACTTCATGCCGATACTTATTAGTTAGGCCGAAACGACCCCTCCATACTCCAATCGGCAAGACTTACTAAGTTCGTTGTGATGTTATGACGATGCTCCAACATATGCCGGTATGAGTCTTTTAGTTGCCGAAACATTCTGCAAAGTCCCGCCGACTATCTGCAACCAATACATGTTAATGATAACACATCTCGGGAAGACTTCTACCATGTCTTGCCGATAGGGATCTTTTAATGAAACAAAAGGGAGCAAGTGAATTCAAGAAGGGACAAACAACATAGAATAGGCCAATTAATGACATGAGGAGACTTTATGCTTAATGTAAGGGCTTTAATGATGGAACCTCACAAATGCAATAGGCTGTAAAATTTAAAATTTCTACAGTTCCAACACCATGGTTGGCCAATAGTAACCCATTCTAACAAGTTTCTTAGCCAAGGTTAGTCCACTTGAATGAGTCCCACAAATACCACCATGAACCTCTTGTAAGGCCTTTTCAAATTCAACACGTTCGAGACATCTAAGAAGGGTACCATCAAGACCACGTCAGTATAAGGTATCAGTGATTAGGGTATAGCACGAAGATTATCATATGAGGTTTCTTTTCTAATTCCAGGATAGATCCAGGGGTAAGATAGTATCTTTTAGATAGGCATAGATTTTACCGTATAAGGGGGAATCAAGACCTGCCAAGTGATAAATGATTTAGGTTTCAAGATTGTCGTAGGCAGGGGAAAATAGTTTTTCCACCAGGAATTCGTATCGAGCTTGGTTCTCTGATAATTGCAGTAGTGATGCAATTGTAGCCATGGAATCTATAGGTTTGTTGTTGATTCACGGTATTTGCATGAACATGATCTCAACAAAATACTTCTTGAAATCATCTTTAGTTTGATAGTCATCATTTATTTGATAAATAACAAGTTGTGAATCACCAAAAACTTGTAGCTCTATAATCTTCTAGTCTAATGCTATTATCATTCCAATTAGAAGTGCTTCATACTCGACTATGCTGTTTGTGCAAGGAAACATCAACCAATAAGACTTTGGAATGGTATGTCCCTGAGGCATGACAAAAATAATTCCTACCCCCGAACCATGTTGTGTGTAAGACCCATCAAAATAAAGTGTCCATTCTTGCTTGGTAGTTGTTGTGAAAACATCGACATCAGGAAATTCAATGTGCATTGGATGGTTTGTTTGTAGAGGTTCTTCCACCAACTGATCTACTATGACCTACCCTTTGATTTCTTTTTGATCCAAATAATTAATGTCAAACTCACTTAGGATCATTACCCATTTAGTCAGTCTTCCAGTTAAGGTTGGTTTTCTCAGAGGATAATTCAAGGGATCAATTTTAGCCACAAGTTTGACTGTATGAGCTAACATATAGTGCCACAAATTTTGGGAAGCAAACACTACTGCCAAGCAAGATTTTTCAATGAAAGTGTAATTTAACTCATGGCATGTCAATGTCCTATTGATGTAATATACTGCTCGTTCTTTGCCCGTTCTATCTTATTGTGCCAATAATGCCCCAGAGATACTTCTGTGGTGGAAATGTATAGTATGAGTGGTTCACCTTGTACTGGTGGAATCAATACTAGTGGGCTCATTAGATAATGCTTGATCTGATTGAATGTTACTTCACACTTGTCTTCCCATTTGAATGGAACATTTTTATGCAAGAGATGTGTGAATGACAAACTCTTGTCTACCAGCTCTGTAATGAATCTCCTGATGGATTGTAATCATCCTTGTAATGACCACAGTTGGCTAATGTTCCCTGGTGGTGTTATCTCTAGGATGGCTTTAACCTTCGCTGGATCCACTTTGATTACTTTTTTTGATACAATGTAGCCTGGGAGCTTTCCGAATTTTATCCCAAAGACACATTTCTTGGGATTGAGTTTGACCTGAAATTTTTCCATTCTGACAAAAATCTTAGATAAGATATCTAGAGGTCCTTCCCTTGTGTTTGATTTTTCTAAAAGATCATCTACAAAATCCTCCATGAATGTGTGCATTATATCATGAAAAATTGTAATCATTGCTCGTTGATATGTTGCTCCTGCATTTTTGAGTTCAAATGACATTAAATTCTAACAGTATGTACCCCAGGGACATGTAAATTTGGTCTTATCTTGATCTTCAGGTGTGATTTTTATTTGATTATATCCAAAAAATCCATCAATTAGTGAATACATAGCATGCCTAGCTATCAAATCCATAATCATGTCAATGTTTAGCAGAGGGAAATCATCTTTTGGACATGTTTTATTTAGATCCCTAAAATATGTGTAGATTCTAATTCTTCCATCTGGCTTTGATGTAGGTACAATGTTGGAGATCCATTCTACATAGTCGATAGACCGAATGAATCCTACATCCAACAGTTTCTTTAATTCCTCTTTAACTAGTAATGCAACATCTGGGTGCAACTTTCTAAGCTTTTGTTTTACAGGTCTTTCCCTTGGCATGATGGATAAATGGTGCATGATAAGATTTGGATCCAATCTAGGCCTATCTACATATGACCATGCAAAATTTTTTTTATTATCCTTTAAGAATTCTGTGAATTTTGGGACTTCTTCCTATATCAATGATGCAGCAAGTTATAGGATTTTCGGCTGCTTTGTAGTGCCTATATTGATTGCTTATGTTGGTTCTATCAAAATAGAAGATCTTTCCTGATAGTGCTCAAGGAGAGTGTCAATTTTCCCATCTTCTAGTCCCTTTGAAAGGTTTTCACCGTCAGATACGCTCTTTATTTTTCTCTTTTCATGATCTAATACTACCTTTGTTAGGTTTTCACCATTAAATCTATCTTTTATATTGTTAATTTTGTAGTTGAAAAACTTGGCACTCTCCTAGTTGAGATTTTGATTCTGTGATTCACTGGTGGAACTTGTTTTTGGGTTGGAGGAACAAAGAAAATTTACAATGGTTTCATCGTCTGGGAAGATTGGGATGTCAATTGGTTCAATTTTTTCCCAATCAATGAGTTTGGGATGGACCAAGGGTAATGGATCGTTGGGTTGGGTAAAGTCACTGGCTATTAAGGTCATTACATGATTATCATTCTCGTTATGGGGAAGATCTATGATGGTATCCTCTTGTTGATTATTTGTCTCACTTTGAATCGAATCGTCATCACTTGAGTTATGGTCACTTTGAATTACGTAGTCAAGTGGAGGCCTTGAACTTTCTCCTTGTGTGAGAATGGGTGTATATATTAGTATAACATCCACCTTTTTGTCTCCCTAGAATTGATCATCATAAATGGTATCCCATTCATACTTATTTGAATCGATGTCAGAGTTGTCCTGTAATCTCATAATTGTCTCAGCTATCTCTTCATTCAATCTCTTTTGGACTACTTCGTTTGCATCTTCACCATATCCAAGTCTAGTTTTATCTTTTGGATGTGTTTTTTTTAGTTGGATAGGTTCAAAAATTCCTTCTTTTTTCTTTCCTATGGGTTGTTTCCTTCATAACCCATTCGTTGCATTATTGTATAGCCCTTCCCATATTGCTTGGTAGGTAATTTGACATGCTGAACAAATTCATCCTCATCTATATAAAGCCAATTGAGAATAGCTCTATCTTCTTCTTCATTTTATTGAGTGTTTGCTTGGATGAATGTTCCATCAAATTTGGTGATGGGAACTGAAGCTTGTGTTCCTGACGTAAATGCCATTGTAGCTTGATGTGTGGAGGTTGTAGGCTGACCATGTGATCTTGGAGAAATAGGTAGGCTAGGGAGACATAGTGAATATTCTCCCACCCCCTTATCATTTAATTGCAACTTCGTGCCAAAATTCTTTATTAATTCCTTTGTTTGGTTACTGTGTTTAGAAGTAGAAACAACCAGAGCCTCTCTATTATGTGAGACAAAGGTATCTTGTTTTTCTCTAAGGTTAGAACAAATCTAACTGCTATTATGATCCACCAATATGGTTATTTCTTGTCCGTCATATGGGAATTTTAGACATTGATGATAAGTAGATGGAACTACTTGCATCTCATGGATCCAGGGGCAATCGAAAAGTATGTTATAAGAAAAGTCTCGATCCAGAAACTAACAAAAAGTATTTTTTACAATAGGTCCCACTCTAATAGGTAGCATGATGAGGCCCTTAGAAGCTCATTCCTCCTCATCATATGCTTTGATTATTATTTTTCTCCTCAAATCAATAGACTCTTCAGAATACCCTAAGGCAAGAACCAATTTCAAAGTACAAATATTTAGACCGGCTCCCCCATCTATTAGGACACGTATGATTTGGGTTTTATGAACCAAGACTTCTAGATAAAGTGATGAATTATGGGGGTGAGTCATGGAGGCATCATCTTTCTCAGAAAAGGATAGGCAGGTGGGTGAGGAAAAGTGTCCCACCATAGCTTGAAATTTGTCAATATCCAAATTAGGGGATATGGTTGTGTCAACGAGAGCCTTTTCCAGAATGTCATTGTGCACTAGCAATATTTTAAGAAGCTCTAAGATAGAAATTTGAGCCGATGTTTTCTATAGTTGATCGACTAAATTGTACTACCTTGGAGGGGGAACAATTGACTTAAATGAACTTCCTTTTACAAAAAAATTCGCCTGTCCCCTCATTGTTGCATTTACCTCCCGATACTCTTGTTTTCCTTTGACTTTGATGATGTTAACTTGCTGGTCATCAGTGTAGATATGATTGACGATGGTGTTATAGACATGATTCACATTTTTTCCTTTGTCACCCGAAGACTCCCCTTTTTGATAATTGGGGAGAGGGTCCTTGAATGCCTGATGATCTTCATTGGCATTATCTCCCTCAACCATTATGGTGCAGTTATCAATCAAATCCTAGACCAAATTCTTTAACCCTTGGCAATTATTTTTCTTATGACCTTTGCATCTATGATAATTGCAATAGTATGAGTCATTCCAAAATGGTGGTTTAACTTGAGGCTCATAATCTCTTTGTGATGGCAATGTGATGGTGTTTTGATTCAACAACTCTTTGAGGATTGATTCAAGAGATTGGCCCAAGGGAGTAAAACTTCGTCGATTTGAAAAAAATTATGATCTGGGTGCATTTGAATTTGAATTATTGTCAAGATTATTACCATGATTATTAGCTATATTTCCTTGGTTGGCGTTGTTTCCCAGATTGGAATTATTATTTCCTTGGTTATTGGAATTTCCAACATTGTTATTGTTACGTTGGACACCTGATATATTGAGAATGGTTGGCTTTGCATTCGCATTGTTGGCATCTACCACCCAATCATTTACAAAATTCTTATTTCAAGTCCAGAATCGTGATTTATCATTGTTGTTGTTATTGTTGCAGTTGTACAAATTTGGACCATCTTTGTCAAGCTTTAGGACTCCTCGCTTGACCAAGGCTCCTTCAATGGTGATTGCATTTTCAATCAGTTTCTCGAATGATTGAGGAGAATGAAGATTGAGCCTATAACTCATCTCTTGATTTAGACTGTCGATAAGGATTTCCATCTTTTTCTTTTCAGGACTAGGACGGGAATATCTTGCAAATAACCTTCTCCATCTTTGCAGGAAGGTGATGAAGGGTTCCCTAGTCTTTTGTTTCGCTTTGCACAAATCAAGCATGGTTATCTAATGTTGTATATTGTAGGAGTATTGAGATATGAACTTATTGATTAACTCCTCAAATGTTTTGATGGGGATAGTGATTTCGGAAAGCCACTCCATGGATTGTCCACCTAGACTTCATGGAAACAAATGCATCAGGTATGTATCTTCATGAGAAGACTCCAAGCTCATATTTCGAAAGTCTCTCACATGATCAATGGGATCCATTTTTCCATTGTATCTATCAAATTTTGAGATCTCACAATGCTTTGGAAAAGGAATCATGTTGAGATTCCTATTAAAGGGATATGGGAAGATATCTTCCAAAACATATTTCTTGTTTGTTCCCCCTTGTATTTCTTTAATTTGTCCTTGTAATGCTCTTATTTGTTGTGTAAGAGCTCTGAAATCATTAAGGGGGGCTTCAAGATCCTCTCTAATCTTTTCTATGTCAAAATCAGAGGGTAGTTTAGCTCCTTGGTTTTCTAACAAAAGAAAGTATCTTTCTTTGTTTCATTCCAAGATTTTGTCCAATAGAGTATGAAATTGAGGATCCTATTCTACTTCTTGAAGCATTTCCTTTGTTACTTCATCCTTATTTGAATTGTTCCCCATGAAAAGCTTGTGAAAATTATTTTCTTCCTTATCACCCATGTTGCAAAGTGGATTTTCCCTTTTGTCCACTTCTATGTGTTTTTTAGATCTTGTGACAACGGGCATAAGCTTCTACCCAATTTTTACTAACTTTTATCACAAATGGGAGAGTGCAATTTGTTGGATATCTTAGTCAGAATAGAATGAGGATTCTATTGATATGACTAAAGAAATTTCTAATTTTTAGCTTGTGATTCCCTAGTTGGAAGGATGATGATCCTGTTATGGGAATTAAACTAGAAATTGAAAATGGATGTGATGATGCACTTTGCGATGTTTTGATCTTAGTTCGAGAAAATAAGGATTTTGCAAAATCCTAATGCTTCTAAATTCTCTATTGCAACACTTGATTGGGACGATTGGAACACTGAATTGCAAGTTGTGGGATTAAAGAGGGATGAATGGGCTGACTGTGATTGTGCCTCTGAGAAAGAGCTCTTTGTTGAAATAAAGCTTGTGAAGATAATGGCTCTAAAGAAAAATCATCAGTAAAACCCCTAGCAAAGTCATGATATCGATGGAGGAAAGTTCGATGCTCAAGGAAAACTTTCCGACTTTGGTATAAAAAATTTCTCCTTTTCAATAGCCTCTTATAACTAAGGGACCTTTTTGGATTTTTGATCCTTTTCTCAAGGGATTTCTTAACAAAGGTTGCAGATTTCCAAACCCTGAGCATAGAAAAAGACCAAACTTGATAGCAGATTGTTTCAGAAAACTCTTTTGACTTAGATAATAGATGTCCTACTATGTTTAATGGATGCACTAAAATTTTCAATGAATGCGCTAAAAGATCAGATCAATGTGTTGGATTGTTGCATGGATGCACTGAAACAAAGCATAAATGCACTATAACAGAGCATATATGCACTAAAACAAAGCATAAATGCATTGGAACAGAGTAGAAATGCACTAAAACAGAACAGGATTGCACTAGAACAGAGCAAGGATGCGCTAAAATATCCAATTAATGCGTTGAGATAGACATGTTTTGATAGTTTTCTGATTTGGATGATCTTTATCTGATTTAATGTTTGAAAAACATGACATTCAGTAGAAAATAGTTATTTTTAAAGTCCTAAAATTAAACAAAAAGTGTATGTTCAAGAATCAAGTGTGATCCTTTTGATTTCCACTGGTATTGAACAAAATAAACACTTTAGATAGACTCACACTTAATTGTCAAAAGCATCATCATAATAATCACTGCCCACATCTTAGAATTGCGTCGACTCACACAGCCGTGTCACCCCCTTGAGGGTGCCTGTGTTTTTGTCTTTTCCAGGCGCGTACTCAAAGTTAGATTTCTTGATCCCTTGACCAAACTGTTTGTGGCAATTATATGGTGAGTGTCTTGGGGGCAAATTCTTCCCTCCCCTTGCACTATGATTATTAGGATGTTCGGAAACTGACATGGTTGGCATCCACACTAAAGTTCGTAGTATGTTTTTCTATTCAGTGCGATAAATGGTATACTCCCTCAGGAGACCTCCCAACCTTTAGAACAAAGGCTTTGGGGATGGTTATCTTTCACACTACTATCGAGTCGGACTTTCATCAACAACCCACTCTAGTTGTAATCCTTGGCTTTAGGTGTTCCCACTTAGGTCGTTCCTCTTAGGTGAGTACTCTTTCCCACCAGAGCAGGCCTTCTAAAGGATGTAATAAAGCATGAAATGCAGTAAATTAAAAGATGAATCTAGCATTTTGATCACCCAGTTAAAGGGAGAGCATAGGCCTATCACCTAACAATCACAACAAACAATTTTGTTCAATTTTAATCCCAAATGACAATTTTCTAAACTAAGTGAAGATGTTGCTTCACAACAAACATGGGATTCATTTTAACCAAGATAAATCAATTTTTTGACTACCCTAGGATTGGTTAATTCCAGATTTAAATGTCTACCCTAGGATTGTTTTATTTTAAACTTATGCAAAAAATAAAAATCTGTGTTCGCGGACGTGTTAGAATTAGGATTAAATTTGACAATTCCCTATATGCGCTAAAAGAACAAATCTATGTGCCAAAATAAAGAACAAATGCACTAAAAGAACATTCAAGTATGCGCTAAAACAAAAAGTAAATGCACTAAAGGAATAGGTATATGCACTAAAACAGAATTTCAAAGCTTTGAAATAGTCCTCGTATGCGCTAAACTTCTTCAAGGATGCGTTAAAATGTGTCTCGTATGTGCTAAACCACAAGTCCAGTCTATCACCTACCAGAAAACCTACAATATAAATAAATAAAAATGGGGCAAGGGCCCCATGGTAGGCACCAAAAATGTGTGTGTGAATATGTGGACTAACTAAAAAGTTAAACAAACACACCAATGTGACATTGTATCAAAGAAATCTAATTTAAAGCTAAACAAACTTTAAGTTGCTTGCTCTCATATTGTGTAAGAAGAAGCTCAACAGAATGACAACCTAGAGAATGAGATGATATGCAAAATGCATTCTTATGCTAAATGATATGATATATAGCTAAGATAGTGAAATTAAAATAGATTATGCAAGCTATTCTACCATGATTATTTATGCTAAGATGATAAAGCTAAGATGATATGCTAAGCTCAAGAAATCTAGGATAATAAAATGTTAAGTGCTTGATTATTCAACTATAATGCTCATGCTATGCAAATAGTTTCCAGGAGTTTCAAAGAGCCAAGAGGTCTTATTTATAGATTTTTGGAGGCAAAAGCTTAGTTGCCAAAGATCAATAGTTGAGATTCAGTCTGGTAGGATGAATGGTGAGAGATTTTGGAGGTTGAGAGAAAGATGGAAGCTAGAGAGAAAAATGAGAAATTTTTCCTCCTACACAACCTTTTTCATTCAAAAATGAAGGAAAGTTTCCATTTGTATAATTCATTTATGAGGAGTTAGTTGGTAGTTGAGGATCAATCCTTTAATTAAATAATTAATTTATATAATTATATGTGACAAGGATTTTAGAAGCTTCCATAATTAAATAATTAATATTTAATTATGTGTGAGAGATGAAAAAGAAAGTTAATTAAATATTTAAAATATTTAATTAAATGTGGAGTGAGGAAAGTGTTAAATTAAATATTTATAATATTTAATTTAAATATGGAGTGAAAAAAGAGTTTAGAAGAATATTCCATTATTTGAATTTAAAAATTCAAACTTAGAGTAATGGGATAATTAATATAAATAAATTATGAAATTTATTTAATTTAATTAAGAGGAAGATAAACTTATTTATTTAATTATATTAGAGGACTTAGAGAAGTGAACGATATAAATAAATAATTAAATTTATTTATATGTAGATGACTTTAGAAGATTAATTAAATAATTCATAGTTAATTAATTAACAAGCTTGATTAACTGTGACCATTTTTAGATGTATACACAAGCTGTGAGACTATTTCTTGCCTATGTTGCTTACAAAAACTTCAAGGTTTATCAGATGGATGCCAAGTCAGCATTTCTAAATGGTGAACTGGATGAAGTGTACATTGAACAACATGATGGATTTCAATTGACTAATCAAGGAGATAAGGTTTGCTGATTGAAGAAAGCATTGTATAGACTTAAGCAAGCCGCAAGAGCATGGTATGCTAGATTGGAGAAGTATTTGTTGAAGCTTGGATTTAACAAAGGTAATGTTGATAGTAATTTGTATTTCAAGATTGATCATGATAAAGATTTGATTGTTGAAGTCTTTCTTGATGATATCATTTTTTGAGGAGATTATAGCTTGTGCATGAAGTTTTCTAATGAGATGTAGAGTGAGTTTGAGATGTCTATGATTGGAGAAATGAAATTATTTTTGGGATTGAAACTTACTAAGCTAGATAAAGAGATCTTTATTTCTCAATCCAAGTATGTGAAAGAACTACTAAAGAATTTTGGTATGGAAGATTCAAAGCCAGTTGGTACACCTATGGTGACCGAATGTAAGTTGACTCAAAATGATGATTCTCCTAAGACAAATCAGAATAGATACAGATCCATGATTTGTGGATTGTTGTATTTGACTCGAAATAGACCTGATATCATGAATGTCGTATGCATTGTTGCAAGATTTCAAGCTGATCCTAAAGAATCTCATGTGACAATTGTGAAGAGGATTTCTAGGTACTTGAAGGGAATAGTTGATTTTGGCCTATGGTATCCTACAGATTATGACCTTACTTTGAGTGCCTTTACTAATGTTGATTCAGCAAGAGATGTGGATGACAGAAAGAGTACTAGTGGTGGTACATTTTTCTTGGGAAATAATCTAATTTCATGGTTAAGTAAGAAGTAGAATGTCATTTCTTTATCTACTATAGAGGCATAATACATTGTTGCTGCTAACAATTGTACTCAAGTATTGTTGATGAAGCTAATGTTGAAAGATATCAGAGTTCTGTATGATGAACCTATTGCTATATTATGTGATAATTCAAGTGTAATTAATATTTATATAAATTTGGTGTTGCATTCAAAAACTAAGCATATATCTATCAAGTTTCACTTTTTGAGAGACAAGGTGAGTGAAAAGGAAGTCAGATTGGAGTATGTGCCTACTAAGGGACAAATTGTAGATATCTTTACCAAGACCTTGCCTAAGGATACTTTTGAGTATCTCAGAGGCAAGCTAGGGTTGATTACCCCTCCTAATAAAAATTAAGATGCATTGACTTGCATCAGTCTGTACATTTCATAGTCATATCTTGTGATTCAAATTGATGTTGTGGTGGCTGCTACTCAAGGGGAGTATTCAGATGTTCAAAAATGTGGTTCAGATCTTGTGTGGAGAGAGATAATGTGTACCTTTTTCATTGACGTCAAAGGGGGAGAAGATTCATCTGAAAATTTATGAAAGAGCTATAAAGAAAAGAGTCAAAATCTAAGGGGGAGAAAGTGCTAAGAGAAAGTTTCATTGATGGTGTTTTTCACATCATGTGTTGCCATCAATGCCAAAGGGTGAGATTGTTGGAGATTGTTGGATGTTGCTGATATGTGGTTGTCATTGATATCAACACTATTGGCATTAATTTCTTTAAGGTTGTATATGTCGAGGATATTGAGAAAATTGTAATAAAATAAGTTTCAAGTTGTCAGTGGTAAGTTGAAGGTTGTCGGTGATGCAGTGAAGTTCAATATGTTGGATAGTTCAGTATACTGATGGTGAGAAGTTTTGGATTAAACGGTTTGTTTTCAGGTATATCTAGTTTATCCACTAAAATTTTTAGAGGTTCGCATGAAGATTTGATCAAATTATGAGTATTTGTGTTCTGATAGTTATTTTGTTGCTTTAGTTGGTGTTCCTAAATGAAGATGGTGTGATTTTGGTAATCTGAGTTGTTGTGAATGCTTTTGTGGTCTTCCATGATACTTGTGGATGTTTCTAGATCATGCTCTATCCGTTTTGTTTGTTTGCATCGATTGTTGTGCTCATGATTGGTGATTTTTTGTTGTGTTCATGTTTTTCATGTTCATGGCCGACAAGGTAATTGTAGCGTGTTGTGGATCTTCGAGGAAAATTGTTTAAGGTGTTTCACATTTGAGACATGTTGTTTTGCATCCCTACTATGTTTTGGCCAACACTATTTGATTCGCATTGATAATTGTTTATTAATTTGAGCCGATAGTTTGTACACATTTTATATTTTGTTGGGTCAACATGTAGTTGATGTTATCCCTAGTTGCAGATATATATAATTGATTGTTTATATCATTTGAGACATGCAAGGAGTGAGATGTGTGAATGCTATGTGTGAATAAATTTCAGATCTTTTGAAGGCAGAAGTAAAGTGTGAAGAAGAGTGAGCAGAAGGAAGTGTGTTCATATGCTTAACCGAAACTGTAATCAAGCATTAGCAAATGCTATTTTCTTAGTTCAAGATCTCTCAGATGGATGTAATCTGAATATGACTATAAGATAGTGTGTCTTTCTTTGGGCAGTAAGCCTTTTTGTATTTCAATAGTGAGCTCTAGGTAGTGTTCCTGAATGCATGTGCATTCCCCATTTACAATACTTTTAATAGAGTATAAACTTGTGGATTAACCTCCACTGTGGTTTCCCCCTAACAGGCTTTCCATGCAAAAATCTTGGTGTTATGTGTGTTTTTGATGTGGTGATGGTTTTTGCTTTCATTTTTAATTATCAGATCTAAGAATAAGTTTAATAAGTATAATTTCTATGACAATTGATTTACCCCCCCTCTCAGTTGTCTTCCCTTGTGTTTCCAACACTTATATCCCTGGTAGATTCTCATGACTGGAGCCTATAGAGGCGTTACACTTCTCATTGTAAGTTGAATTGTAATGGCACCCCCTTCGGCTGACCAACCCGAATATGACCATTTTCTTCACTCCTTCTTCAAATTGACTCCTACTCATTCCATTTTCATCTTCTTCACATATTTACACAACTCTTCACAAGCTCTAAGCACTGAACTTGATCACTCTCCAAGCATTCCAACATTCACTTCAAGCATTCAAGCAACACTTTGCACTCCACAACAACAACACCATCACTCCATCAACTCAATAGAGCAAGTGTGGAACAACATCATTGCAGCAGAGGCCCGAGTCCTCTCATTTTCTCCCCCATTCACCTTGAGCGCTCTTGGTGGAGGTGGTAAGATTTCTACTCCTCTCCTCTATTATTTGGTTGAGTAAGCATATTTACTATTTTGTAATGTTTTAGTTTTCTTTGCTTCATTCCTCTCTTTATCATATTATTTCTCTATCATTGCAATCTTGGTTGTCTATGGAGGTGGAAACACCTAAACGGGGGTCTGACTAAGGCAGACCCCTATACAGCCCCCCAATATTTTTTCTCTTTGATTGTGTGTAGGTGGAAGCATTCTTGGAGCTAGTTGGTGAATGAGTACCTTTGTGAGATCATCCTCGCTATCCTTACTCTTGTTTATCTACTTTATCATATTCGTGAATATCTTACTTATGTCATAGTGTCATTTTGGCCTTTTGAACATAGTTAGTTGGGCCATTAGTTTTTTTTCTAGAGGACAACCTTTTTCTTTATAATCTTCTGATCGTACGAATTCCAATGCACCTGAGAGATGATAGCGCATCACGCTATCATCCTCGAACTGCACTTTCATCCTTGGGTAGAGAGCTCTTTGAGATACAAAGTTGAACCTAAAAATCATCTCACCTAGCCCCATTCCAAGTCTCGGGTCTGTAGAGTGATTGAAGGAACTTGTAGTCCTCATCATTCTCATCCTTCATTTCCTAACATCCCTTTTAGCTGAGGTAAGTTAGTCCATCCTTCTACTCTCACCCTCTATGACCTGGGGCCTTGATGTGGTTGGTCCCCCTCTCTTACACTTACAAACACCTTAAAGTACTTAACAGTAGAAACCTTGCTAGTCCATAGTTCATAAGGAGTCTTTGTGATGTTACCTCTAATTTGAACTTTGTTAAGAATATAAAAAGCAATGTGGATTGCTTCTCTCTAGTATGCATTAGGTACATTTTCCTCTTTCATCATAGTCCTTGCAACCTCTTGAATATTTTGATTCTTCCTCTCTACAACTCCATTCTACTGAGGAGTTCTAGGAGGAGAAAAATGTCTCTTTATACCATGCTCTTCAAAAAAATTATTAAATTCACTAAAAGTGAATTCTCCACCTCTATCAGACCTTAAACATTTGATTCTCGAGTTCACTTAATTCTCTACGCTATCCTTGAACACTTTGAATCTATCTAGAGCATGAGCTTGAGCTTTCTCCCTAAGAAAAGTAACCCATGTCATACTAGAATAATTATCAATCAAAAGCATACAATACATATCACCATTAAGACTTCATGCTCTTGTGGGACCATAGAGGTCTGTATGAATCAATTCCAGCATTTTGGTAGTTGATTGTTCTTTTCCTTTAAAATCGTATGTTGTTTGTTTTCCCAATTGACAACTTTTGCAAATAGTATTGGTGGGATTTATGATTTTAGGTAGATCTCTAACAACTTCTCTTGAACTAATCCTAATCAAATTGTCAAATTTTACATGTCCCATCCTCCAGTGCCATAGCCAGCTTTCATTAACTTGAGACACAAAACACTGACCATCAACACCCTTAAGCCTATAAATGTTTCCATATGTTCTTCCTGCAACTATCACAGTTATAGACCCTTTTTTATCTCACAGGTATTATCCTAGAACACATGTTTAAATCCTTTGCTACACATCTTTCCAACACTCAAGAGATTATGCCTTAATCCCTTAACATAATAGACATCATCAGTACTGTGTTTTCCATCAAAACTAATTGTTCCTTTTCCAATAATCTTTTCACCTGAATCATCTCCAAACATGACTATTCCTCCATCATACTTTTCAAGTTTAGTAAACTCACTTTTGTCTCTAGTCATATGATTTGAACAGCCACTGTCAATTACTCAATAATCATCATCTTGTATAGCATGAAAGGCAGTAACCAAAGTACCTCCCATCTCATCCTTCTTGGTTTTTGGACTGCATTCCCTTGCACATCTTCCATGGTTAGTAGACAAATTTATTCTCCAAGGCTAGAAACAAGCATTCATCTTTATCATCCTCAAAATTAGACTCATCATTAGAAATTCTAGCATCTTCTCTAACATAATAAAATTTCTTGAAATTTTTGTCCTTTTTGTCTTTATTATCCTTGTTCTTTTTGTGTATGGCTCTATTTGGACATTTTGAAGCATAGTGACCAATATTTCCACAAATAAAACATTTAAAGGGTAACATACCTTTGTACTTACCGATACCTTTCTTCAACTTCCTTGTAAAATTTTCTTCCAACTCCTTTGAACCTTCACTATCTGAATCATAGATTCTAACTTTGTTGCTTTGAAGGTCGTTTCTGTTTTCTCCTTTTCTTTTTGAAACTTCCTCATTCCAGATGCAGTCAAGGTGCCAAATAGTTGTTCTCTAGTGAATTTCTTTGGATCATACACTTCCTCAATGGCTGAGACCTAGTCACGGTAACTCTCCTATAGGGTCATTATAATCTTCTCCATTACATCTTCATTTTTCAAAGTACCACCTTGATTTTTGAATTCACTTACTGCAATATCAACCCTTTGAAAGTAGCTTGCAATGTCCTCACCTTCTTCCATTTTCAAGTTCTCATATTTATGCTTTACTGTTAACTTCTTTGATAATTTGACTCTATCATTTCCTTCATAGATATCTTTTAACTTTTCCCATAATTCATAACCAGTGTGTAATGAAATAACTTTCATCACTTAGTCCTAGATAAAACACTATAGATTTCATACCTTGCTTTTTCATTTTCCTCATAGGCATAAATCTCATCTACAGAAGAAGGACCACTTGTCGACTCAAAATATTTTATCTCAATAGCTTTCCAAGTCCTGAAGCCAAGAGAGATCAGATAACCTCTCATCTGCACTTTCCAATCACTATAGTCAAATCCATCAAACACAAGGATTGACAATTTGTGCGCCATCGGATCTACCTCAAGTGGTTAATCTCTTCTCTGAGGAACCAAATCTCTAATACCAATGGTTGAAATGCATAAGACAACTGAGAGGGGGGGTGAATTAGTTGTCACAAATCACATTCACAAATCTCAAAAAATTATGAACTCCACATCCACTTTAATTTGTTATTAAGTATGAGCATGAGGTGTAAATAATTGAAAGCAATATCATCACAAGAAACACAAAATTTACATGGAAAATTCAATAAGAGAAAAACCACGATGAGGATTAACTCACAATATAAGAGTAATTGCAAAATTGATTACAAAGAGGCTCACTGCCAAAGATGGGACTCACTATCCAAATACAAGGCTTACTTCCTACAAATAGGACTCATTGTCTAGAAGGGAGGCTCACTACCTACAGATAAATAAAGATAACAAAAAATCCACCACAACTTGCACACATCTGTAGCCTTGATCAAAGAATTGCAGACACCATCAACTCACTACTTTCAGGAGTCAAACACATTAAAGAATTGCTTCCTTAATTCACTTTCACACACTCTTTCTTCTCACACTTGTGTCTTTCAATCGTTAACATCTTGTCTTATATATATACCATCTTCAACCTTAGAAACTTTCTCCAAGGGCGGCTACACACACTTCATATTACAAATTCAAATTAGGTCGGCAAATCAACATTCTCGCAGTGGAAGAGAATGAGGGTGGACCAAAACAACACTTAACCAAGACCCAAAACAACATCTCAAATAAATCACATGCTTCCTTAATTGATACTTATCCTTTGCATGATGTGTAGACACCAAGTCAACCAAACCTAATGAAAACACCAATGAACATTGAAGTATGCACATTGCAACAAGAAGATAACATGTGGACCACACACTGAAATACCTTTTAGAAGCCTTCAGATTCATCTACAACAATTGCAACAACTTTCATACATAGAACACTTTCCATCAGTCCAACCGGACTGTACAGACACATATAGTAACTCTGGAACTAGTCTTCTGAAGCACCAAACCATGAACACCTTTGATAGAACACAAATAACACCATTACTAGCCTTCTTCCAGATCTAGAAGACCTTAAACAAACCAGCAAAGGATTGTGGAGTAGAAACATTTATCTCATTCCATAGATAAACAACTCTACCATACCAGTTCTCAAACCGATGAACACAACTTTCACTCTTCATCAAACCAAAATCTATAATCTAGGATATATCACCCAAGGATGCCTTTAAACAACACTACAAATTTGAATAAGGATTGGATCAACATAGAAAAAATGTGGAGCCCATACTGGAGCACATTTTGAACATACACACAACTCTGTCTTCACTATTTATTAATTTTCTCAAAAGCACTTGGTAACTCATCATATCAACACACCTACAAAACCATAAAGATAGCTCCATGTACTCACAACATCTCTACAGTATCTCAACTATACATGTACCACTTGTAATCACTTGATTCTTTTCACTGCAACAACCTGTACTTTGTTGACATCAATGACAACATTAATGAAAAAACCACCATACTCATTCATACTTGCAATAGCACCAAATTTAAAGAATTTGAGACTTTAGAAAAATTATAGCAATGTACAAATCAAAATGGATTTGTTCAATTTTAAGCACCAAAGTTTGAGTGTTCCTAATTGCCTTATCCATCTTAATGTGATCAAAAAATGAAAATGCATCCAATTTTCAACAAAATAAAGGTGTTTGTGCATCAAAAAGATAAAATTTTTTTGGTCAAAATAAAAATCATTTAGTTTTATGAGCACCAAATTGACAATGAGAGTTGTGGGTTCGATTTTATGAGCACCAAATTGAAAATGAGAGTTGTGAGTTCAATTTTTAAAACACCAATTTGAAGAGTGTTCTAACTATGAAAGCTTTTAAAATTAAAGTGTTCTTGGACCGTTTGCTAGCCCTATAATGAAACCATTAGTTGTTCTTATGAAAACACATGCCATATTCTTGCAAGGGCTATACAAACAATGTTAGCAACTTCCTAAACACACAACAGTCACACGTTAACATTAGGTAAATCCGTGAAATTAAAGAAAATCTTTGCAAATTGATAGATTCAAAAAGTATATCAAAATCAACCTTGTTCCCCATAATAGCAAATAAAACTTAGGTCAATAGCATCCCTGTAAATGCCAGTTCAAAAACTTATGTTTAGAAAACTTACAACAAAAATGTCAATAGCGATATAGTTTGAATCAATAGTACCACTTTTTAAGTCAATAGCATCACTTTTTAGGTCAATAGCAACCAAACAAAGGAGGCAATCACATGCTAGTTTGGAGTGGAAACATTCCAATTTTGGCAAAATCGATCGAGAACTTGTAATTTCCTATCAAAACTCAAAGAAAAAGTTAAAGTTAAGGACCTAGGTCCCACCGGGCATGCCAAATGTCGTAAGGGGGGAATAAAGCATTATGGAAAACAAAAAAAATATGAATTAAACAAAGCTTAATTCAAACAAGATTAAGATCCCTAAACCCATTACTCATGAAATGCGAAATGAAAGTCGTGAACTTAATCAAATAAGTAATTAAGAACCTTAAATGAATCCAAAAGAATCAAATCTTACCATACCATATCGAAGTTGTGTTTGCATTGATGTTTGGATGTCAGATTGCTTGATTCAATGCAAACTCCATTGTTGATGTTGTAAAAGTTTCAATGTGTGTAAAATAGTGAGCTAGAATGTGATGATAACTCGTAACGCGCTCAAGAGATAATTATGTAGTGCTTCGCTTATGTAAATTCTAGATCATTTGTGAGAAGGTAGAGGATTGTTTTATAGATTTCACGTTTCAAGATGAATGGTCAAGATGCAATAATGCAAAATCATAGTCAATGGTTAAGAACTGTTGAGAGGAAATAGATTGCCATGTTAGCTTTTGTGATCAATCTAATTAATGATGTTGATTGATAATCAGGGGATTTAGATTGCATAATCTGTGTGATTGATGAAATTAAATTGAGTATTGAGTGGGATTGAGGAAATAGATTGACAGGTTAGTGGAATTGACGAATAAATGAGTTAGTCAACTGTTAAGAGTGAGAAATCAGTGATTGTGATTGGCTTATTCATAAAAGGGGTGAAGATAATTAATTAATTGAATTAATTAATTAGTATTTTGAGTTGAACGTGCAAGTCATATTTGACTTCAACAAATAAAGTTATATTTGTTTTGTTGACCTTTTTTGAATGACATTGAATAACTAATTTAATTTTTCAGGTTTAGAAAGGGGAAAGTGATTTAAGTAAACTATTAAGTAATAATAATTTAATTGATTTAGGAGACTAAAATAAATTAGTGATATAATTAAATAATTGATGTTATTTAATTAATCAGGAGGAATAAAACTTAGATTAATGATGATATATTGAATTGATTAAATAATTAAAGATTATTCAATTAATAGAAGAAAATAGGGTTTTTGATGAAAATGGTGTGGAATGCAATGATATTAGTGATAATGATGTCGATGATGAAAAATGGCATTCATGATGTGTGATATGTGTTAGGTCATTTTTATATGTCTACACTACTTAAACCTAATTACATATTAAACAAAAACAATCTCCCCATAACCACTTTCATACAATTTTTGGAGGAAGTAATGAATTGCACATATCTAATACACAAACAAAGTTGCAGTTGAAATGGTTTCTAATCTTCAACAAATAGAATCAATGCAACATATCTAACAAGCACAATGAATATTTGTAAATGTTAGCTTCTCATCTCAACATATTGACTATAAACTTCAATTATATAATTATTTATTACAACTTGTAATGTATTTATCAAAATGATCTACAAATAAACATTGTGTATATTATTTTCAATCATATGCATTTATATTCATGTAATAATTATTATATACAAATATCATTAATAAACAACCTGTTACATATTTAACAAAACAAATACTCTTGTGAACCACTACTCATGAATCATGGGTCAATGAGTTTGACTCGAAAACTACACACTTGATATCATAATTTGACACGCTGTGGAAGAAACCTCCTACTTATCAAAACAAATACTATTACCTATTTCCATATATATCCATTCGGCCGGTTTTTTTGTTTTTTTGTTTTTTTAATTGTTTGATTTTCTTTGGCCTTTGCTTTTTCCGAGGGACGCCTCAACAGGGAACGCATTTCTTCATTTCCCTCATTTCGAGGAAGAGCTGCGTCAAACATCTTTGCAGCCTCTTCCAGTCGAACTCACTCGGCTCTTACCCCAACATTCTCTTCCTTTTAAAAAAATTGATTAGCGTTCACGTTTCGCTCCCCAACCTTGCACTTATGGCTTCTTCTTCGTCATCTCATCAACAAAATGCTTTCTCTGGAATTGAACCTCCAAGCAAAATGAGAGAAATTTTTGAATCTTCAAGCTTGAATGATGTGTTCATCAACCACAGAGACCCCGATTTCGAACACACAGGCTACGAGCTCAACAGTTCAGAGTAAGTTTTCTGCCTATTTCTAATTTACTTGTCAAATCTATTTATAATTTGCTTCTTGCAAAACAGGTTAGTGCAATGAACGAACTTTCTTTCTCATCAAATTCCCTTATTCATGTTGTTCTAGTGACTGCAAAGAAATAGTGTCCGCCGTGGAGAAAGAAGTACAAAGGAAAGAACTTTTATATGTTGCCAAGCATCCAGTCGGACTTCATAAGCTCGTTAAAGATTTTGAAAGGCGGTGCCTGAATAAGCTTGTTCCAGATTTTGAAAGCCAATCTGGAATGAAGAAAGCTACTGTCGTTGGCATTTTTGGTATAGGTGGAGTTGGGAAGACAACTCTCTCCAAAGAGTTGTTTAACCAAAAGAGATCAAAATACACAAGATCAAGTTTTCTGTTTGATGTGCGGGAAGCCTGTGCCAGCGGTAAATTACCTTCATTGCAAAGTAAACTCCTCAAGGATATCTTCTGTGAAGATCACAGATTTCGAAGTCTCGAGGAAGGGACAAGCTGTCTGAGGGATCGTTTGGAAAGGAGCAGCTCTTCGGGCTTCCTAATTGTTTTAGATAACATTGATCATGTGGAACAGTTAGATGCCCTATTAGTCATGGATATGTTACACAAGTCTGGTAATAATCTCATAATTATTACAACCCGAGATGCAGGGGTTCTTGTAATTGCAGGAATTGACATTGCTTATAGTTTAAAAGGATTGTATAGAGAAGATGGGAGAGAGCTGTTTTGTTGGCACGCTTTCGACAAACCCCTTCCATTTAGCGGATACGACTCTCTAGTTGAGGAATTCGTTAAAATGTGTGGAGGCTTACCTCTGTCTCTTATGGTTCTGGGCCGGCATGTTTTTGGTAGAGAGCAGTGGTATTGGCAGAAAGAATTGCAAAAATTCAGCTGGAATCTTCACGGGGATATAAAATGGCTATTGAAGATAAGCATTGATAGATTAGATGACGAAGAAAAACAGGTTTTCATGGATATAGCTTGCTTTTTTATTGATAAATCTATCACCAAGGCCATGACCATATGGAAGGGATCTGGATGGAGAGCTCGTCATGCTTTGGAAACACTAAAAGAGAAATGTCTTGTTGAGGAAATTGAAGTAAGGTATCTGAATAGGCTAGAATATAAGTGGGAATCTAGCGCAGATGGGTCTGCTTTGAGAATGCATGACCACCTTCGGGACTTGGGAAGAGAAATGGCAGATGAACTAAGCCATCCTCGTCGTGTATGGCATTCCCAAGTTCTTAAATCTTTGGTATGCTTGCCATTCTACGATATTTTCATTTCTTATTGATATTTATTTTTATTTCTTGTTGATATCTAAATTCTGAAATTCTTATTATTACCCTATTGTAAGCGCGGCATTCTGTGAATGCAGGAATTAAATGGATTCCAAAACATCCTGGCGCAAGTCAAAGGCAGGTGTTTCCATTCTTTTTTGGACAAATCCATGGGTTGTGGAGTTACATTCTTTTTAGGGGAACCGGAAGATGATTCTGATACTTCTCTGCTATGGCTTCAGCTTGAGTACCTGGGTTGCCCTCAATCTGACCTAAATGCAGATCAAAACTCAATCATTCCTACATGGATTCCTCTTCAAAATTTGCAAGGTTTAATGATCGGCAATGGGCGTTTCCAAAAATTGTGGCACAGGGATGTGAAGGTATTTTGTTCTGCTCCATCGAAAATTAAGTCTTCATTATTGGTATACTAGATGTGCATTCTGTTATAGTAGTTTCCTTTGTTTATAGTCGAAAGTTTGAAATAAATATATTTTGAATATCAGGTACCTTCCCATTCAAAAGGGCTGCAGATTCATGACACCTTTCGGCAAAAGTTTCCAGATTTATTAGGAAAGTTAAATAATTTGGAAAAGATAGTCTTACATTTCTAAGGACATGCAAATGGATGGTTGATCTTTATTAGTAGACCTCAAAATGAATCTTGGTCGTTAAATTGCGATAGTCTGGGAATTAACAGGGGACCTGGCTTCAAACAATACTGCAAAGGCAAAGTCCTTGGTAATCTATAATTTCCAACTGGTTTGGGAGGGGGAAGTGGCTTCGAATAATGAGGGATGGTCTAGAATAGCAACAAGTGGCGTTAAAAATATAGAGATTAAAAGCCAAAAACTTTTAACGAAGATCTAATTACTGGAAATTGTTGTCGACGCCTGGAATCTCTCAAAAAAAATTATATGGAAAATCTTATTGTAGAGGATTTAGCAAAGATTAAAGACATTCGATTGTCTTGAAATTACCGACAGTAAACATTTGAACAACACCTGATCTCATAAATCTAGTAGTATTTAACGTTCACGAATGCCCCGAGCTCGAGGAGTTGATTCACCACGGAATCAGGGAGTGTTAATCTGATTGAGGAATTAGGGGGGGAGGGGGGAGATTTTATTGTGGTAGTTAGAAAATGTCCTGTTTTATGGTAAAGGGAACAAGTATTAGCTGTAGAGTTGGATTAGATTCGGAATTCTTTGCTGGAGGTCTTGGACTGCTCCGTGTATAGGAATAAAGAGTCAGATATACGGAAATTCTTATTTTCTGAAATAGCGGACAATGGAGATGTAATGGCCGAGAAACATTAATTGCTTTTTTGGTAAATATTCTAATTTGATAAATATAATCTTATATGTTGAACTCTATATTCAATCTAGGTCCTTAAAATCTATAATAATTTAATTTAATATATTATTACTTATAATTATTATTTATTAGTTCATACATTACATATAGTGTGAGATTTGAGTCTGAAACAAGTCTCATGTTTGCAAACCACTATTTAGTCATCAGAAAACAAGTTTGATCTGTCATTTAATGGTAAACAAGGTGCCATTTAATAGCAAAAGCTTCCAAAATATCAGGTAAAAGCTTCCAAAATCTCACTTATCACATAAAAACCTGATAAACATTGATTTGACAACTGGATAGAAACATTTTATTTCCATTTATAATGTTTTTTCTCAATTTGATGGTAACTTTCTCTTTTCATTTACATTGTTTTATGTTTTAAATCTGTATGGAAATATTTCATAATCAGATAATACTTAATTTCTTTAAGAATTTCTTTAAGATAAAAATGAAAGATTATTCTACATTTATTCCATTCCATTATTTAGCATTTATTATTGATTGTATAATCAACCCATATGCAACTAGAATTTGCATGTACAAACACACACTTTCTAACATATTAACATGCATATAATTTTCTCTTGACATAATCCTTGAGCCTTCTTTAAATGCAAGTGCTAGTAATAAGACATTACATCAGATTTTGATGAAAATGTCAATATTTTTATTAATTAAAAAAAAAAACATAAAAAAAAGTTTTATATGAAATCACACTTCGAAAGTCTACATGAAGCAAAGTCCAAATCAAAACAATCAAACAGAAAAACTGCTAAATGACAAGAGCTATATCAGAAAGTGGAGGTGACGGGTCTCTCTCACCTGATCTACCCCATACATGAGAGGGGATTGCACTTAATTTTAGTTTTAATAAAAATAAACTTGTTTAACTCCCTCAAATATCACCTAAATCTGTAAACTAAACATGAATGAGGAATTTTTTTTACTAAGAGAATCGTCCAGAATGCCTTCAGGGAAAACTAATCGAACTGTTTTAGAACTTACAGAAAAAAAGGATTCCACATTTGTACGAAATATGAGTTTTCAAATTTTATTAATTAATATATTTATAGATATACAATGTAAATTGCAATAAGTACAAGGAGAATATTAAAGAGAAAACTCCAGAGCAGAAAATATAGAGCAACAGATATAAAAATAGGAGATGAAATTCTTTTATAAAGCATCAACAAAAGCATTTTGTAAAAGTATTTATTTGTTAATATAAAATTTAATATTCTGCAGATTTGTGAATTCGATATACTTGTTTTTACTTCAAATAACATGTTTGTTTGAGCAAATTTGAGCAGATTTAATAGATATAACAGAGCATCCTTTTAACAGTTAAAAACAAAGGACGCACATAAATTCCTTCAACTTGAAAGAGATATAGGAGGACAATGTGGTAATAAGTGTTTTGTTTCTGGTAATGTATAAAGAATACTTCAATAAATTCAAACGTATCTTGTTTTTATAATTGACAGAATTGAATTTTGGTTGCCTGCAGGTTCTTTTGCAGTTGAGAGAATTGAGAGTTACTAAGTGTTTACGAGTTAGTTCTATGCCGGATGAACTCTGTGCTCTCCAATCGCTTGAGCAATTGGAGTTATCATGTTGTCCTTTGCTATCTTCACTTCCTCGTTGTTTTGGGGATTTAAGAAACCTGCGATATTCAGATTTGAGCAGATGCGGGCGATTGGAGGAGTTGCCACATTCTTTCGAGCAGCTGATACGGCTGAAATATCTCAGGTTATTACGTTGTTGGAAGCTGAAGTTGAAGTTAGATATGCTGAAAAACATCACTACGCTGGAATATTTGATCTTGACAAGATGCCCTGAATTGGAAGAGTTGCCTCATGAAACCACAAATCAGGCGTCTTTGAAAAGGCTTTTTGTGGAGGGCACTAGCGTAAGGAATGTACCAACTAACATTGGTGAGCTGCACAATTTGGAAGAGCTGAGAATTGGGAGTCCGATGTTGACAAGCTTGCCACATTCTCTTGGAAAGTTGTCTCGCTTGAATAGTCTTCTGATTGATGGTTGTCCTCAATTGGAATATTTACCCCAATCTCTCTGCCTTCTTGATCTCCTAAAGCAAGTACAAATACGCGCTTCAGGACTCAGAAAATTGCCTTTTGGTGCTGCTTCTTCTAACTTTGAGCTCACAGGCCAACAAGTCTCCAACTCTGCTTTCAATTTGAGGGTAAATGTTTAATGATATTCTTCTTTCTATATTCAAAAAACAAATTTGAAACTAGTATAATATGTAAACAAGAATCGTGGCAATTAATAAAAATCGAATGTATCTGTGCACAGCAAAGTATAACAGAGTATGGAAGCCTGCAAACAGATTTTCCGAATAAATTGTAAGTATCCTGTCATTTCATGTTTTTCAGCGATCTGTTTTCTCCTAGCTTTATAAGTTTTCTTTGAGACTCATTTTAGTATGCAATATTACAAGAATTTTCTTGGATACCTTAATATGTTTTAACCGGTTAGGTGATAGTCGGATTTGAATAATACATTTAAATGTCATTCTATAATTTTACTTAAGCGGTGTATTTGAAGGCAATTCATATAACTCACAATATCGAATGTTATGGCCTCCAAATTACAGACCTGCAAGTTTAGAGAGTCTGAGTCTGGTAGCAAATTCCCAACTTATGGAGATCCGAATTCTGCCGCAATCGCTGAACATTTTAGAAATATGTGTTTGCAAAATGCTGAAAAACGTGAGCGGTATTGGTGGTCTGGTAAAGCTTCGCAAGTTGGAAATATGTAGCTGCCCAGAGTTGGACGGGCTCCCAAGCTTTGTAGATTTGGTTTCCTTGCAAGAATTTAAAATCCAAGGCTGCCCCAAAGTTGATATAATACAAGGTTTGGAACACTGTACATCATTGCAGATTTTGACAGCGGATATGCCACTTATAGAGAGTTTGGTGAATGTGGAAGAATTGAGGAGAGTATCTCTGTCATGTGACAACATATCGGCTCTCAAACTTTGCATTTTGTCAATCAAGGTAATAATTTGAGCTTTTGGAAACCCAACTTGCTTATAAAATGTTTTTGTTGATTAATGGAATGTTCTACAAACAATAATTTTTACAGAAGTGCCCATGGGAAATGATGATACGTGGAAGGGGAATCCATTTTGTGGAGCCAATTTTAGACTCTTTGTCGTCGCCGAATCTTACGGTGTTGCTGTTAGAGAAGGATTCAGACTGGGACAATATTACACAAGCTCTGTTCAATGCGGCATTCTTATTGTACGAAGAATTAAAGAAAAGTAATAATGAGGAAAGTGGAAGTAGCGTGAATAAATCGGCGGGGAAAGTGGTACACATAGTTGTTTGCAAAGAGGGCTCTTTAGCTTTTCTAGAGTACTTAGTAGGAAGTAAATTCGGCAGCAATCCAAACGCTAAACGGCGGAAAGCAATGTTAGCGACCGGCGAAGATGAAAGAGTTGTGGCGGCCTTCGACGAATTAGTTTCTAACAGGTTTTAAAATCGTATGTCAAGGTCCACCAGTGCTAATAAAATTTCAAATTTCTTAACATGCTCTTCCAATTTGTCTTTTTATTTTCATGTAAAGATATAATGAAATTGTAGAGAACATAAGCAATGATGCGGAGACTAGTTACAACAGATTGTTGCATTCGACGAATCATGAAGTTTGTGTAAAATATGCTGCTGCAACAGATAGTTCCAGATGCAGCGGCATATGTTAAAAAGTGTATTCAGATTTCAAGTCAGTCAATCCTTGTTGACTTAAGTTTTCTCCCCACCTTAAAGTTGGGACTTTCAATATTTTATAATGTTATTTTAGCACTTACAGTATTAGGGTATGAAATATTGTATACTTTCTCTTAGAGTTAAAAGGTGTGAAAGGTATTTATTATTTAATTAGAGAATATTTATTTTTGATGAAAAAATATTATATAATATTAAATCAAAAGTTAAAATGTATAGTCAAAATTACAAAAAATATTGATGATATGAAATCACACTCTCAAGTTAAATTGATAAAGTTGGGAACATCAAGAACACATTGTTCCAAAAAGTCAAAACAACCACACAAAACAATAGACATGATCCACAAGGGAAACAACCAACAAGTCATAAGTTAAATAAAAATTAATTGAAAACCGTAACAAATATGCTACAAAGGCAAGTCTAATGTTGGGGGGAATTGACCATAAGGATTATCCCACTATCCACCTATTAGATCTTTTCCATCATCTACAAGTTCCTAGTTAGTATTTTCACCTTCGTTAGGATATTCTTGTAGCTAGTTTTGCACATAGTTCTCAGTGGAGATATATCAAGAGACAATCAAGGGAATTTCCCATGATTTAGAGGGGGCCACCCATGCCACTGAGAGGATGTATAAAAGTGTGACTATCCACCTTGTTGGTTGGATGATTAAAGAGGTGGCAAAATCCAACCAAAATACTACCTAGGTGAATGTGGTTGGGAGAAGTGGAAGCCTCTAATAATTGTGAGGTAGCTCTAGGAGGACTTAGAGTAGCAACAAGTTGGAACAAGGGATCTCAAATTAGACAACAAAGAAGGATGAGGTCTACACACAATATAATGAGAATTTCTCCAAATTCAAGTAGGGTTTGTGTTTGGATTAAGGTGTTTGAATATTCACAAATATTGATATTGGTTAATTAATTGATTAAGCCTATGTTTGTAATTGAATGTTCATCTAGTGATGTCACTTTGTGTGACCTTGCATGGTGAGCTATCATCCTACATGTAAGGTGACAAGGATGACATGTCTCCTCAATTTGAGGAGGTAGGCATCCCACTTTGTGGGCCCCTTTGTGAAGCTAATTTAGTCGCTCATGTCAAGGTATGATAGATTATGATACAAAAGGAGTTGGAAATAGAAAAGTAAAATGATAAGAGGGACCTAGTTATGTAGGCGTGAATGCATGCAAGGGTGTTGCGTGTATGCATGCAAGGGTGTTGCATGTATGTAGGTGCTTTGCATGTTGAGGAGGTGATTGGCATGCAATAAGGCATTGGGCACACAAAGGTGCAGTTGTGCTTGCATGGAGGTAGTTATAATATGCCATGTGTGCTTTTATGACATTGACTTTTAGACGCATCTTATTTTACATTGTAAACTATAAATATGATACTTGTGGAGTAGTGTGTAGATTATGAGATTGTTTGCAAGTATTGTTATGCTACCATAATTTCTTTAGAAATCTTATTGTTGAAGGCTCGTGTAAGAGCTTGGCTTTGAAAGTGTATTGTAACCATATTGTTTACAAATTAATACATTGAATTGTGCTTTTGAAGTGTGGGTTTTTCTCCTACAAATGTTTTCTCCATGTAAACATTGTGTTATGGTATTGTTTTTTTTTTTTTTTTATGTTTATGATTGTGTATCTTCTCATTGTAAATGTTTAAGGGTTTTGAAAAATATGCACTCTCTCCTTAGTAGATTTCTATAAGAAGTTGTTTCCACTCATCTTTCTTCCTTTTAATTGATATTAGAGCTTGGCCAATTTTGGTTTGATTATTGGGTGGAAGATTTTTTGAACTATCTTAGTTTGAGTAGAAGCTCAAGTAGTAGAGTTTTTTGATTTGTTGTACTTTACAAATCAGATATCCAATTTGTTTTACTTTGGCTTGGGCATTGCTATGGAGCAATGTACTAACACCCAACCCAAAACAAAATCAACTCGAGATTTTCGCATTTTTTGGCGAGTGCAAAACACTACTTTTTTCATATCGCCACTTTTTGGCCCATCATAATCTTGCACATACTCATTTCAACATTAGTAAAAGTGGTTGATGGTAAGGTGGTCATGGGGATTGTGGCATTAAGGATGGAGTCCAAAATAGGTTGAGTATTGACAACACTTTATGTGAAAGAGTTGGAAAACTCAAGATCCACAATGGATGTACCAATAGTGTGAAATGCCATGAGTCTTGAACTACAACTCATTGAAGTATTGGCAATAAGACACCAAGTTTCACAACACCAAAAGTGTACTTAAGATGAACACAAAAATGGTAAACGGTAGATAACAAACACTAAAAAATGGAAAACAAATAGGAAACATAATAACAAAGGTCTCAAAGAATATTTTTTTGGCCAAGATGAGCATGAAAGGGTATCTGAGACTTGGTTGGGTGTTTTAAAAGTTCAAAGTTTGATTGTGTACTACACTATTTAAGGATGTTGATTCTACTTGCAAACAGTTGTAACAATAAATAAATTTTTAGAATTTGCTTAATGTATTCCAATTTGATGCAAAATCCAAGAATGCAAGAATGTTGATAATGCTTGAACAAATTATAATGCAACTTTCAAATCTGAAATGTAATAATTGACTGATTGTAAGATGCAAAGACTTGAAAATGATGACTTTTGAATGTTAATTTTGATTCTAACGAGTGCACTTTCTTTCACCTTTATGAACTAAATGCGAAATTCCTAAAAACATACAATCACAAATTCCAAAATAAAGATATTCAAGTATACTGAAATTGAGTAGACAAAGACAATCAGCCGTGAAAAAGTCTGTTGAAGCACCTGTACAATGGCAGGGTTAGCTAAGGGCATCCAAGTCCTTGATCAGGGTTCTAAAAACTAAAAAACTAAATGTCGAAGTTGTTGTTTAAGTTTGCTAATCCTATATGCAAATAGGTCTGATAGTGATTGATTTTCCAAAAAAATCAAAGTAATGCAAATGCAAATGTATGATTATATGTAAACAAAAATGACAATTATGAGTGCAATTTTTGAAATGAAAATCTAATTTAAATGACTGAAACACACTCTAATGCATGCTATGATGCAATATATATGCAATATTTTTTATTTTTTATGACTTTTTGTGATGCAAATATGAAACCTTAAATGAGAGATGCAAGACAAAATGATCCAAGACCTAGATCTAGGGTTAGAAAGACTATCAAATTAGAAAGCTATGATGTCAAATGTTAGGTTCACCAAAATGAAATATAGAAAAAGTGGGGATATTTCCTTAAGTCTAGGATCAATTTCACTTTTCCAAGTATTTCATTAGGATACAAATCAACAAGGTGCATAGATTTCATTTTAACCTCAAGTGTGAGCCAATCAGACCTAGATTTGATCCTTTTGAGTCTTAAAATGATTTGGAAATAATTTAGAATGATTGTACTAATTAGACTAAATGACCTAATATAATAAATGCAATATGTCGAAGATAAATAGACTGAAATAGTGATTTGCAAGTGGATTTGAGAGAGACAGAGTGATATGTACATGTCACCAAAGCTTATATTTAGCATTCCAAGAGGGACTCAATCGCGAATAGGTGATTGGGTCTTTGATAGCGGGTCCTAAAAATTGATTTTGCAATTCTTTGATGCTAGATCCAAAATTTTGATTCCCGGTTGCAAAATTGTCGGAATGTCATAAATAAATTTTATAAGAGAGTTTTCATGTCTTGACAAGGTTTGTGACAACTAATGCAACAATTGACAACTTTTCTTTTAATCTTCCTTTAATCCTCATGAAACCTATAACCTACACATTCACGAAGAGGGAAAATATTTTGCCATATATGGGTTTTCCTCAATCAAACCTCGAGTAAGTGTTCTCACTTCCACAATAGAAAAATATCAATGATAAATGATAATGGAAAGGAAGGAATGATGAAATATTAATGTGATGCAGCATACCACCCTTCAAAGGCTTCCTTGAAGGATTGGAGTCATACACATCTCCTCAAAGATTTAGATCTTGCTTGCTTAAATTCTTGAATGCTTCAAAGACCTACAAAATGATGTTAGCATTCACAAAATAATGACAACATGAACACACGTGAACTTTGACATGATGTTGGATCTTGAATTTTTGTAATAAAGCTTTGAAACATGTTGCTCTCGACTTTCTCAATTATGCTCTTGATAATAGTTTTTGCTAGGTAGAGTGTTAGATTTAAAATGATCAAAAGACTAGGTATTTATAGGAGTTTATTCTATTTCTCAAAAATTATATTCCAAAAGTCATCACTTTAAATTTGAATTGGTTATTAAAATGCCACTAACATATTTAAATTTAGGTCCTAGCTAAGAAGGGGGGTCGAGTCTCGTATGGGTGACTGGGTCCTGACACAAATTTCCAATACACACTTAGTCAAGAGAAAAATAACAATTGGATGCATTTAAATGCTTGCAATCCTTTGAAAAATGATAAAAAATGGCTTTGGAATGCATAATTTAGAAAATTAGATGCTTAATTAGGTCAAATAAATTAGGGGGGAGAAACAAAATGTGAAATTATTAAGGTATACAATTTTCTACACTATAGGTTCAAGCCAAGAGACAAGTAGGACCTATTTTAACTCTAAACACATTCCCATGCTAGCGTACAATACAAAAACTTGGTACAAACAACTTAATGTACCAAGTTGGCCCAACACACACTTAACCCTCAAAATATTTACTCCAAACAAGTGGTATTGGTGAGACTAGATCACATCACATGGATTAAATCACAGGCATCAAATGATACATAAAAACATTTCCATGCCCTTCTTTCACAACTTCAAGCAATATTATGTTGACGTGCAAGCAAACAAACACATAACTGATATCTATTGCAAACCTAAACAACATAGTCTTGAGATAGAACATTGAAAACTCGAGATGTGATACACTTCAACAAAACAAACCTGAAGGGAGAAGACATATAGAAATTCTAAACTCATTCTCCAAGCCGCAAGACCACAACAACAACTACAAAGAATTTCTTTGAACCTTCCATGACTGCAACAACACAGTCTTTACTCTGCTAACTTAGGAAAATTTTGTGGTGACTTCTATATTTTGGAAACAATAGCACACATTCTTCACACTTGACTCTGTCTATCCTTCAAACCATAGGACCATCTCTGCAAATGTAGAGGAATGTAGAGCATTCTCTAAAGCTTTTTAGTGCAACTTCCTCAACCATTGGTTGTAAGTTCTTCTATAAATTTTACATCAATGTATAGTGAATACAACATTCACAATATTATTCACTTGTTCATGAGCAACATGAAATATATAACAATTGTTATAGAAACTCATCACATCCAACATCATACATAATACTTTTTGATCAACATACAAATTGTAGCATATGCAACCACACACTACCACTCTGCTGACAACAATGACATCATCATCAACAAACTCCATATTGTTGATATCAATGAAAACACCTGAAACATTCTTGCAACACTCACATTGAGGTTGGTTTTCCAAGTAGGAAAAAGTTGATGGTGGGAAGGTGTACTTGGGTAATGACCTTTCATTTGAAGGTAGTTGGCCATGGAAGATTTTTTATCAGATTCCATGATGGTAGAGTGAAGGGGATCCATGGTGTTTTGTATACCTTGAATTTGGAAGGGAACATTCTTTCTATAAGTTGAATGATGTGGGTTTGTAGGTTGTTTTGTTGAATGGAGGATGTAAGACAATTAGAGGAGCAATGGTGCTTTCTAAGTGTGTTTGGATAGGCATTCTATTTTAGTTGGGTATGTACATTGTTTAGTGAAATAGTTCTTTTATCGATTCAAAGAAAAGAGTTTTAGAAACTTCATCCTCACTATTGGAATCAACAATGAATAAATGTCTTGCATCTAATTTTAATTGTTGTTCTTTTTGGGTACCTAAGGGTGCTCATTCCTTGAAAATAAAACTTCCTAGTGAGAAGACAATTTTGTGGCACAAAAGACTTGGTCATATTACTGATAAGGTTCTAAGAGACCTAGAAAATAAAATTCTCATCGAGGGTTAGATGATTGTAATCTCAAGTTTGATTTTTGTGAAGATTGTATATATGAAAAAAAAGCTATGTTTCGTTTTATTACAATTCTGGAAAATCTTCCAAGGTGTTGGATTCGATAAATTTTGATGTTTTCGGCCTTGTTAATTGAAAGATAAGGAAAAATAGAATGAATGGTGAGGGGTTCACCACAAAGAAAAATTTCCCTTATTTCATTCAAAATATAAGCTATGAAATGCAAATGAAGAACAATAATCAAATCTGACAAAAAAAATAATCAAAAGATAGATTTGGAAAGGGCAAAAGGATGTGTACCTTTCACCAAAAGTCACTTTTTTGAATCTCATTGAGGACTCATTCACCGTATGGAAAATGGGTCCTAGCTAGGGTTCCTAATAAATGCTTTCTAGGTTCTCTCATGCTATGTCTGCACTTCCAGATTCTAAGTATTCTCTTTCGAATAGGTCAAACCCTATTTTGGTAATTAAACCTTTGTGATGAGCCCTACTGGCTCCCAACTCAAACCCCTGTATTTTTATTTATCTTTGTGTCTTTTTAAGATTTTTAGAGAAGATTTCTAGACAGAAGAGAAGGGGCGATAGCATATAAATGCACACAAAATTGAAATACAACAATATTTTGAGCAATAGATGTAATAGTTATTAATTTGTAGTACATACAATGAGATTGCAAGCAAATTACATACCCGAAAGACACCAGAATAATTAAATAAGAAATTCCATAGCTTGGTAGGCAAGAATGCTGAAACTGGAGGAAATCACTACCGAGGCTCAAGTTTGCTTTCTCCCACACAAAAACCGAAGAAATGATGTTGCAAATGAAGGACGACAACAAAGAAACATAGGAACCACCTCATGAAGAGGCGTTTTTTCCTCTAGGTTCACATGCCTCAAATAGAAGTGCACGCCTCCCAAGGACAAAATACCACCCACTGATGCTATGGTACGGCCCTGTCAAAAGCTAGGAAACTGATGAAGAATGGCGCCAAAAGTAGGAAACCCTTCCCTTATTGCAAATACTAAAATGTTGAATAATAAACTCGGATGAAGCACAACAGAACTTCTTTATGAAGCCCTTACAGATGCACTAATTCGACTGGTCTTTAACAGTCTCAAAAATGCTCAACACTGAAGAAGATCTTGCTCTCCAATGGAAGAAATTGTTGAAACCCTTGTCTCAGAGAATAGCACAGGAAAAACCAATGGCAAAGTCAAATAATCAATAATGAGTTTTATTTGCCAAAATTGCCTTATATTCCCAAAAGGCACGAATTCCAAGAAAGTACGGCTTTCCTCTTTTATAAAATACATTAAAATGTATTTAATAACTTTTCCAATAGTTTAGCAATAAAATAAATGCCCTTTTAAGTTGAGCGCACTTTATTCTTAAGTGATATAATTTTAAATCACTTTTTGACATATTTAAGTGATATAAAATTTATAGTCAAATTGACTTTATAATAAAGCGTTAAGTTAAATAATTAACTTAAACCACTTAAATATGCATAACTCCCTCAAAAATCCATAGATCTCCATGCCGTCAGAAGCTGGTGAACACTGAACCATGGATTCCTGTACTGAACCAATACTGGAGTGAAGGAATGGGCAATGACAGTACCCACTAAAACGACCACTGACCCTCTAACCAGATCTTGTTAGCCTACAAGGGTCCAAGAGATAGGATAACTCCATTGCTCCTGAGAACTGACTAGAGCGGGAACATCACAGTCTACCCCCCTTGAATTTTCTTGTCCGTAAGCAAACTCAAAGTTGGATGCTGTAAAATACTGTCACCCTCCCAAGTAGCATCCTCTACCGGTAAATCTTTCCACTTCACCAGATATTCCCTGATAACTCACCTCTGAAGATGATGCTCTCTGGACTCCAGAATGGCCTCAAGTATCAAAATCAACTTCCCCTCATCATCGAAGGGTGGTAAATCTGTATAAGGAATCACCAGTTGTCGTAACGCATTCTTGAGGCGCGACACATGGAACACATTGTGAACTTTACTGTTCACTGGTAGATCCAACTCATAAGCCACTTCACCGACATGTCTAAAAACCCTGAATGGCCCATAGTATTGTGGCTTGAGTTTCTCGGTGCCCTTCTTACGAAGGATGGACTGCTTATAAGGTTGTAGCATCAGATACACCAAATCATCGATCTCAAAATATTGCTCCACTCGCCGTTGATCAACATATTGTTTTTGCTGATTTTGAGCCTTCTGAATGTTCTCTCTGAGTGCTCTCATAATGTCCTGGTTCTCCTGTAATAGATCCCCAGCACTAGGTACTCGACTATCACTCAACAACAAATCTAGAAAACTCGGAGCATCATATCCATATAACGCTCGGTATGGTGTCATCTGAATACTCATGTGATGAGTGGTGTTGTAGCAATACTCACAAAGGTATAACCACTTCACCCATGCCCTCTGATGTCCTGAACTGTAACTCCTCAAGTATCCCTCCACCCATTTGTTGACTATCTTTGTTTGCCCATCTGTCTATGGGTGGTAGCTGGTGCTCGGAGTGAGTTATGTCCCGTAAAGTTTGAATAACTCCTGCCAGAAGTTACTCAAAAACTTACTATCTCTATCACTGACTATGCTCTGAGGTAATCCATGCAATCTAAATACCTCATGGAAAAACAAGTATGCCACCTGTGTAGTTGTGTGAGTAGTAGTGATTGGGAAGAAATGAGCATACTTCATCAATTGATCTACTACTACAAAAATGGTGTCCTTCCCTTGAGCTTTCAACAAGCCCGTAATGAAGTCCATCGACAAGCATTCCCACTTCCTCTCAGGAATAGGAAGCAGCTGTAGTAATCCTGCATGGTATGTACGTTCTTGCTTGTTCTACTGAAATACAAGGCATTCCCTGACATACTAAAGAACAAAAGACTTGAGACCTTTCCAAGAGAATCTCTCTCATACCTGCATGTAGGTCTTAAAGTAACCGGGATGTCCTGCCATAGGTGAATCATAAAATGATCTCAATACTCTGCCCCTCATCTCAGAACCTGGGACTAGAAATATCCTCCCTTTGTAAATGATAAGATCATCTACAAGTGAGTATCTGCCATCCTATATTGTCCCATCCACTATGCTAGAAGCCCACGGGTTCTTAGCATACTCTACCACTATCATATGTCTCCAGTCCTCAACAATCTCAGTAATGGAACTCAAGTGTGGACGGCGAGATAATGTGTCAGCAACCACATTCTATGTACCCTTGACATAGGAGATGTCAAAATCATAGGACTGAAGTTTACTGACCCATTTCTATTATCTTTCATTCAAATCTCACTGTCCAAGGAAATGTTTCAGACTATTGTGATCGATTTTAACATAGAATTTACTACCAACCAAATATTGTCTGAACTTGGCCATGGCATGCATGATGGCCAACATCTCCTTATTGTAGATGTTGAAACTCCTCTCAGGACCTCTCAGCTTCCTGCTCTCGAAAGCTATAGGGTGTCAATCCTGCATAATGACTACACCAAGACCCTCACCAGTGGCATCACAATGTAGCTCAAATGGCTTGGTGAAGTCTGGCAATGCTAGTACTGGACATGTAATCATGAGAAGTTTAAACTTCTTAAAGCACGCCTGTGCCAAAGGTGTCCACATAAAGGCTCCCTTTTTTTCAAATCAGTTAGTGGTGCAGCATGTCGCAAGAATCAACTAACGAACTGACGATAGAAGGTACATAATCCTACAAACCCCCTGAGCTTTGTCAATGTCTCAGGTGTAGGCCAATCGACGATAACATTAACCTTTTATGGATCCATACTAACTCCCTCTCTGCTGATGATGTGACCTAGATACAAAAGTTCTGCCAAGCCCAAAGCACACTTGGACTCCTTGGCATACAAGGACTCCCTGTCAAGTATACTCAATACTGCATCGAAGTGGGCTATGTGTTCCTCCCAAGACTTGCTATAAACTAGTATGTCGTTGAAGAACACTAACACAAATTTCCTCAAGTGAGGATGGAAAACCCTGTTCATTGTGGACTGAAAAGTGGCTAGAGCATTGGTTAAACTGAATGTCATAACCAAGAAGTCATAATATCAACAGTGACACCTAAAAGCAGTTTTCTCAATATTCTCCTCTCAGACTCTAATCTGATGGTACCCTATCCTCAAATCAATCTTCAGGAAATAGAAAGCTCCATGAAGCTCATCTATCAACTTGTCAATCTGTGGTATGGGATACTTGTTTTTGATAGTCTTCTTGTTCAGCATCCTGTAATCGATACACATTCTGAGTGTGCCATCCTTTTTCTTCACCAAAAAAACTGATGAAGCAAAGGGAGACTTACTCGGCCTAATGTGCCCCATAGCTAAAAGTTCCTTAATAGTCTCTTCAATTTCATCCTTTAAATGCTTGGGGTGCCAGTAAGGAGTGATCATGATAGGTTTTGTGCCCTCATCCAACTCTATAATATGCTCAATACCTCTATCAGGAGGCCTACCAGGTGGTATAGCACTAAAAACCTTTGCATGCTCGACTCGGATTGCTTGGACATCACGATGATAAGGAGATTCTCACTGCTCCTGTTGTGAAGGCATTATCTTGCATTCAGCTGCCCAATCCACCATGTCGTGTTGAATCAATCTTTCCATTCTTCTGAGAGAAATTTCTTTTATATTGTTGTCCTTGATGGCTTTGAGAATATGATTTGTGCCATCAACTTTAAACTTTATCTCCATGTCTCGTAAATTAAGTGTGAACTCTCCAATTGCATGAAGCCACTTCATGCCAAGGACTACATTTGTACCTCCCATGTTCACAACATAGAAATTTTCCTTAAACTCAAAATTGTTGAGTTTCATTGGCAGATCCGAAATCATCCTCTCACAATTGAGAGTGTACCCATCTGCAACCTTCACTCTAATTGCTTCAAACTGCTAAGTTTGAATGCCTCTTTTCTCAACCAAACGTGAATCAATGAAATTATGGGTTGCACCTGTATCCAAAAGAGATATGACTCTTTGACCAGCTAGTAGCCCATGAAGTCCGAAAGAACCTTCTTGCTGCATACTGGACATATGAGCTTCCTGCAGCTCAACTACAACCTCCTTTTCTGCCTCATTGTATGATTTTTCCTCATCTGTATCATAAATTGCAGCTTGCTGTTCTGGAAAATCAATCACCTCTTCTTCCTCAAAGAACCACTCCATATGCCTATTTTGTCCTTTAGGCTTGAGGGAGCAATCTTGGTTGATGTCATATGGTCCCTTGCAATAAAAATAGAGCTTCCTCCTACGTAGATCGTTAATTGTTTCATGATCCAATGGTGCTGCAAATTTTTTCTTTTGATCAGCATTTTCAAACTTCTTTGGATCGGATTTAGTATCATTGTAGGAAGTGGACAGTTTTGAGCCAAATTGTTTTTGAGGTGTTGTAAGCTCCATACTGCAAGCCTTCCTCATGGCTTCCTGCAAGGTAGGTGGATCAAATGCCTTGATCCATCCTTTCATGGGTTCAAAAAGACCCTCAATAAACAATATGATCAGCCTTCTCTCAGATATGCCTATCACCATAACAAAAAGTTTCTGGAACTCTCCAATGTAGGATTCCAAACTACCCAACTATTTTAACTAAGCAAGATCTCTAAAGAAAAGCTCGGGATCACGTCTATCAAACTTCTCTACCAATCTATCAATAAACTCCTGGTACGAGGTAATCCTGTCATGATGAAGTGTTACCATGCCATGAATCCACCAGTCATGTGCCACGCCATCAAGATGAAGAGCTACAAATTGAATGGAATCTTCCTCTAGCATAGGACGTAGTGTCAGGAACGTATCCAATTTACTCACCTAGGCACGTGTTGTAACTCTGCCAGTGCCATCATAGTTCGCTAAGGTAAGCTTATTGGTAGCCTGTCGTAGATCATTATACTTGTAACTAGGCTTCCTGTCATTCCTGTTCCTGGTGTCTTCTCTCTTCTGGCTCATAAAACGATCGAAGCTAAGGTGATCCTTAGCTTCTGGAGGCATTGCATCCCATTCATCATGCATAGTCAGGATGTTGTCAGCAAAGTTCCCTTCACCACCTTCTTCCACCTCCTCTTCCTCCTCAGCGTCATTTCTGACAAAAGTAGGGTGTGTGGGTCTCTCAAAGGTGTGTGCTGGAGCAATACTCTTGTAATGTTCTCCATGTATACTTCCTTCCTGATCTATATCCTGATTCGGCCTTCTCAAAACTGTCAAGTTCTACACATTGGTACTAAGTTGTTGGAGGATGTTTGCCACCTGCTATTGGCCTGCCACCATTCCTCTCAGTACTTCTCTGGCCTCCCTGTCTTTGTCATTAAGATGAGCATCATCATTCCTTTCAGCCATATTATCAAAGTCAAAATCTTCTTCCTGTTGGTACAATGGAATTGCCTGAAAAGGTTCAAAAGTATTTCTCTGAATTCCAGGGCCCCTTTGTGTGTAGTGCCTGTCGAATCTATTCTGGTGTGGCCGCATAGAATTATTTTGTTCCCACAAGCTGGCAGGATTAGATTGCATTGATACCACTATGATGAGCCCTGTTGGCTCCCAACTCAAACCCCTATATTTTTATTTATCTTTGTGTCTTTTTAAGTTTTTTAGAGAAGATTTCTAGACAGAAGAGAAGGGGCGATAGCATATAAATGCGCATAGAATTGAAATACAACAATATTTTGAGCAATAGATGTAATAGTTATTAATTTGCAGTACATATAATGAGATTGCAAGAAAATTACATACCCGAAAGACTCTAGAATAATTAAATAAGAAATTCCATAGCTTGGCAGGCAAGAATGTTGAAACTAGAGGAAATCACTGCCGAGGCTCAAGATCTGCTTTCTCCCACACAAAAACTGGAGAAATGTTGTTGCAAATGAAGGACGCCAACAAAGAAACATAGGAACCACCTCATGAAGAGGCATTTTTGCCTCTAGGTTCACACGCCTCAAATAGAAGTGCATGCCTCCCAAGGAGAAAATACCACCCATTGATGCTATGGTACGACCTTGTCAAAAGCTAGGAAACCCTTCCCTTATTGCAAATACTAAAATGCTGAATAATAAACTCGGATGAAGCACAATAGAACTTCTGTATGAATCCCTCATAGATGCACTAATTCGACTGGTCTTTCACAATCTCAAAAATGCTCAACACTGAAGAAGATCTCGCTCTGCAATGGAAGAAATTGTTGAAACCCTTGTCTCAGAGAATAGCACAGGAAAAACCAATGGCAAAGTCAAATAATCAATAATGAGTTTTATTTGCCAAAATTGCCTTATATTCCCAAAAGGCATGAATTCCAAGAAAGTGCGGCTTTCCTCTTTTATGTATTTAATAACTTTTCCAATAGTTTAGCAATAAAATAAATGCCCTTTTAAGTTGAGCGCACTTTATTCTTAAGTGATATAATTTTAAATCACTTTTTGACATATTTAAGTGATATAAAATTTATAAAATCAAATTGACTTTATAATAAAGCATTAAGTTAAATAATTAACTTAAACCACTTAAATATCCATAACTCCCTCAAAACTCCATATATCTCCATGCCGTTAGAAGCTGGAGAACACTGAACCATGGATGCTTGTACTGAACCAATATTGGAGTGAAGGAATCAGCAATGATAGTACCCACTAAAATGGCCACTAACCCTCTAACCAGATCCTATCAACCTACAAGGGTCCAAGAGATAGGCTAACTCCATTGCTCCTGAGAACTAACTAGAGTAGGGACATCACAACCTTGAAATTAAATAATCAAATAGCATTAAAAAATGGTGAATGAACAACATATAACAACTCACCAAACCTTATTTGAACCTTGGATTGTAGATCTGCAAACTAGCATGAAGTGGCCTCAATGGATGTAGATCTTGATCATGAAACTTGATTAGAAACATGTCCTTGAATACTTAGGTAGATTTTTAACACTACATCACCATATTAGCCCAAACAACATGCATGATGCAATAAATATTTGATATGATGATAGGAATCTTGATTGTTGCAATAATCTTCAATAATTTTTCCCTTGAATGTCATGAAAATGCTCTTGATATCATAAACTTGCTATAGGAATGCTCTCTCTTGAAATTCTAGGTCCTTAGGATGAAACATAGTGATATGACCTCATATTTATACATATCTTAACATTAATTCCTAAAATTCAAATATCACAAGACGACATCTGAATGCAAATTTAAAATCATTGAAAAACCGCGAAAAACGTAATTTGAATTTAGGTCTTAAGTGCAAGTGAGGACCCATACACCCTATGGAAAATGGGTCCTAGGCTACTTGCCTAGGACACACATTACTCAATGTTAAACCTTATGTCATGGAATTTATGAATGTCGAGTTTTATCCCTCAAAATTTGCAATTAGTTAGGCTTGGATTTGAATTAAAGGGGCCAATTAAGGCATTTAACCTCAATTAATTAATAAAGCCCTAGATTAGTGTGAAAGTGTAAAGGTACACCTTACAACACAAAAAAAAAGGCACAATTAAGTTCATTTTAGTTAAAAGGGCCCTAAACTCAATGTGAACATGTAAAACATATTACAACACTAAATTAAGGCATAATTAAGCTCATTTTATTATTAATTATTCATTCCCAAATTAATTGTGAAAATGGGATACTTTTTCCTACACTACATTAATGTTCTTTCAATTTCTAAATTTCTTTATTTTGTATCATTTATTGATGACTATATTTGAAGGACATGGGTTATTTCCTCAAAAGAAAATCTAAAGTCTTTAGTCAATTTAAAGAGTTTAAATCTTTTGTATAAAATTGGACTAGTAAAAAGATTAAGTATTTGAGGACTAATAATGGTGGTGAGTTTTATTTTGTAGATTTTGACAAATTCTATAAAAAAAATGGGATTGAGAGGAATATTAAAACTCCATACACCCATCAATAGAATGGAGTTGTAGAGAGGATGGACAAGACCTTTATAGAGAGGGCTAGGAGTATGCTAAGTTGAAATGGCCTAGAACATAAAATTTGAGCCAAAATTGCACCCTACTACCTAATTAATAGGAATCCTACATCAACTCTTGTTGAGAAGGCTTTTATAGAGGTGTGGCTGGGAATAAATCCCTCATTGAGACATCTTCAAGTATTTGGTTACGAGGGATACACACATGTGCTAAGGGAGAAGAGGTCAAAGTTGAAGAACAAGGAAGTTAAATGTATCTTCATTGGTTATGGTATAGTGTGAAAGGGTACAACCTTTTGAATCTAGTGGTTGGGAAGGTTCTCTATAGTAGAAGTGTTATCTTCAAAGAGATGAAAACTTTTTTCATTGTTTTGTATAGATAAACAAAGAGGATATGAAGAAAAATGTGATTCGGGGTGAGTAGGATCACGATGGGCCAAATAGTGGTGATAGGGTAAACAAATGTTTTTCCTTAACCAATATACAAAATGGATATTTGACTTTTTCTTTGGGTCAGGTGAAAAGTGAGTTTTGGTTTGGTAAAAGCCAAATAAAAATGGATATTTGTTTAGAATGGATATCTATTATAAAAAGATATTCATTTAGAATATGTATCTATTATCTATAAATGGATATTTGTTATTAAGAAATATATATATATATTTTGTAAATGTTAAAAAGTAAATAGAAGATTCTTCATTTTTTTGAAATGACCCACAACAAAGGAGAATAACAAGAAAAAGGAATATCTAACCTATAAAATTGATATCCATTTTGGAGGCCATCAATTGTGATCTTGCATCAGTCATAGTCTAAAGATAAGATTTTATTTTTTTAATTTATTCATTATGATTTAGGTTTTCATTTTCAATTTGTCGGGGGGTGATCCTACAATAGTGGTTTACAATTTTTTGCCAAACTGGACACTGAAATTATTATTTTTAACTAAATCTTCACATCCGGGCACCTATAATAGCTAAACTGTGAGGAATTAGAAGATGATGCAAACTAGAGTCTCATCACATTTTGTCTATAGATTCTAAAAATATTTTTTTCAAAATTTTTGGAATCATATTGCACTTCCTTTTCCAACTCCCACGAAAATTGGTTATTTTTAGAAAACAACATTTTAAAAAAGTGTCGCACACCGTATAATGCATAACTTTTTTTGCATGAAGGATAAAATTCTAATTCTTTCAGATTTAGATTTGTAACTCCGATATCTAGTGCTTCCACTTGGTTAGATATTTTTTCTTTAATCAAATTTCAAATTCAAACCAATTACAATTCAAACATTTAATGTGACCATATAATGCGTAACTTTTATTGTATGTATCGATTTTTTTATTTTTTTTGTTAAATCAAGAACTCCAATATCTGGTGCACTCATATTTTTCAAAAAAAAAATTGATAATATTCTATTTTTCCACGTGCAGAACATAAAGCTTCATTTTTGGTGAAAAACCTATATTTAATAAAACTTTAAAAAAAAAAAGATAATAAACCAAAACATATTAAAATTATATTCGTTGGATAGCTCGTTCTGAAGGCTACCTGATACTAGTTGGGTTCGTGAAGTCTCCTCCATTTTCATTCTCAAATCGAGCTTCAAAGTGCAAAATTTTGGATATTTTTGGTGCCCAGGAGGGAGAAGGTGAAAATAGGGTGGTTCGGTCGAACCAAAAAAATATGTTCAGTCGAACCCATGTTCGACCGAACCACTTTAAAATATAATTTCAAATTGTGTTTGGTCAAACCCCCTGACATACTCTTTTACTTTTATAATATATAATAGTTTTATTTTATAATATATAATATTAATATAAATCTAAATTATATACTTTTTAATTATATGGTTTTTATATTATAATATATAATATACTTATTATTACAATATATAATAATATTAATATATAATTATTATTATAATATATATATGGAAGGAAAAGGAGACATGTTTGGCAGCTGCGGTGGAGAGTCTCAGCTTGGGAGACGGAGAGATGAAGAGTGTAAGAGCGGGTCTGACAGTGACAACATGGAAGGGAATGGATCTAGTGATGAGTAGGAAGATAACCGTCCCAAAAAGAAGCGCTATCACATGCATACTCAGCAAATTCAGGAGATGGAAGTGTATGCCCTTTTCTCACTAAACAATTCAATGCTTGTCATCCATTGAGAATTGTTGTTTCTAAAGTTTTATTACTATTTTGGCTTTGCTACAGGATTTTCAAAGAGTGCCCTCACCCGGATGAGAAGCAAAGGTAGCTTGTGAGTAAGCAATTGGGGCTTGCACAATGCCAGATTAAAGATAACGAGAAGATTTTCTTGGAGAAAATGGCAATTAAAGAAGCCATCAGAAAGCCCATATGCACCAACTACAAAGGACTTGTTGTTATTGCAAAAGTTATTCTTCAAGAGAAGCAACTGCATATTGAGAATATTCAGTTGAAAGATGAGGTTTGTTTGCATAGCCTAACTAATTTGATAATGCATATTCCATATTTTTGTATTCTCAAATTCAAATTTTGGTTAAAAGGATTGAGTCACTCATTTTTTACTTGTACCTATTCTGATTCTAATGTATTTACAACCCTATGAACCTCCTAGATTTTATTCTCTCTAGAAATCTTTTTAGTGCAGTGATTTTCCCACCATAATGAAATTGCTTCGTATCATATACTATATAAGATTTAGAGACCCAAAAGGTTATTTTGTTCTCATTCTTTAAAGCCCCTAAGTAGTGAAGTTGAAGATTCATTAGCTTTGTGCTTATGGGTATTCTTTAACTATTCTTATATTTTTTTTAATGCCTGCATGGATTTTTTCAGCTGGAGAGAATGACAGCTATGGCTGGAAATTTTTATAGAAGGTCCATATCATTGACATATCTTCCTGCAATGCACAATGCATCTTTGGAGCTAGGAAAGGGTGCAGGTGCCAACAGTTTTGATGACTTGCATTCTTCTCTAAATCCTCCTTCTAAATTATTGTTGCTACAAGGATCTTTTGTTGATTTTCAAAGCCAAACGAGGGCTATGATGGGGATAGACAGATCCTTGGTTGCAGAACTAGCCATTGTAGCCATGGATGAGCTGATGGAAATGATTTAGCTTCAAGAGCCTCTTTGGATCAGAAGTATTGAAGATGGTAGGGAAACTCTTAACTATGAAAAATACTTGTGTCAATTTCCAAGAGGCATCGACCCAAAACCCATGACACATAAAATTGAAGCAACTAGACAATTTGGTCTCGTACTGATGAACATCCTAGGTCTGGTGGAGACACTTATGGATGCTATATTTAAAAATACCTATGCATTATGTTTCCTATATTTGATGCTTCTTACACTGTTTCTTTTTGCATCGATCAATATTAGTGATTTTCGTACTAACATTGAACTATTGCAATTGTGATACAACTCATAACCGATGCAAATAAATGTTTCCATTCACTGGAAGCCCTATTTAGCGATACAGGCCTAATGCTCGAGATAGAAGGAGTGAGTGAGTGAGAGAGACTTGAGAGAGGGAGAGTGGGTAGGAGGGAGAGACTTGAGAGAGAGAGAGATAGAGGGTAGAGGGTACAAGGGTTTAGGGTTTAAGGGTTAAGGGTAGAGGGGAGAGTGGGTAGGAGGGAGAGACTTGAGAGAGAGGGAGGGAGTTGGAGAGAGATAGAGGGTAGAGGGTACAAGGGTTTAGGGTTTAAGGGTTAAGGGTAGAGGGGAGAGAGGGAGAGGAGGTAAGAGGGAGAGACTTCAAAGAGAGAGGGGGGAGTGGGAGAGAGATAAAGGGTAGGGGTAGAAGGGTTAAGGGTAGAGGGGAGAGAGGGAGCTCGAGATAGAATTAGTGAGTGAGTGAGAGAGATGGTTTAAGGGTTTAAGGCTTAAGGGTAGAGGTTAGAGGGGATCTAGAGATAGAAGGAGTGAGTGAGAGAGAGATAGATGGAGAGTGGGTCTAGGAGGGATAGACTTGAGAGAGAGGGGGGAGTGGGAGAGAGATAAAGGGTAGAGGGTACAAGGGTTTAAGGGTTAAGGGTAGAGGGGAGAGAGGGAGCTCGAGATAGAATTAGTGAGTGAGTGAGAGAGAGATAGAGGGTACAAGGTTTAAGACCCGTTTAGGGTTTAAGGGTTAAGGGTAGAGGGTAAATGGGAGCTCGAGATAGAAGGAACTTGAGTGAGTGAGAGAGACCTAAGAGAGGGAGAGGGTAGGAAGGAGAGACTTGTGAGAGAGAGAGGGAGGGAGTGAGAGAGATAGAGGTATAGAGCTTTAAGGGTGGAGGGTTTAAGGGTAGAGGGGAGAATGGGAGAGGGGGTAGGAGGGAGAGACTTGAGAGAGAGGGGGGAGTGTGAGAGATATAAAGGGTAGGGGGTACAAGGGTTTAGGGTTTAAGGGTTTAAGGGTTAAGGCTAGAGGGGAGAGAGGGATAGAGTGAGAGAGAGAGAGAGGGAACTCAGGAGTTAGAGGGAGAGACTTGAGAGAGAGATGTGGAGGGAGTGGGAGAGAGATAGAGGGTATAGGATTTAAGGGTAGAGGGGAGCTCAAGATAAAAGGAGTGAGTGAGTGAGAGAGACTTGAGAGAGGGAGAGTGGGTAGGAGGGAGAGTAGGTAGGAGGGAGAGACTTGAGAGAGAGAGAGGGAGGGAGTGGGAGAGAGATAGAGGGTAGAGGGTACAAGGGTTTAGGGTTTAAGGGTTAAGGGTAGAGGGGAGAGAGGGGAAGGGGGTTAGGAGGGAGAGACTTCAAAGAGAGAGGGGGAGTGGGAGAGAGATAAAGGGTAGATTGTAGAAGGGTTTAGGGTTTAAGGGTTAAGGTTTAAGGGTAGAGGGGAGCTCGAGATAGAATTAGTGAGTGAGAGAGGGTTTAAGGGTGTATGGGTAGAGGGTAGAGGGTTTTAAGGTTTAAGGGTTAAGGGTAGAGGGTAGAGGGTAGAGGGTAGAGGGTAGAGGGTAGAGGTTTTAAGGGTTTAAGGCTTAAGGTTTAAGGGTAGAGAGTAGAGGGGAACATTCTATTTCCATTTGCAGTATTTTTTCTAAATTAAATTGATGGATTTTTTTTTATTTGCATTGATTTATGTTTTAAATATGTGTGCAATAATTTTATAATTAGATAATACTTAATTTTAAAATTTACATAATTGCCCATGGAACAATTTGATGGAACAAATATAAGTTGTATATAATTGTATATAAGATTCTTGAACTTAAGAATTCCATAAAACAAATATAAGTTGTATATAATTGTAATTTAGGCAAAATGATTTTTAAAAACTTCACTAGGTTTCAAATAAGTATTGAAAGCATATATATGGGTTTACATGCAAGCAAAAAAAGTGAGAGATGATGCTATCAAAGATTCTTGAACTTAAGAATTCCATGGAACAAATATGTACATATAATTGTAATTTATGCAAAATGATTTACAACTATCTACAAGATACTATAAGTTCTCACTTGAACATGTATAGGGTTACAAGTGAACTTGAAAATCATGGATACAATCTAAGTCAAAGATCCTAGTTCAGCCCACTCTTCAATAACATGTAGAATTTGATGATGATCTTCATTATCTAGTCTTTATTTTCTTCGGTCATGTGCATGTGGAATTGCATGAAGATGTAGGGCGGTAGCAATTATTAAGTGACTATATTGATACACCTTGTTATCAAGTTGATAGTCAACAAAATGAATCCCATGCTGAACAAATTTGACTTGTTTTAGATATGTCTTTTGCACTACAACATAACCTGCATGGTACAAACATGAATCTAAGGTAAGACATATGAACGTATACAACATTTTTGTGCTCAAGGTTTGTACAATATATATTTAATTTTTATAATGTAATGTGCACATGTGAACACAGTGTATATATAATTTTAAATTCAAACTCACTTGTGGGAAATAACATTCCATCACTCGTTTCAGGTTGTGTTAGCTTATTCCTCTCTTCTGTGCAACACAATAAATAATAGCTAACACCTTCAATGTTTTCAAGCTTTGTTATGACTACAAAAACATCTCTTGTACACCAAATTTACACAAAAAAAATCTTAAAAAATTAGAAATGTCTCTAGACTTTAAAAATCATTAACTAGATATATATAATATTTAAATTATTGAAAACTTACACATGTACCTTTTCTAACCAATCTTGAAATATGGTCGTAATCAATTGAAATCAAAGGAATGTCTTCAAATCTTTCTTCCTCATTTTCATCATATGTTTCTAGAACAACTAGTGGCACCATATCCCATTTACCAACATATCCAAGTTCTTAGTTGTTGCATACATGATTAGATTTACCTGCAATGCACTTAGTGAAAAAACAAGAGTAATCCCTTGTGTGTAATGTCCATCCATGGCGACTATCTAAACTCCTAACACAATGAAAAGATCTTGTTTTTTCTACCCTCTGACATCCATGTATTGATCTTTTTTCCACACCTAGATACATGTACAACAACAAAATTATGTGAAAAAACATGTATATATAAAAAATTTAAATTTAAATAAATTCAAATTTTTGAAAATGTAATTTATACATTCTCGATATCTCCCAAAACACTCTATGTGGAATGTGTTAGTTTGTTTTCAAATATGTTCTAACCACATTTGATGCAAAGTTTTTCTTTCACCATTCAAAATCATGTGCATTATCTATATGATCTTTCAGATAAATCATTTGATGCTTTCTTAAAGCTCATTTTCTACAAGCTCCTGCTCCATCATGTTCACCCTTTCCATGCCCACTCTAAAAAAAACTCCAAACATGTGGTATTTTATAGATTTTATGATATCCACAAAGTGCATAGAATGGTCGTGAAGATTTGAATTGCGTTGCACATCCATCTAATCATACAAAATGCTTTTCAAATTTTACACCCCTGCTTCTCAAATTCTCAAAAAAAATTGTAAAGCAATATTGGACAAAAAGCGTGTCATGCTCTTTATCATCACGAATATAAAAGTGGTATTTTTTTTTAATGGCTCGTTCTTCATTTGTACTCTCAGCGCCATCCAATTTTGATTGTGCATGTTGATAACACACATGAACCATAATAGTGATCTACTTTGAAAAGTAATACTCTGATTAAATCTCCTTTTGATGTACAAAGGAGTAATTTTCTGCAAAGTTGACTACTAATAGAACTGTTCCAAGTGGGAAAGTATCTCTAAATTTTTGGAATTTTTGTGCTTGCCACTTAGCAAAAAAATAATGTTGTATGTATGGTTGTATCAATTTTCAAAAATTTTCCATAAATTTTCCAATAGGAATCTCCTCTTCTACATAGTTCAACCTTATGGATTCTTTCCCAAAATTTGTTTGCAAATTTACATACTTGTACCTATGTGAATAAGTAATAAACCACACAATCAATGAAACATTACATTAGAGAATTCAAATAACAATCTAATCAAATTGAAACAAAAAAACTCTCTAAAAACAATACTTATCTCTTGCAATTTACTATCTTTGTTAGGTCAGTATCCTCACTTATTGAAGAAAATTAATCCAAATTTCCACATGTCTCACAAGTTCCTTATATGTAGTTTATTTGAGGTCCATTTTCATGACCACATAATATAACCTTTACAAAAAAACTTACTTGTTTAGGAGGTGCATTTTGAAACCCAAAACTTTCTTCTCTCATCTTTTGAAACACCTGATAGTAGAGCTCAAATTCAATATGATAACAACAACAACAAGTTTCAAAAAACTTATTTATCTGAACACATAATATGGCTTTAATCTTTCAAACATTGTTTGCCCAATCTTTATATGAGAATATGTATTACAAAAGCTCATATACATCTCAAATTGTGTTATGTCTAGCCAATGTTTGATACGACTTTCATAAATACTAGGCCCAATCTTGTGTCTCATAACATCTCTAGTATTTGATGATGGATGAGTATGATCATGCCAAAAACTTGAGATCAAGTTCCTAACAACATCTTCAACCCTGTTAGAATGGGGATCTCTACACATAATTCCCCAATTTCCTTATGAACTCTCATCCAAAAACTCTTTTTTTCTCATATTTTATTAATGTGGTTCTACTATAACCAATTTCAGCCAAAAGTGCAAACATTTTTCTTTCTCTTGCTATATTTTGATGTACAATAGATGCCAACATCACCCTTATTGTAGTGGCCTTATCCACTGATTGAGATCCTTTCCCAATGAAATCTAAACTCTTTTTAACATTTTGAGCAATATCCTTTTGTAATCTTATGTGTTTCTTCTTATTTGATGTCGAATGTACACCCAACAATTGTAATGACTCTTTCAACTCATTACGAAGAAGTAAAGTGATAACAATTGGGTTTTTTCAAGTGTATCAAGATGATTGAAATGATGGTTGATTATTCCATTTAGAGATTTAGTCATTGATCTCTTTCTCTTATTATAAGGTTGGTTGGCATAACATTTCGGCTTCTCCATATCCATTTGAAGTAAATGATATAAATTTCTATAAGAAATTTGTTTCATCACCTTTTCAACTAGTTTTATATGCTCATGCATACTAGTAGAAGGAAGTTATCTTGACCCCTCTCCAACATGCATTGTTTGAACTTGGGCCTCCTCCCTATCTTTAAGGTCCATGTGTTCTTCAGTGGATTCATTTGATCCAATATCTAGATTTGGCTCGACTTCAACATGAGAACTTCCTACTTGTTGAGCCTTTTCTAAATGTCACAAAATATTTTGCAAAGAAAGTGAGAGATGATTCTATATAAGTGAATTTTATGTATGCAAGCAAACAAAGTGATAAGACATGATGTTATAAGTGAGAAGTTTCAGCTAGTTTTATATGCTCATCCATACTAATAGAAGGAAGTGATCTTGGCCCCTCTCCAACAAGCATCATTTCAACTTGGATCTCCTCCCTAACTTCAATGTCCATGTGTTCTTCAGCGGATTCATTTGATCCAATATCTTAATTTGGCTCGAATTCAGCTTGAGAATTTCCTGCTTGTTTGAGTTTACATGCAAGCAAAGAAAGTGAGAGACTATGAGTTATTTAAGTGGAGTTGACACAAATAAAATAAAATATTCTTGAACTTAAGAATTCCATGGAACAAAAGCAATTGGAAATAGATGATAAGCAATTTAGGTAATGTCTATGCAAGATGACTATTTTTTAGTATTAAAGTTTCCAAGTTAAATCTAACATGGTTTTCATAATTAGAAATATATTTATAAGAAAAAAAAATTAAGATGTTAATAAATGTCCTAAACACACACTTGAGAGACTAAGAGAAAGAAGAAACAAGCATGTACTTTGTTTCTTTCTATGATAATTCTCCAAGTTTTGTTCACGCCTCTTTTGTTCTTCTTCTTTTGACATTTTTCGTTGAGACACATTTTTTCTTTTTCTTTGTTGTCCCATTTTCTCCTTCAAGTTAAAGATGACTCAAAACAAATCCTCTACCAACTTAGTTAAATTCTCCTCCAAATTTTTCCTTGATTGATAAAAATGAAAATTTGTCTTCTCCAATATTTGCCTCCTTGATAAATGTGCAAAAACATCTTCTCCAAAAATTGCGCTCCAAGTGATATAAATGTGAATTAATATTACAATTTGATATGGAATAATGAAAAATAAGCTTGTATTTATATGCATATGAGAAAAAAATTATTCTAGTGTATGGAATAACTAGATCCTAGTTTAAATGAATCAAGTGGTAATCAAACAAGTTATTTCATTATGGAGTTTGTTGTTATTTAATGTATAGATATGCAACATATCTAGTAATTTTAGAATTTTGTTACTTGTCAAAAAGATAATAGAGGTAGAGTTTGAATTCAATTTTCTTAATGTTTCAAAGAATAAAATTTTCCTATAATTTAATAATGGTGTAGATTAAGAGATTATTTATGAAATAATTTAACATAAAATTTTATAACTTAGAGGGAAAGTGTTTGAAGGGTGGTATATAATTATAAAATGAATGTTCCTACCTCTTCTTTATAGTTATATTTTGTTCTCAACTCCTCAATGGTTCATGTTAAGTCATTTTTAAAATAGAGGAGTTTTGTGTACCACAAAGTGATGCACTTTATTTGTTCTTAGTTTCTATCAAGATTTTAATTTCATCATTTTTATCAAATTTTGAAACTAGAAGAACATGTGCATTAATAAATTATAGTCTTGTAAATACACTCATTTATAAAATATCATTAGTTTACTTGAGCTTGGGAGTCATTTATTTTATAATTTTTGACTGCTTACTATAAAATTCAATGGGTGTGCATGTGCAAAATATTTATTGTGATCAACATGAATGAACTCAATTATAAAGTGGCATTCATTTCCTAAAATTCTACTAGAGATCAAATGTATATCATATAAGGAAATATAAGTTCTAAGAGATCATCAAATAAGAAAATGTATGTATATTGAATATAAGCAAATGTATACATATATCATATAAACATGTAAACATAAGCAAACACATACATACATGTAAATAGATTCAATGTATAAACATGTAACATGTTATAAGTAAAGAGCCAAATGTCTGTATATCATATAAGAAAATGTAAGTTAGAGATCATCAAATGTGGAATACTAAAGATCATCATATAAGAAAATGTCGAATACTAAAGATCATCATATAAGCAAATACATGCAGTAAAGATCATAAATCTAGTGCAGGGCCTAATATGAATGTCGACTCTTAGTCGAACAACCATCTGCGTGAGATCGCTCCTGGTCTGATGGATGTGTTGAGCCCTGCAAATTAAATTATGTACAAAATGTGTTAAATACATATAATTTATATTAAATAAATTTTATGAGAGTTATTTTTAAGAATGTACTTGTATATTTTTAAATATCTATCTAGATCTATGCATACATATGCATGTACATATACACGTGTATATATAAAAATTTAAAACTCACATGTCCACTGGTAGCAGATTCATCCATAGAGTCATGTCGATGTACATGATCTGGAACAAGGCTAGGAGTGACATGAGGTATCTCCACCTACAATATATATACATATATATCAATACATGAATATCTAGTTAAAACTAAAATTTAAAAATAATTAAAAATGAATTGAAACATGCACATGCACATCATCTGATATCGGATGACCTGAGTCCTCTGAAATGGTCGCCTCCACCATATCAACTATATGGTCAGCGATGAACCAACATCTGCATCCATCTGATCTATCCCATGTCATGCCATAAATGATGAGTGAAGAGGACTATGTAGGTGAGATGGCATCAACGATAACCAACCGACACCAGTCAACATCTCAGTAAAACCCATAGTCCATGCAGCTTTCGAATGATCAGATGGTGGATCTTGACGTGCACTAGTGTTGGGTTGAGAGTGATGGGATCTTGGAAGAGAATGAGCTCCACGTGCCAAACAATCTATAGCATGCTCTACACCGATCCCATAGTCTGATGCAATGAAAGCATATGCCTCCAAGAGGTCCTCAGCCAAACAATGCAGAGTGTTGTGTGCCATATCTCCTCTAAGTGCCTCAATCTCTATGGGAGTAGGGATGCCTATTGTTGTATAAGGATCCATGGTGGTCCATTGTGCTGAAAATGGTGTGGATCGAGGATGTCTAGACATCAAATACTGACCTACACGATCAGTAGATATCCTAGTGGTGGCAGTTGCAATGTCACCTATAGTGTCAATTGCTTCCTTTTGGGAAGCAACGACAACCTCATCTACTGTGGGGGCTAGAGATGGGGTGAGAGTGATGGGATTTTTTTAAAAAATCACAAATTTTGCCTGGTTCTAGGGCTTGTCTGTTTTTCCTTCATGATGGGGGTCTAATGTTAGGGTTTAGGGTTTTGATTCCCTTGTCTAAAACCTATTTTTCATCAAACAAACCCTTGGATTATAATTTTGTGTTGACTTATCATTATGGGTTGCTGGTCTCTTAAGTCATTTGGCAAAGCCCTTTATGTCGTGTTGTTACTGACCCCTCTACCTGACCTATTGATTTCTCCACATTCGGGTTTAATATAATTTTTTCCTAAAAAATGGGTGGGCATTTTTCCAATGTTTAGACTTTAGTCTAAAATTTTGTTCCCCAAGGGTCACCTCCCCATTTTCCTAGTTGGCCCCATTATTATGAATATTTTTTTCCATGTGCAGATTTTTGGACCGTCGGATGAGTGAGTTTTTATTTGGACCGTTCCTCGTGGACCTTGCAGGGTTTCTTGATGACGTCACAAAGGTTGTGTGAGGTGTGTGAAATGCTGACACCTATCGCGTATAGTGAGGTGGGGTCGATCCTGATTCGCCAGCACTGCTAAAAAAGGTATCAAATCGACGACATCATTTTAATGATAGGGATTAATTATGATCATGCCTTGCCAACCTCGCATGATTGAATTAATGTTTTCAAAAGTGTTACGAGGTGTGTGAGCTGGTGACATGTTGCCTAGCTCTGTGGTACAAAGTGGCTGGTTGGGGTCCGCTGCTAGTTCGCATGTCTCTGACTATGAGGTATGTGATTGGTCACTGGGTTTTTCAAATGGTGATGTGGGTTTTCAATAATGTTTGACTCGATCTAAGTCGTTCGACATGCCAACTCCTTATCACATCGACCATCTCAATTCAAAGTTTTGATCCAGCCATGTGATAACTATTTGTGCTCTGCAAATTACATTCATTAATGGCACAAGTCTTTTGATGGATCTCATCTGGATTTCCATGCGTGCAAGTGGTTTTCTCTTGAAAATCATGATGGGTTGTATGCAATTTTCCATAAGCTTGGAGATTTTCAGTGGTGACAACATCAACCACTAATCACTCGCTTTCTCATACTATAATTAAATCATTAATGGTTTATGCATTGACTTGCTCGATAAATGCTTGCTAATTGTTCATTAGCATCATTGTATTTTCAAGTCTATGTTCGTTTGTGAATGATTGTTGTTATTGCAGATTTTTGAACCCAAGAGTAGGATGGGTAAATTAATTGTTACTGGTTCACCATTACAAAAAAGTGCAAGGATGAAGGCTAAGATTTTGTAGTGGGAGGTGATGCCAATTGAACAGAGCATTGTTCTTGGTGCTCCTAGAGCCATTGATGAGGGTTTTGGGTCCCTCCCAACTCTCGTTAGGAGAAATCCTCAGCTCAAAGCGTTAGTTACACAGGCTGAGGTAGTTGATTATCCAAAGGTAAGACAATCCGACGAAGGTGGCGAAGAGGCTGAGGTCGAGGTGAAGTATGGGTGATATGAGTCACCCATTGAGCTCTCTGGTGGCTCTTGTGGTGAAAGTTTTGACACTGATTCAAACTACCGTAGTTACCTCATGCCCCTAGCTGAATTGGTTGGTGTGAATGAAGAGGTCCTCATGGCATATCCTATTGTTGCAGTGGCACTGTGTGTTGCTTTTGGTTCTGGTGTTAGAGATGACAAGGGTAAGGTGATTCTCTCACTTCATACTGAAGCAAGGACGTGGAGCGGTCGCTTGTATCGGGGCCATGTGGTTGCTCCTAGTGCGTGATGGTAGTGTGGTCATCGAGGTTGTGCAATTTTTCTATGGTGATGTTGTTTCTTTTTGGGGTCTGATGTGGATAGGTGCGAGAGTGATGTCGTGGTGATTTGTTTCGATCGACTAGTTATAGGGGTTGTAACCGTTTTGATTCCCCTATTCATGGTATGATTGTATCTAATGGTGGGGAATTTTGAAATGCTATTGAAATTTCATTTGGTTAGAATGAAATTAGATTGAAATGTGTCAACAGTTGAGCCTGATGCTTGTTTCTCTACTGGTCTATAAAGGAGATTTCAAGGTTGATTGTTGAGATCATATTTTTAGGTCCTTTTGTTTAGATGGTGTACAGTGAAGGCATGTAATGGAGAATTCAGGAAGGTTTAGCTAGTAAATCATTCTAGGTAGGGTATGCACAAGAGATAAGCGTACTATGCTTTTTGTAATTACTAATATTGAAAGAAATCTAAAAAAATTAAGACAATTGCTCTCCGGTGTGTGTTATGACAAATTGTGAATGAAATTATCAAGGGTTTTTTTATTCATCTTTAATGGTATATTTGAATGTACGATTCATTTTCTTGCTTTAACTTAATGAGTTAATCAAATGCTTGAAATAGAATTATAGGTCTATGGTAATATGCTAAGGATGTGGTAAGGAGTGTTGTTTTGAATGTTGGAAATTCTTATGGTGTAAGGCATTGTAAGGATAGTTCAATGATATCATGGTTATATCTTGTGTGACTCCTTCCCAATTGAATGAGGCACTGGTTAATTCATTTAGGGTCTTTTAAGAATTCAAAGCAGTCACCCTAAACATGTGGGTTCAAAGTCAGAACATCTTAAAGTCAAATTCTATCTCTCTTGAGATGAAAGTTTCACATTGTATCAGTTTTCCTAGCTCTAGATAGTTGTTCTTACTCAGTGGTTTGCCAAAACCATGGTAGATGGTATCTATTAGCACTTATAGGAATATATGTGTATTGAAGTGTTCTTGAGGCATGAAACATTCTATGAACACATTTAGGAACACTCTCCTTGGTGTCACAGAGCCTGAAGTGTAGATCTCAATATTTGACTAAATTTTGTTAGTTGGCCACTAACTTTGTGAATTATTGAATATAGAGGTTGGCAGCCTCTTAGAGAATTATGAATCCTAGCTAGCTGGAAATTAAAAACACCAACATAATGGTGACTCTGTTGGGGAGACAAAATGAGAATTTTTGGTTTCGTAGACCATGCTATTATAGGGTCACCATAATCATGTTTGTAGCCAGAGGTTGGGGCCGGTCCTGATTCACCAACACTACTAAAAAAGGTATCAAATCGATGACAATATTTTAGTGATGGGGATTAATTATGATCATCCCTTGCCAACCTTGCATGATCAAATTAATGTTTCAAAAGTGTTGCGAGGTGTGCAAGCTGGTGACATGTTGCCTGAATCTGTAGTACAAAGTGGCTGGTTGGGGCCCACTACTGGTCCGTGTGTCTCTGACTATGAGGTATGTGATTGGCCGCTGGGTTTTCCAAATGGTGATGTGGGTTTTCAATAATGTTTGACTCAATCTGAGTCATTCGACATGCCATCTCCTTATCACATCAACTGTCTGAATTCAAAGTTTTGATCTACCCATGTGATGACTATTTGCACTCTGCAAATTACATTCATTAATGGTGCAAGTCTTTCGATGGATCTCATCTGGATTTCCATGTGTGCGAGCAATTTTCTCCTGGCAATCATGATGGGTTGTACATATTTTTCCATAAGCTTGGATATTTTCAGTGGTGACAATGCCAACCACTAATCGCTCACTTGCTTGCACTGCAATTGGAGCATTAATGGTTTCTACACCGGCTTGCTCGATAAATGCTTGCTAATTGTTCATTAACATCATTGTATTTTTGAGTTTGTGTTCATTTGTGAATGATTATTGTTATTGCAGAGTTTTGAACCTACGAGAAGGATGGGTAAGTCAATTGTTCCTAGTTCACCATTATGTAGAAGCACAATGATGAAGGCTAAGAGTTCATAGCGGGGGGTGACACCAATTGAACAGAGCATTGTTCCTAGTGCTCTTGGAGCCATTGATGAGGGTGTTGGGTCCCTCCTGAATCTCATCAAGAGAAATCCTTGGCTCAAAGGACTGGTTACATAGGCTAAGGTAGTTGATTATCCAAAGGTAAGAGATTCTGACAAAGTTGGCAAAGAGGCTGAGGTCGAGGTGAAGTTTGGGCGATAAGAGTCACCCATTAAGCTCTCTAGTGGCTCTTGTGGTGAAAGTTCTGACACTAATTCATACTACCATAGTTACCTCATGGCCTTGACTGAATTGGTTAGTGCAAATGAAGAGGTCCTCGTGGCATCTCCTATTGTCGCAGCGACACCGTGTGTTGCTTTTGGTTTTGGTGTTAGTGCTGAAAAGGGTAAGGTGATGCTCTCGCTTCATATTGAAGAGAGGATGCATAACGGTTGCCTGTATCAGGGTCGTGTGGTTGTTCCTGGTGTGTGATGGTAGTGTTGTTGTCGGGGTTGTGCAATTTTGCTATGGTGTTGTTGCTACTTTTTGGGGTTTGATGTGGATGAGTGCAAGAGTGATGCGGTGGTGATTTGTTCTGGTTGACTAGTTACAGGGGTTTTAACCATTTCGATTCCCCTGTTCGTGGTATGATTGTATCTAATGGTGGGGAATTTTTAAATGCTATTGAAATTTCATTTGGTTAGAATGAAATTAAGTTGAAATGTGTCAACAGTTGAGCTCGATGCTTGTTGCTCTCTTGGTCTATAAAGGAGATTTCAAGGCTCATTGTTGAGGTCAGATTTTTGGGTCCTATTGTTTAGATGGTGTATAGTGAAGGCATGTAATGCAGAATTCGGGAAGGTTTAGCTACTAAATCATTCTAGGTAGGGTATGTACATGGGATAAGCATACTATGATTTTTGTAATTATTGATATTGAAATAAATCTAAAAAATTTAAGACAATTGCTCTCCTGTGTGTATTATGATAGATTGTGAATGAAATTATCAAGGGTTTTTTATTCATCTTCAATGTTATATTTGAATGTATGATTCATTTTCTTGCTTTAACTTAATGAGTTAATCAAATGCTTGAAATGGAATTATAGGTCTGTGGTAATATGCTAAGGATGTGGTAAGGAGTGTTGTTTTGAATGTTGGAAATTATTATGGTGTAAGGCATTGTAAGGATAGTTCAATGATATCAAGGTTATATCCCATGTGACTCCTACCCAATTGAATGAGGCACTAGTTAATTCATTCAAGGTCTTTTAGGAATTCAAAGCAGACACTCTAAACATGTGGGTTCAAAGTTAGAACATCTTAAAGTCAAATTCTATCTCTCTTGAGATGCAAGTTTCACATTGTATCAATTTTCCTAGCTCTAGATAGTTATTCTTACTCAGTGGTTTGCCAAAACCCTGGTAGATGGTATCTATTAGCACTGATAGGAATATATATGTGTATTGAATTTTTCTTAAGGCATGAAAAATTTTATGAACACATGTAGGGACATCCTCCTTGGTTTCACAGAGCCTGAACTATAGGAGATCTTAGTCTTTTACTTAATCTTGTCAGTTGGCCACTAACTTTGTGAATTCTTGAATATAGAGGTTGGCAACCTCTTAGAGAATTACGAAGCCTAGCTAGAAATTAAAAACACCAACAAAGAGTAGGAGACCTTTCGCCAACCAATACCCTAAATAGTGGGGCTGGTCTATTTGCTCGACGATAGGTGGTCCTATCGACAATCCTACCACGCCCCCGACCAACATATGGTGGAATGTCTAGGTAGCTAACTTTGAGGCCCAAATGGACCTCAACATACAACTGCTGAAAAAAATATAATGGAATCTAGTTATTGTTTGGGTATTGACCATGTGTTGTGAGAAATTATGGGTAGATCAATAAGGCCATAGCACGATCGACACATCTAGTGACTTGGTATCCCCTAACCTTACGTGTATTTTGATAAAATAGAAAACAATTGTTTTTTATCATTTCTTTGGTCACACTATCCTGTATTTGTTTAAGGAGAACCTCACCTTTTACTTCTTCCTGCATGAGGTAAAGAATAGCAGCTACTCCATTTGGGGAAAATGCACTATTCCTCTCAAGTTCATCTCTTAGTTTTTCTAGACTATGTAATATTAACATGCATGGTTTAAAATATATCCCTGGGTTTGCACCCTGCCCTAATGAGTTTCTCAATTTCTTAATTGCATTAGTGGTATTTGCAAACAAAGATTCTGGAGGTGGAACATCTGCATTTTCCATGTTATATATGTATTTACACCTAAAGGATCAATGAGAGCTTGGTAAATAATATATCTAGATATAGGGAATAGAAATCTAAAACAATTCTAATAATTCATCTACTCATCAATAATATTTTCATACCATTAAAAAAAAAACATTCAACATCTATCATAGTTTTTAATAATCAAAACATTCAAATTACTAGATTGCACATAAAACATAATCTAAAACAATTCTAAAATTTAAATTCACAAGTGTGCACTCTAGTACAAAATGTGCCATTAAAGACTTAAAAAATATTGATAAAGGTTGCATCTAAGATTTATTTCCTATAACTAGTAATAAAGGGAAAACATCATTCCTTAACATTGGTGGTCATGTAAAATCAATTTAGTCATTATTGAAGGTACAAATAAGAGAAGAAAATGAGAGAGATGATAAGCTTGTAAATATGATTTCTAAATTATTGAAACAATATTTTGATAAGGAGGAAACCAAAAAATTAGAAATAAACTTGATCATATTCATAAAGAGAATTTGATAGGAGGATGGGACACATACACATAATATTTATTGAATGAAAGTTACCATACAATGTACAAGAACGTGATACAAAGGAAAAAAGGTTTCTTATTGTGATCCTTTTAAAAATGTCAAGTCCTAATGTTAGATGCTAAAATGATGCAATAAGAGGAGATCACATAATAAAAGGGCACCTCAATGATTAGCCTAAGGCAACATAAGCATAAAAACAAGATGACAATTAACTGAAATTGGTTATACCTTTACGTTGCTCCTTCCTTGGTTGGCCCTTTGATTCTTGAAGAGTTGTGTGCTCCTTGGATGACAAGCTATGTTGAATGTGTAAAATGATATGCAAGATGGATGAGGGTATGATGATTATGAGATAAGAGCTCAAATGGAAAATTGAAAAGAGTTTGGTAGCAAAAGACTTGATCTTCAAAATGAGAGAAATGAGGGGGTATTTATAGGATAGTTGGAATTCTCTAGAGAATTCAACGGTTGAGATTGATCCAAGAAGATCAAGATGAAGGGCTATGGTGAGTTGAGGACTCACAAGCCCTCACATCTTGACATGTGGAATGTGAGATGTCTTAGGGTGGAGTGATGTGGAAATGAGGTGGAAGAGAAGTACATGAGGTGGATGAAGGATAAGTACCTTTGAGGTACCTTGGGGGATGAGAAGATTTCCTCAAAAAGGAACTTCTTGTCCCCAAATGAGGATGAAAGAGACATTTGAGGAATTTTAGAATTCCTCAAAAATCTCCATGTGAAAAGGGGAAGTGGTTGGAAGAATAAATGTAAATTATTGGAGAGTTTATTGGGTAAAAGAAGGTCTCCAAAAAGCTGAAGATTTGTCACATGTGGGTGATGTGACAAGTCCAAGGTTCTAAAAGTCCTTGGCCCATGTAAAGTGACAAGTCAAGCCTTCTAGAATCTTGCATGGGGATGAGGAAGACCTTGGAAAGACAAAAGTGAATTAAAAATTCACATGGGGAAGAGAGGTCCCTTGGGCAAATAAATGTGAATTAAAAATTCACATGGGAAAGAGAGTCCAAGCTAAAAATGGTAAGTGGGAAGGTTGACCAGAAAAGGTAAGCTAAATGTGGTTAATGATTCTGATTAAGGTTGTGCAAACACAAGATTAAGATCATTAATGAGATATTAGAGGCAAGTGGGAGATTATGGAGGATGTGACACTTAATCAAGATTAAGTGATGCACATCCTAATCACAGATTAATTAATTTAATCTGGATTAAAAGAGGGTTATGGAGAATTTGACAAGGAGAGAGAAAAAGGGGAATTAAAAATTGAATTTAATCCAAATGGGTTAAAAGACTAAATTAAATAATTTGTCATATTTATTTAATTTAGAGAAGAAAAGGGATAAGTTAAAGCATATTTAATTTATTTAATTGCATACTTTAGGAACCTTAGGCAGAAAATGAAATAATGATTAAATAAATTATTTAATCAGTATTAATGAAATAGATGAATAGAGTAGACGATTTTGATCATATGGAAGTGATCAAATTTGGATGTCTACATTTTTCCCCTCTTCGAAGTACCGTTAAAATAACCGTGCTTCGAAGAAAAGAAAGTGCAGATGACTCTATAAAGGAAGTAACCAGAAGTTGATGCCCCAACGTGGGGAGGAGGATCTGAGATGTCCAATTAGTGGGGAATGGATGAAGATGCCCCAATCCTAGAAGGGATTAACTATGGAAGGGACAACTGGTAAATGTGAACGGTATCCCCCTCGAGAGGGTGACGGGGGAAAAATAAGGGTCTCGGGCAACATCTCGAGAGGAAGAAACTGATGGTATGGTTAGAAAGAGGGGAAAAAATTAGGCAAGTTTTCCTTCTAAATGAAGTCAATCGGACAAACGGCGTGCAAATGGCGGCCCCGGGAATAGAAGGGATTAATCGGAGGGAAAAAAGAGGTAAAAAAGACCTCTTGAAAGAGGGGGAAAGTGAATATAAGGTAATTTTAAAAATTACCTCACCTCATTTGCACTGTAGCAGTTGAGAGAAGAGGAGAAGAGAGCAAGTAGACAAGGAGTGAAAATGTCACAGGATAATGACACCGAGATCGTCCACCGGATATACGAGGTTCGACGGTCCTATAGGGAGCAGGGTGGGCCCCACCAGGTAGGTGACAAAACACTATGCATTAGTTTCATGATTTTAATGCATTTGAAATGTTTTATTAAAAATGTGAAATATGGGTTTTGTGGGCAAGAGAAAACAAAAAAATGGGTAGGAAAGAAAAAATAAAAAATGTTAAAAAAAGGAGGATTTTTCAAAAAAATGAAAATTTTCGTCGGAGGGCGAATACGCCCCGGCTCAAGATGGGTTTGCCTCGCAGTTGGGTGGGTCTGCCCCACTACAGGGGCGAGTCCGCCCCACCTGGGGGCGAGTCCACCCCGCTATAGGGGCAAGTCCACCCTATGGCGAAGCAGCCAGGCGTCGTCACGGCTTGCGGTGGCGCCACCCGGCTGTGGCAGCGGCGGCGCCACCACCTTGGCTGCCCCCATGGCAGGGGCACGTCCGCCCCACCGCGAGGGCGGGTCCACCCCATTGCAGGGGTGGGTTTACCCCGCTGCTAGGGCAGGTCCACCCCGCTACGGGGGTGGGTCTGTCCCGCGGTCAGAAGGAAGGAGGGGGGGCTGGAAGGATGGGATAAAGAGAGAGAAGAAGAGAGAAAAAGAAAAACGTGGGATTAGGAAGAAGAATTTTGACAAAAAAATTGACAAGGTAGATGGAATATTTGCAGGATTTTGGTAGATTACGGACCCACGAGCAGAGGCCAAAGGCATTGGCGGTGACGATCGAGGCGATGACTGGGGCGGACCACGTAGCACTGGAGCAAGCCTGCACTTAGTGTAGTTTCCAGAGATGAGAGCGCATCGGGCGATTCTGACAGCCCTGATAGAGAGATGGAGCTTGGCTACGTCGACTTTTCATCTACCTGTAGGAGAGATGATGGTGATGTTGGAGGATGTGTGGTGGATCCTAAGGTTACCGATAGCAGGTCGGTTAGTGAGTGAGGAGGTGTCAAGAGGAGCACAGTTAAATGAGACCATTCTAGTGCTATTCGGGCAAGATGACTTGCCGATTCAGAGGGGGAAACTAGATGTAGACAGATGCCTCGCCTTGGGTGTGCCAACATTACCACTGTTTTTGTGTTGTTTGATCAGCGGGATACTACTGCCAGATTAGAGCAAGCGATTTTGCATTTTGTGGTATATGGAGGTGATACGACATATCGTCGAGTTGCGGGAGGGGCAGTTTTCCTAGGGGTCATGTGTATTGGCCCAGTTATACCAAGAAATGCACATGATTTGTTATCGAAGGGTGCAGAGCGTGAGGCATAGGATGCTATTGCATGTGTGGGGGTGGGAGCATATCTCGGTGACGAGACCCATAGTGGTTAGGAGAGGAGAGTTGGATGATAGAGATCCAGTGGCTTGGGAGTTTGGCATAGCCCGGGGTTGCATCTTACGTTATGAGACGTAGGGAGAGATGGATCAGTGGAGGAGAGTGTTTGATGAGTTATGGGAGGAGCACATTGTATGGCAGCCATACATGTATCAACGGTTTAGAGGATGGAGGACTGAGGAGGAGAGACATCGAGGATTCTTTAGATGCAAATGTTTCCTGATTGGGAGCCCGGGGCACATAGTGGAGATGCATCGTCCAGACAGAGTGATGCAGTAGTTTGGACTCAGGCAAGACATTCCAAGAGCACCGACTATGTTTTGTCAGCTTACCAGAGAGGTACCCTAGGGGGTGAGGTTGCCAGCGAGAGGCATGAGGGAGACGTGGGTGATGGCAGGTGGGGTGCCCTATCCAAGGAGGGGCAAGGGTCCAAAGGATGTCGGAGTGACAGAATGATCGGTGGTTTTGCAACCACCGATGGGAGAGGGTTACACCGAAGGTGCCTGTTGTGGGAGCCATGGAGTGGGGGCCAGAGGATGAGCAGGATGGGGGACAGGAGGAGGACCTGGAGTAGGGTGGACATGAGGATGAGGGATAGGAGGATGAGGGACATGAGAGTGGTGGTGCAGAGGAGATAGAGGGGGATGCGATAGACCTAGAGCAGGGTGGACATGAGGATGAGGGACATCAGAGTGGTGGTGCGGAGGAGGGTGGTGCCGAGATCAGTCGGCGAGGAGGGGTAGGTTCAGGAGGGGGAAACCTCCAAAGAGGGCGAGGAGGGTTAGGAGGGGCAGGTGATGAGGCAGAGGAGAGAGAGGCAAGAGGAGCAGGTGGTGGGGGGAGGAGATAGAGGTGGTGAGATTTGGGAGCGAGTCAGAGGTGGAGATGCTCCGGGTGGAGGGGAGGCAGGCATAGACAGGGATTGGTGGTAGAGTACGATGGAGGCAGGTGTAGGTGAGAGCCCTCGAGATGTAGGAGGAGGTGAGGGCAAGAGAGCCACAAGAGGATACGAGGGTCTAAGATCCTTAGGAGGGAGTAGAGAGGGCGATATATGTCAGAGGACATCTTGGGGGGATACCCGAGGGCAGTTGACAGAGGAGGGTCCGGCCAACGGAGCAGGAGCTAGAAGAGGAGAGGCGGCCCAGAGGGGAGCCGTAGAGACTGATGAGGGTGGGGAGGAGATGATGGTCATGGAGGATTCGGTTGATGAGTCAAGTTGAGCAGGTGCAGGAGGAGCCGAGGGGGAGGCGATGGACATGGATGTAGAGGTGGTGGAGCCTCTAGCGATAGTGCTAGCAGTTGCAATTGACGATCTAGTGATGTTACTGAGAGGGGCCTAGGTGAGGGTATGGGTGTTAAAGGAGGAGGTGAGGAGGGTTGAGGCCGAGGTGCAGAGGGTGAGGGAGTTAGAGCTGATAGAGTTTGAGCGTGTTGTGAGCAAGTTGACGACAGATATATAGGTGGTTGAGAGAGAGAGGGATGAGACATGAGTAGGGATGGAGAGGGTACGGGGGGAGCTAGCTCAGGTGACATGGGACTGAGATAGGCTAGAGGTAGTGATGACAGTGGCTCAGATGCAGGGTCAGTCAGAGCCAGCAAGAGGAGGGGAGATGGAGACACTGAGAGTTTCGGTGTAGGACTTCTGGAGGAGAGGACAACACTACAGGAGAGGGTATCCACGGCAGAGGCATCTTTAGAGGAGATGAGGGCGAGACTCAAGGTAGTAGAGGTCAGACTAGAGACAGTGTAGTGAGAGAGAGAGAGTGCACAGGGACAGGTGCAGGCACTATAGGGGGAGAGGGACAGTGTACAGGTACCGATGTAGGCACTACAGGGAGAGAGGGACAATGTATTGAGACAGGTCCAGATCCTGTAGTTCCAGAGAGACGCAGCAGTGGTCTAGGCAGAGAATGCCGAGAGGGATATAACATAGAGGCAGGCACGTCAAGGGTAGGGTGATGGGACAAAGCTAGAGACTATGCAGACAGAGAGGGAGAGGGCCATAGAGCAGATATGACTACTGACTGCAGCACAAGAGGCATGGGAGTAGGAGCAGCGAGCCATGAGCAGAGAGTGAGATAGGTACAAGTATGAGCAGAATGTCGCTCGATTCCAGGATGGGCAAAGAGATGAGTACATGCACGAGGCGGCATACTGGAGGGGTGCGTATGAGCAGGTAGTGTCAGATTCGGTGCAGTATTCAACACAGTATGTTGGGCAGATACCATAGATGTCAGCACTATCCTAGTCTTTAGGAACACGGACCAAGGGGTACAGTGATTTCCAACTGACTCCTTCTCAGTTTGGGTTTCCAGGGCGTGAGTCTCAGAGGACTCCGACACACAGGGGACCGGTACTTGAGTCTCCTCAGAGGTCATGTGTGGGCAGCTCAGGACAAGCAGAGGACAGGTGACAGGATACAGGTGCTTTTGATAGGTACCGGATGGTGGTGTAGCACATATTTTTAGATGATGCAGCTTATTTTGAGCATGATATGGAGGTGATTATGTGGTGACTATATTTTGGATATGGACATTGTATTATTTTGATGATGATATGTGATTGTCCCCATTGATATTATGCCGCACATTTTTGTGATGTATGGTATGCATATGGTGTTACATTGATGTTCCTATGATAGCTGATGTATGTTATGCATATGTATATGTATATGATGTTTTTGTGTTGATATGGATGTTGTGTTATGATGTGAATGATTTACTTATGCATGCGTCGATGATGTGATTATGGATAATGTTAATGATTTATGAATGGTAATGCAGTTGTATTTATGATATAAGTAATATGGGCCTATTAAGGATGCATAGGTGGATATGGAAATGTATGGATGAATGATCATAATGAAGTCAATGAACCTACATGAATTAATATAGTATGGATAAATGAACTTAATGTATTGATGCAAATGGATAAATGAACTTAATGAATTGATGCAAATGGATAAATGAATGGATGTAAATGGATAAATGAAGTGATGAAAATGGATAAATGAATGGATGTAAATGGTTAAATGAACCTAATGAATTAATGCAATATGGATAAATGAACTTAATGTATTTATGCAATATGGGTAAATGAACTTAATGATTGTAGACATAAGTATCAATGGGTAGGTGATAGGTGTAGGGTGTGTGGAGTGCAGTACCTATCAAGGACCATAAGGATCCTGAGAAGAAAAGTTAGTAAGAGGGAATGAGAGTTTGCACAACCAAAATCATGAGTCATAGATGTAGGAGCAAGATAGGATGAAGGGGGAATATGCAATGAGATGAAATGCAACATGAATGCAATTTGCCATCCTTGAGAGCACTGATTTTTTCTATAGCATAAGACATCGGGTGTTAGGGTATGTAAACCAAGATGGATTAATGTCTAATGCATAAAACAAACATGACAAACAAGAAGGCTATCCCAATACCCCAAAGTCACGATGACTATGGTTGGGCCAGGTATTGGAATAACCACAACCATAAAGGGATGCCCCCACATAATGTAGGATCCAAAAGGAATCCTGATGGGTACTACATGGGGTATCCCAGAAGACATCAACAATAGTCAAGAGATGTCCCTATGTTAACTAGGCAAAACACACCACAATATGAAGGATCATGGTGATCTTGACTAGTGATTATAGGGAGCTCAAATGATAAACAAAGTCCAAAAGTAACAAAAGATCGTAATCAATTACAAGCATCCTTTGCCATAAGATCCCAAGGATGGATGGGGTTGATGTGGTCTATGAGGAATGATGCATCATGTTAAGACCGATGATGGATAGTAAGCTAAAGTGATCTAGATGACGCAGGATAACTGTCATTGGGCAGATTTCTTGATATGAGAGGATCTTGTTTGTGAGGAATCAATGATGATAGGGACATACCTGACAATAAAACAACACAAAAAAAAAAGAGGACAAGACACAACCTATAGAACTAGGGGCTCGAGGGTTGATAAAAAGATCAACCTTGCCTACGTGAAAGTGCAGAGCCCTCGTAGTTCACGAAAAGACCATGATAAAAGAGCAGAAAGTGGACTGATGGAAACCGATGGATGACCAAGACAAACAAAAACCCCAGGGGAAGATCAACCTTGCCTACGTGCAAGTGTAGGGGCAACGTAGTTCGGACATGACAAAAGACCGAGGATAGACAATATCAAAAAGTGTACCATGAGGATAGATGATGAAGGACAAAATGCCTCGGGGGCTGATCCAAAGATTAGCCTTGCCTACGTGCAAGCGCAGAGGCATCGTAGTTCAAGAGGAGACGATGATAAAAGTGGAAAGGGGGAAATGATGATAGATGATGGGGGACAATGATCAAATAGACTAGCCACAAAAGAAGATAAGGAGAAGCCTCGGAGCAAATCAAAAGATCAACCTTGCCTACGTGCAAGCGCAGGGGCAACGTAGTTCACAATGAGACCTAGATGGAGACTAACACGAAGAGTGAGCCTAGATGAAAACAAACACAATAATGAGGTGACACAAGCTCAAATTAGGATAATAAGCTCAAGATTTCAAATAGTGAATGGCAGTCATCCAATTCTCAACTAGAATATACCAAGTGTCGAGGTGATGCAAGCGGATGTGAGGATATGGGGATTGAGGAATCAACGGGTAAGCCACAAAGTAACCAAGACGTGAGGTAGATAATGATTAAGCCCTATACGAGAAGTGCCTGTTGCTAGGTTTTCACCAATCGTACATATCCAAGGCACCACACAGGGGTGGTTTTCACCATAGGATGGATTATTTCTCTTTATTATTTTTGGATTTTTTGATTTTTTTGTATTTTTGACTTTTACCAGGAAGGATACCCCAGCTGACCTAAGTATAGAACTTTTTTAGGTGCATGATGTTGATGGGTTCCTCCAAGGGCTCGCCTTCAGGAGTGGAGAGCCTATAGGCACTAGAACCATACTTCATGGTGATAACATAAGGGCCCAACCAGTTTGCTTCAAACTTACCCTTTTTCTCTCGATCTTGCTAATTCTGCTGATTCTCTTTTAGGACCAAATCACCAACATTGAATTGGCGAGGGCATAATTTTTTATTGTAGCTCCTTTTGAGTCGGTGCTGATAGGCTTGCAGATGGTTATAATCCTTGACTCATTTTTCATCCAGCAATTCCAATTGTGCCAAGCGTGCCACTCGGGTGTCTTCGTCAGTGATGAGATTCTTGAGGGAGATTCAGAGTGAAGGGATTTCAACTTCGATTGGCAAGATGGCTTCAGCACCATAGACAAGAGAATATGGAATAGCACCGATAGGGGTGCGGATGGATGTATGATAGGCCCAAAGAGCAGGATGGATATGGAGGTGCCAATCATGGCCAGTGCTATTAACCATTTTCTTAATGATTTTGATCAATGTTTTGTTTGTCACTTCTGACTATCCATTACCTTGGGGGTAATAGGGAGTGGACCAATGATGTTGGATATGATATTTCTCACAAAGGAGTTTCATACACTTATTTTTGAATGGCTTTCCATTGTCGGTGATGATGGTGGAGGGGATACCATACCTGTAGAGGATATGGTAGAGGATGAACTTAGAGATATGAACACCAGTGATTTGAGTGATGGCTTCCACCCACTTGGTGAAGTATTCAGTGGTTGTGATGATAAAGGTGTGACCATCAGAAGATGGAGGGTAGATCTTGCCAATCAAGTCAAAATCCCATTATGAAAATGGCCAAGGTGTCGTGATAGGTTGGAGCTCTTGTGCTGGAGCGTGAATCATATTTGCATGTTGTTGACACAGAAGACACTTTTTGACATACTCACAAGCATCTTGTTCCATTGTGGGCCAATAATATCTTGCTCTGAGAATCCATTTGGCTAGGGCCATACCATTAGAATGGGCCCAACAAATACCACCATGTACTTCTATTAATGTCGTACAGGCTTTAGTTTCATCTAAAAAATGGAGGAGAGTTCCATCGTATCCACGTCGATAAAGTGTATCACCGATGATGGTGTAGCGAGCAGTGTGTTGGATAAATGATTTACGTTGGTTTCTCGTGAGGTCAGGCGGGAGGGGGTTGTCATGAATGTAGGTGTAAATGTCATGGTACCAAGGGGATTCAAGACCTACAATAGCACACACCATGTCACTCACAGGGATATCATATGCGGGGATTAGAAGTTGCTCGACCAGGAACTAACAATTTGTGCAATCTTTTGGCATGTCGAGGAGAGAACCAATGGTAGCCATAGCATCCGCTGCCTTATTCTCGAGTCTTGGGATCTGCTCAAATTAGACGGAGGTGAAATATTTTTTCAAGTCATCCACCATTCATTTGTATGGCAACAAATTTTCATCTTTTGTTCGAAACTAATCGTTGACCTGTTTTATGACCAACTGGGAGTCACCAAAAACTTGTAGATGAGTGATGTGCCATTGAACTACAATTCTAAGGCCTGTGAGAAGGGCTTCATATTCAGAGATGTTGTTGGTGTAGGGAAAAGCCAGTCTGAATGATTTTGGTATGTAATCGCCTTGGGGGGTGATAAGAAATATCCGTGCCCCTGATCCATTATGAGTGTGTGATCCATCAAAGTATAGTGTCCAAGTGGTGGCTTCTGAGACTGCAAATACTCCTTCATCTGGAAATTCAGTTTCTATGGGATAGGTGTCCACTAATGGGGCATCTGCCAATTGATCCGCTATTACTTGTCCTTTAATGGCCTTTCTATCCACATATTCTATATCAAACTCACTAAGGAGCATGATCCATTTAGCCATTCGACTAGTCAGGGTTGTCTTGGATAACGGGTACTTGAGGGGGTCAACTTTGGATATCAATTTTATAGGATGGCTAAGCATATAGTGGCATAGATTTTGTGTGCTGAAGACCATAGCGAGACATTCTTTTTCCATTGGTGAATAATTGAGTTCATAACTGACCAGTGTTCAGCTAATGTAATAGATCGCTTGTTCCCTTGAGGATTCATCATGTTGTGCCAATAAATCCCCTTATGCAACTGGCGTGGCCGATATGTACAACAAGAGGGGTTTTCCAGCGATAGGTGGCATCAAGATCAGTGGGTGGGCCAAGTATCCTTTGATCATGTCAAAACCCAACTGACACTTCTGATTCCACTTGAAGCTGGTGTCTTTCTTGAGAAGGTGGGTGAATGACTGACATTTATCTGCAAGTTGGGCTATAAACTGACGGATGGATTGTAGTTTCCCTTGGAGGCTCCTTAATTGTTTTAGGTTTCTTGGTGGAGGCATATCCATGATAGCTTTCACCTTAGCTGGGTCAACCTCAATTCCTCTTTGGGACACTATGAAGCCCAACGGTTTCCCTGATGTGACACCGCACACACACTTTTTTGGATTCAGTCGAAGCTTGTACTGTTCTAAGCACTCGAAGATCCTTTTCAGAATGGTAGGGTGCTCTTCTTTGGTTCCATATTTTTCCAATAGGTCATCAACATAATCTTCCATGATGATGTGGATGAGGTCGTGGAATATAACCATCATTTCCTATTGATATGTTGCCCCTGCATTTTTGAGACCAAAGGGCATGACATTGTAACAAAAAGTACCCCAAGGTGTTGTAAAAGTGGTTTTGTGTTGATATTCAGGGGAAATCCAGATCTGATTGTAGCCAGAGAAGCCATCCATGAGGGATAGCATCTCGTGTCCTATAGTGATGTCGACCAACATGTTGATGTTAGGCAAGGGGAAGTTATCTTTTGGACAGGCTTTATTAAGATCCCGAAAATCTATGCAAATTCTGATGTCTCTGTTAGGTTTAGCAATAGGTACTATATTGGAAATCCAATAAGAATAATCAATGGGTTTGATAAAACCAGCATCCATTAACTTTTCCATTTCTTTCTTAACTAATAATGCCACCTACGGGTGCATCTTTCGAAGCTTCTGCTTGATAGGTTTGGCCTTTGGTCAGACATCCAAATGGTGTAGAACAAGATTAGGATCCAGGCCAGGCATATCAGAGTAAGCCCATGCAAATTTGATATCCCCTTCACGGAGAACTCAGACAATGGTGATATATTATTCTTCGGATAAAGATTTGGCCACATAGATGATCCTTGGAGTTTCTTCTGTCCCGAAATTCACCTCTTGCATTTCTTCAATGAGAATCAAAGATTGCTCAGATAGTTGTGTTCCTACAAGGGGAAGATGAACATCCCCATCTTCAAGTGTCATATTAAGGTTTTCATTGTCAGATACATCCTTTGTTTTTACTTTTTCATAGTCAAAAAGCGCCTCAATGAGGTTTTCACTTGATAACCCATTTTTCTTTTGTTTCTTTTTGTTTTTGCGATTAGGGCATTCATCTTCCCCCAATCCCATTAGATTTACATAGGTATCCTCTAAGGTAAATGTGCTGACAGGTGCGCTACCTTGTAGGTCATGATCGATAAGCTCAAAGTGTTTAAGGGATAAAGTTATGGTACAAACAAATAAGCATTCAAACATGGCGGGGAGGTCAATGTGATTCAAATCATCATACGCATATATGATGGACTCTTCCTCCGATATGTCTTCGAGGGAACCGTTGTCAACACTAACATTGTTAGAAATGCTAGAGGATGTTGTAGGACCCTTCTATTTAGTATCATAACCCAAGCCCAAATTTCTTGGTTGGATGGTAGTCGCTTCAATGGGCAGACATTTTCCTTGTTCTTCCACACCAAGGCCTACGCCTTGGTAATGACACTTTTCAATGAACTTGGAGGCACATGGATAGACTTCTTGAAAGTATTCAATAAGGGCACATGGTGGCTCAGGTTCCTCCCGATAAACCCATTGACTGATATCTTCGTCCATTTGATCCTGGAGGGATCCCAAATCATTGAATGTTGTTGACCCCATGTTCTTGGAAGTGAGTGTAAGTGTCTTTTCTTCTACTTTTGGTAGCGGCGGAATTGGTTGGCCATATGTGCGGGGCGAAGGTGGCATGGTTGCCACATTGAGTGTGGTATGCATTTTTTATTCACCACATCCCTTATCTATGATCTGGACCTTGGTGATGGTGGGGATGAAGTGTTTAGTGTATTGGTGGATGGGACAGGATCGGATGTTGGGAATTACCCCATTTCGACTCCTAGGAAGTAATGCGAATGTGGAAAAGAAGCTTCCAAGGCATGACAATATTCAAAAGGCTGAGGGTCAGCTTGTATGGTGACTTCCATTCCTTGAAATGGGAACTTTAAGCATTGGTGATAGGTGGATGCGATGGCTTGCATAGAATGAATCCATGGACGACCAAGAAGGATGTTGTATGGGAATTCAAGGTCTAGAACATGACACATAGTGTATTGTACAATGGGGCCCACTTGAATAGGGAGGCAAATAATGCCTTCAAAATCTCGCTCTGCATTATCATATGCCTTGATGGTGATAACTTGACTTCTTAGATTAGCTTGGGTGTATCCAACTTGTTGTATGAATTTTAACGTGCAAATATTTAGGGCCAAACCATTATCTACCAGTACCCTTTTTACTTTTTGACAATTTACACCAACCTCGAGCTGGAGGGGGCGGCTGTGGCTTGAATTCAATATGTGGCATGTCTTTTTGGCTAAAGGCTAACTCATAGGTTGATGAGAGATTGCCTACTAATTCTTGAAATTGGGTAGGGTCAATATTATCAAGCACTTGTGTGCTTTGCAAATCCTTAGTTAAGATATCTTGATGTACGGGAGATGACTTAAGCAGATCCAAAATGGATATTTGGGTTGTAGTCTTACCTAGATGGTCTAGGATGTTATATTGGGAGTTGACGGATGGTCATTGGGTAGATGGAGGAGCGGCAAGAACTATGATGCAAGTTTGTCGAGTAGTAACAACACATTGTGGATCTTTTCCTTTGACATGGATCATGGATACACGTGGTTCTGCTTGTTCTACGTATGATACCACACCTTGATAATTGTATGGCACATTTTTATAGCTGATTTTATTAGTGTTGTTACCTTTCTTTCTATTGTTGCTAGGTCCAGGATTTGAGTTGGACGTACTAGGACCCTGATTATGGTTACGAGAGGCGTTTTGATATATTTGGAATTGAGCATTGGATGAGGATGCTACATTAGCATCTACATGGATTTCACCTCGATCAATGAGGCCTTGAATGTAGGTTTTTAGGCCTTGACATTTATCTAAGGTATGTCCCTTAATCTTGTGAAATTCATAATATTCATTGTCTTTAAACCAAGCAAGCTTGGGTTTAGATGTATCAAGAGGTTTGGTGACAGGATATGTGATGGGATAATTAGCTTGAAGAAGCTTATTAAATGCCACACTAAGGGGTTCTCCCAACTAAGTGAACTGTCGTTTGTTTCCCCCTTGGTTATTTTGGTTAGATTGTTGTCATGGTGCCCCTTGGGGGACGGATATGGCATTCGGGACTGACGGCTGTTGTTGAGGAGGGTATCTTTGCATGGTGGTGGCCACTTGAACATTTTTGGTGTTAGTGACACCATCATTGACAACATTTTTATTTCTATTCCAATAACGAGGTTTATCCCCAAAGGATTTCTCTCTATCATAATTGAAATGTTTGACTTGTCCTTTTGCAACAACTGCTCATTCTAAGATGGGGCCTTTCTCCACAAGTCCCGCAAAGGTGGTGATACAATGGAGTTGGAAATTATGAGCCATATCTGGTGGGAATTTTTGATAAATAGCGTGACCATGTCTTTTTCTGTTGGTGGGGATTTCATCCTGCTAGCCAAGGCATGCCATCTTTGCAAGTAGCTTGCAAAGGTCTCTCCATCACGTTGTTTTTCTTTCAGGAGATCAAGTGTGTCAATATCTTTCTCTAGATTGAAAGAGAAGTGAGAGACAAACTGTTTAGATAATTGTGCGAAGGTTTTGATAGATCCCTTTTCAAGACCCATAAACCAGTTGAGGGCAACCCCTTATAGACTTTTAGGGAAAATTCAGATAAGATAATTATCATTATGCATGACCTCTTGGCAATGAGCATAAAATTCTTGAAGGTGAGCTCTAGGATCCTTGGTTCCTTTGTATTTATCGAATTTCGGTATCTCAAAATGTTTGGGAAAAGGAATCAAGGAGATGGAGGGATCAAAAGGATAAGGACATATGTCCTCAAACTTGAATTATTGTTTACCCGCTCCAGCTTGTAGGTCCTTTAATGCTGCTTTTACTTCTTCCAAGTCCTTATTGACGGGAGTCGTGGGAGTCAAAGTGGATTGATTATATGGATAATATTGTGGATATGATGAGGATGGCCCTACCATTGTTGGATCATAAACGGGTTGAGTTGGATTTGAATGTGTTCGTTAATTATAAGTGGATTGATAGTTGGATTATTGATTGTGTTGAGTGGGAGCCACTTGTTGTTGATAGTAGGAAACAAGAGAGGGGTCTTGTTGTTGCATAGCATTTTGGTAATGCATAGAGGTAGGGCCTCTTTGTGGATGTGATGATGGTTGTTGGTAATAGGAAGTGTAAGGTGCCCCCTGTTGGTGAGTTTGTTGTTGTTGAAAGTAGGGAAGATAGGATTGGTATTGTTGCACAATGGTGGTTTGTTGTGTGGCATATGGGTATGGATTTGATGTTTTTTGGTCAAGATGATGTTGAGATTGTGAAATATTGGTGTAAGTTGGCAGTTGGGTATGTGTTTGGTTTTGCATATTCTAATGAGGATTCGTATTGGATGGAATAGTGTATGTGCTAGAGGGATGATAGAGGTACTTAGTAAGCGGATTATGATGTGTTTGTGTAGGGATATGCGCATGTTGTTGTGGAGGTCACTGTTGTGGTTCATGAGGTGGGTGAGATGAGATATGGTGAGATGAGATGTGTTGTTATTGAGATGGGCGTGATGAGATGTGTTGTTGTTGTTGGGATGGGTGAGATGAGATGTGTTGTGATGAAGCTATGATAGTAGCAACATGTTGTGGCAGTGCTGGTAGTGTGGTGGATTGGTGTGGATTATTTGGAGGTTGTTGAAATGCAGGAGGTAGCACATTGGTAAGTGGAGGTGTGCCCCCAATATTAGAATATGGGGGAGGAAGCGATGGAGCAGATGGGATATATGGTGGTATGCCATAGGTATGGGGATCATTAGGATCGGGTGGTGGAATAGTAGATGTTGTGGTTGGAAGACAATGGTATTCCTAGACTTGATGGTTGACAACATTTCCAAGTTCGGGGTGGTACCAATTTTTAGTGAGTGCACCCTCAGGAACATAGGAATTTTCTGGAACATTTTGTGAGGTTTGTGGGTCAACAAATGGGGGAAGGGCATATTGTGATGTGTTGAAACCAGATGGTGGTTTGAATCCCTTCATGAGTAAGGTGGCAAGGATCTTATCCCCACATTTGTTTAGGAGATGATCCATCATTTGGACATTGGCCGGATTACTGAGTTATTCATCAATGGTGACTTCGGGTTGATTGACCATGTTTTCGTCACTAGGTGGTGTGATATTCTAGATGTCGATGTTTAATTGAGATGAGACACTGTTATGAGGATCGTGTGGAATGTTATTAGGATCTTTAGGGATATTTGGTTGGGAACCTTGAGTTTGTTGGTCTACCATTTGCTTTTTGTTGTGAACGGGTTTGAACGGGCATGAACGTGCAAAACAACTAGGTGATTTCAAGATGCAATCTCTAAGGGATGATCTAGGTGATGATTTGGATTGATTGATTTAGATTGAATGATGGAACAATTGATGATGTATCAATTTGATGATTGGATTGTTTGGATCAAATGATGATGTATCGATTTCATGATTGGATTGTTTGGATCAATTGGATAAGATTGGATTTGTTTGGATCAAATGATGATGTATCAATTTGATGATTTGGATGATGATTGGATTTCTTTGGATCAAATGATGATGTATCAATTTGATGATTTGGATGATGATTGGATTTTTTTGGATCAAATGATGATGTATCAATTGGATGATTTGGATGAGGATTGGATTTGATTGGATCAATTGATGATGTATCAATTTGATGATTTGGATGATGATTGGATTTGATTGGATCAATTGATGATGTATCAATTTGGTGATTTGGATGAGGATTGGTTGATAAAGGGGATCCTAAAACCTGATTTGGAAATCACCCTAAGTGACTTATGACGTTGGTTGATCAATTTGAGCTAGCTAAATCAATGATCACGACACAGAATTTGCCTTGAGATGGAAGGGGATTGATCTGGGCCAATGACGTTGACTTACAACACAAATCCACCTCAAGATAGAAGTGGATTGATTAGGTTGAAGACAAGGATTTATATGTAGGATAATGATCAAACTTAACGCCTTGGTCGATTCGGGAGATAACTCCTAAAATAAGGTTTAAGGAATTTGGTGTTGAGAGATGATGATGAATGCAAATGGAAGATGTGTTGTTGAAGTGATCTTTTGGAAAGTGCAAATGTTTAGGTCACACGGTAAGATGGGTATCCCAAATGGTGGAATGATCAGTGTGAATGTGGTAAATGGATGTTTTAGAAAGGTTAAATAGAGGTTTGAAATGGTCAAATGGATGTTTGGATTGGTTAGATGAGTGTTTAGGATGATCAAATGGTCAAATGGAGACTTTGGGGGTTCAAACGGAGGTTTAGAATGGTCAAATGGATGAAACTGTCCATTCAGGAGGGCGTATCCGTACTTTTGTAGTAAAATTGTCAGAAATGTCAAAACAGTGGGGCGTATCCGCACTTCTGCAGTAAAAAGACTAGCAAAAACGTCAGAATAGGGGGGTGTATCTGCACTTTTGCAATAAAAAGACTGGTAGAAACATCAGAATAGGGGGGCGTATCCGCACTTTTGTAGTAAAAAGACTGGTAGAAATGTCGAAACAGGGGGCATATCCACACTTCTGCAGTAAAAAGACTAGTAGAAGCGTCATAACAGGGGGCGTATTCGCACTTCTGCAGTAAAAAGTGTTGAAATAGGGGGGAGTATCCACACTTCTACAGTAAAAATACTGGCAGAAATGTCGGAACAAGGGGGTGTATCCGCACTTCTGTACTAAAAAGTGTTGAAACAGGGGGGCGAATCCACCCCTTTGCAGGAACAGTGACTTGGTTTGGAAATGAGAGATTATGGCAAGGACTTGGAATGACTCAATGAAGGTTTGACTTATCAAAATTTAATAATTTTTCATAGAAATACACTTTGAACAAGCACAATCCTATGATTAGTATTAAGGGGTATGGCTAGCAAGGTCTTACTCTAGGATGAACAAGGTTTCTAGGGAGTCCTCGATATACGCTCAGTACGTGAGGCACAACCGTGAACACCAGTTTGTCACAAGCATGAGTCGGGAGCCCCAACGAGATACTGAAAGGCTCAGACCAACTCTTCACGTCTATCTAGGTATCACCCTAGCTTTGATGCTTCACCAATTACGATGCAACTGGATTAGGGTACAACTTTGGCTCTCCCCCTTTATATACCCCGTCGGTACACGTGGTTGGGATCATCCCTTGGGGTGATGAAATCCCCAAGAAGGTCCCGCTAAGAATAAGACACTAATCATTTCCAACTACCCCCTTCGGATCCGCACAATGTACAAAGGAGGAAGGTGAAAACAAACTAATGCCCCCTTAGGGTAAAATAAATAAAATAGACACAACAAGCAGTAAGTATTACTTCCCCCTAATTATGGTAGGTGAATAGATAAAACAACAAAGAGAACTTTAAAATTTGAATGAAATAAAGGCCCTGCAAGCAAATGTTAGCTATGAAAAATGTTGGAATAGGAGGGCATATTTGCGCTTCTACAAAAAAAAGTTAGCAAAAACGTTGGACTGTGGGGGCATATCCACACTTCTGCAGAAAAATAGTTAGCAAAACATTGGACTGTGGGGGCATATCTGCACTTCTACAGAAAATAGTTAGCAAACCGTTGGACTGCAGGGGCGTATCCACACTTCTGCAGAAAAAATAGTTAGCAAAACGTTGGACTGTGGGGGCATATCCACACTTCTGTAGAAAAATAGTTAGCAAAACATTGGATTGCGGGGCGTATCCACACTTCTACAGAAAAATAGTTAGCAATACGTTGGACCGCAGGGGCGTATCCACACTTCTACAACAAAAACTGTCAGAAACGTTAGATTGTGAGAGCATATCAGCCCCTTTGCAACGCCTGAGAGGGAAAATCCGCCCCTCTACGACTTGAACCTTTAAACAAGCTTAACAACAACAAACGTAAAAGAAAGAAACCCTTTTGTGGGTCCCACTGCGCGTGCCAGAAATGTGATCCTTTTAAAAATGTCAACTCCTAATGTTAGATGCTAAAATGATGCAATAAGAGGAGATAACATAATAAAAGGGCACCTCAATGATTAACCTAAGATAAGATAAGCATAAAAACAAGATGGCAATTAACTGAAATTGGTTATACCTTTATGTTGCTCCTTCCTTGGTTGGCCCTTTGATTCTTGAAGAGTTGTGTGCTCCTTGGATGACAAGCTATGTTGAATGTGCAAAATGATATGCAAGATGGATGAGGGTATGATGATTATGAGATGAGAGCTCAAATGGAAAATTGACAAGAGTTTGGTAGCAAAAGACTTGATCTTCAAAATGAGAGAAATGAGGGGGTATTTATAGGATAATTGGAATTCTCTAGAGAATTCAACGGTTGAGATTGATCCAAGAAGATCAAGATGAAGGGCTATGGTGAGTTGAGGACTCACAAGCCCTCACATCTTGACATGTGGAATGCGAGATGTCTTAGGGTGGAATGATGTGGAAATGAGTTGGAAGAGAAGTACATGAGGTGGATGAAGGATAAGTACCTTTGAGGTACCTTGGGGGATGAGAAGATTTCCTCAAAAAGGAACTTCTTGTCCCCAAATGAGGATGAAAGAGATATTTGAGGAATTTTAGAATTCCTCAAAAATATCCATGGGAAAAGAGGAAGTGGTTGGAAGAATAAATTAAAAATTTACATTCATTGGAAAGTTTATTGGGTAAAAGAAGGTCTCCAAAAAGCTAGAGATTTGTCACATGTGGGTGATGTGACAAGTCCAAGGTTCTAAAAGTCCTTGGCCCATGTAAAGTTACAAGTCAAGCCTTCTAGAATCTTGCATGGGGATGGGGAAGACCTTGGAAAGACAAAAGTGAATTAAAAATTCACATGGGAAAGAGAGTCCAAGCTAAAAATGGTAAGTGAGAAGGTTGACCAGAAAAGGTAAGCTAAATGTGGTTAATGATTCTGATTAAGGTTGTGCAAACACAGGATTGGGATAATTAATGAGAGATTAGAGGCAAGTGGGAGATTATGGAGGATGTGACACTTAATCAAGATTAAGTGATGGACATCCTAATCACAAATTAATTAATTTAATCAGGATTAAAAAAAGGTTATGGAGAATGTGACAAGGAGAGAGAAAAAGGGGAATTAAAAATTGATTTTAATCCAAATGGGTTAAAAGACTAAATTAGATAATTTATCATATTTATTTAATTTAGAGAAGAAAAGGGATAAGGTAAATTATTTAATTTATTTAATTACATACTTTAGGAACCTTAGGCAGAAAATGAAATAATGATTAAATAAATTATTTAATCACTATTAATAAAATAGATGAATAGAGTAGATGATTTTGATTATATGGAAGTGATCAAATTTGGATGTCTACACTTATAAGTACACAACAAACCTAGATGAAGATTTAACCCTAGTACAAAAAGAAAGAAATAATGAAAGAATAGGAGAAAATGAAGATTTAATCTTTCTACATTTTTTTTCTATTATCTCAAATCTTATAGATGATATAAAATCCTCCATATGAAAATATGGTTATATTTACTCATTTAGATAATATTAATAATTATTTTATTACTCTTATTTTTATAAATTTCTTGGATATTATAGTAAAATAAATCAATTCTTACATTAAATTAAAAATTTGCCTATACAAATTCCACAACTAGATATAATTAATTATGCGATTGACTCTATGTTTACCCAACATCCCAACATTTATAAACTAATTTAAGTTATTTATAAAATTAAGGGCTTAAGTTTGACATTATTTGTCTTTATGCATTAGATTCCTAATGAAGATGTCCCTTATAAGGTTCAATGTAATGATGGAAAAGAAATATGAAAAGTATTGAGGTCCTATATTTTATTTTAATGGCATAATAAGATAACCCTCTACTAGCAAATGAAAAATCCTATGTGCTTCATTGTGGAATTATTGAAATTGGCACCCTATGATTTGATAGAAATTAGGATATATGGATTGATCTAAATGGAGCTATATCAAATAATTGTAGATGTATTATAAGTGACATAAAGCCTCAATATCTCATTTATATTAAAATATCGGGATGATGTGGCTATTTTAAGGCCCAAAATTTCATGTGTTAATACAATAAACATATAACACTATTTTTTTTAGAGTTTGTACCAAATACCTTTTCCCAAACACAACTTTTGTTTAAAATACCTCAAGACCTATGAATAAAATTAAAAATGTCCTAGAAAAGATCATCAAGGAAGGTCTTAATGCCATACGTGGCTTCCTTTGCCTATTATATAAAATTCAACTAAAATAGCTTTTAAGAAACAGTTCTACAAAATTAGAGGGGTCCAACCATGTTTTCAATTAATTTAAAACCTATTATTTTAGGTGTTTTTATTTTTCAAATTTATATAAATTTCTTACATTATTTTGAATTAAAATGATAATAGTGCTCCATAAATTACACAAAATTGAATGTTATTAAAATTTTGGTTAAAAAGTAAGAAGGTCATCCTTTAAAGCCATTGAGGAGGGTATTGCTACTACAAGTGGTTTATCCATGAAGGGCTTGAAGTCTCATAAAGAAATTAAATACAAGAGGAAGGAACATATAGATGATTTCCTTGCAAGTATATACATGTTTCTACTTGATTATTTATTTCATCCTAGAAGGAAACTATAAATGTTTTTTATCTTATCACTTTTATCTTATAAATAATCTTAGATGCATGTGACTTGTTAGCTTCCCTTTTCATTTACTCATGTAATTTAAGATATCTATTATTAGAGTTTCACATGGGGAAAAAATTAGCTCCCCTCCACCAAGGGCTTATTTTTTTCTTATACCAATTTGAGAATTTTATTATTTCAATTCTTAATCGTAATCAAAATGTGGTGAAGGGGAAATAAAACCCATCCAATAAGTGTTCCCCAATCCCTTCAAAAGGAAAACTTGTGTATTATCCAAAGGCTATCATTATTAGGATTCTAGCTTCTAGTTCTACTATTTCTAGAATAGTACTAGAGCCTAGATTGATGGCTCCCTTGTCTCTCCTATGTTTTCTTTAAAATGATTAATTCTATTGATAACCACCTAAACATGTGGTGGATCTCAGTGTCAAGAACATAGATAAAAAAAACCCATGGATGAGGATCCCTCTAAGATTGGTTGTTCCACCTCTTCGAATGAGATTAGTAACAAGGTTTATGAGTGTTAAATAGGGGAAACTTGGTTGGGTATATAATGTACTTTAGAGATGGTTGTTGAATGTAAAATTATTTAGACCATGAGAGGGTTGAACAATTTTTAAAGAATTGGAAGACAACTATAATCTATATCACAACATCCTTAAATGGTTCAAATTTTAAATGAAACAATGGTTCAAATTTTAAATGAAACAACGAAAGAAAGAATAAGAAAACTGCATAGCTAGATCAGGGAGGAGTTGTAAGTGTGTGATTAGGTGTAAATCACAAAACACTTCTTAATAAGACATTATATCAAAGATAAATCAAATTGAATCAAATCAAAGCAATAATCAATTGAAAGAAAGCATCATATTGTTCTCTATCTCCCAAGATTTATTAAATCAAAATGGCTCTCAGATCGTGATGCACTATGATTGTTAAAATGACAATTGAAAGAATGAGATGGATACTAAAGCAACGTTATGGAGCTAAATATGAGAATACTAGATGATAAATGAATTAAACTAGCATGAATTGACATGAAACAGATAATTGCAGCTACAGGAGGCAACCATGATATTGAAGCTTGATTGTTGGATATTGGATGCTCGAATGCTTGATGCTTGATGCTTGAATTGGTGCAGAGTAAGAGTGCATAAGTTAGATTATTTGGATCCCCTTTTTCTTGGTTCAATGAGGTTGTATTTATAGAATTCCTAGTTGTAGAAATGGGGAAGGCATTGAGAGGCTTGGATTCAATCTAGAGGATTGAATGGTGAGATATGGAGGAGATTGAGAGAATTTTGGTGATTATCTCTACCCATGGAAACACCAGGCAAGAGAAGATGAAGGATTGATGGAGGAGGATTGAGAGAAGAATTTGGAATTTGTCTCCAATTTGTCTCCAAAACTTCCCGTGAAGTTTCAAAGCATTAATTGTGACATATTTTAGACATAGTTTAGACATAGGATATCTAATTCATTTTTGAGAGAATATAGATGGAATATTCCTTGTGCTTTAATTCAAATATTTTGATTTATTTAAATTAGCAAAAGAGGGATAAATAATTTATAAAATGAACAATAGAAGTTGTTTATTAAATTAAACAGAAGAATAATGGTAATTAATTAATAAAGCGTTTGATCTTTATTTAATTAATGTAAGATTAATGTGATAGAATAAAGTAGGGATTTGATAATTAAATCGAACAAAGTATTTAATTTTGTTTATTTAATTAAGATGAATTTAAATGTGAACTATATAAATAAATATTTCTATTTATTCAATAGTAGAGGAAATTAGGATAATTAATCAAATAATTCATATTTAATTAATCGGATGCTCCAGACCAATTTTAGGTGTATACATTTTGCCCCTCTTCGAAGTGATGTGTTTACGCATTGCTTCGAAGAAAATTTTGCTGCTACTGCTAGGATCGATGATAATAAAAAAATAATTTTGTATGCACCAGACATGCCCCAGACTTTGATTTTCAGATCTTTGATGATAATATGCCCCCTCGGGAGATAAATTAATGATTTGATGATTTTTGGATTTTTATGATTTTCTGATGATTTGATAATGATATGATGAAGAAATAATTTATCTCCCGACAAATGATGAAGAAATCTAGCCCGCAAATGAAATTTAATTAATTTCATGGATAAAATTAATCAAAAGATAATAAAAACACACCAAAAATACCTTTCCAAAAATTATAAATAGTCCAAAAGGTCATTTTCCAAATCATTTGCACTATTTGAGTTTAAAAACCTTTGTGATAAAGACATTTTAGCCAGCTGGAGCAGGATACCTATCCCCTACCACACTCACCATTTCGAGCACGTTCGACGTCATCGATGGCCGGCCACGTATGGACCTCCAGTATGTACCCCTTAACCTCCTCGTAATTCGTGCATTTTTGTTTTTTATGCATTTATAGCTTTAGGCATTTTTTAGTCTGTTTAGCACTTTCAAGCCACACTGTAGTGCTTACACTCTGGTGTAGCGCTTGCGTTAAAAACTCTAGCGCTTCCATAGGGTAATGTAGCGCTTTCGTTGATATAGCGCTTAGGATTTGAAATTTAGCACTTTGATGCCGAATTTTAGTGCTTAGAGACTTCTAACACTTTGGTTTGGTTGATTAGCGCTTTCATGGTCTGTTCTAGCGCTTCTGGTAAAGCGGTGCTTCGATGGACTGTTGTAGCGCTTAGATGCGAAAAAGTAGCGCTTAGGGACTTTAGCACTTCGGATGCCTGTTTTAGCGCTTCAGAGTGCTGAAATAGCGCTTTCAAGATTTAGCGCTTGGATTCCTGATTTGGCGCTTTTGGGATTTAGCGCTTTGCAAGCCTGATTTAGTGCTTTCATGTCAGAATTGAAGATTTTGACTTAGTGAACTCTAATTTTTTCAATTCTGATCATGTCCATTCTTCAGATTGGTATGATTGATAATCCAAATTCTTGATGTGTTGGATTGATGATTTAAATAAGACTAGTTCTCATGATAGGCGAGAAGAAATCCTATTTGTGATGATCCTCATGATAGGCGAGGAAATGATTCAGTATCTGATAAATCTCATGATAGGCGAGATTAGATACTATTTGATGAACCTCATGATAGGTGAGGTTTGTTGATGTTTGCCCATGAATTTTGATCAAAAATTCATACCAGAATTTTGGAATAGACTTGATAGTAGAATGACGTTTGATTTCTTGACATAGTTCACTGATTGTAGATTTTTCATTATGATGATAGGAGGATTTGGGTACTCTCCAAATGCGAGAGAGATTTCCATGGACCACAGACTTGATTCCTCATCTAACACCAGATGAGCTTCAGGTAATAGGTCGATGCGGCTTGACTAGTTTACTTGATATGCCCCAAATTAGGATTAATCGGGGTTTGTTGACTGCTTTGGCTGAGAGGTGGCATAGTGACCACAACACCTTTCACCTACCCACTGGCGAGATGACAGTCACACCTGAGGATGTGTGGCGTATTTTGTGCATTCCATTCATGGGAGAGATCGTAGTATATGATTCCCATGGGACCGGCGGTAGAGATGCTCTTCATAGAATATTTCAAGATCAGGACATTGAGGGTCCAAGTGTTCGACGAAGGAGGATCGCCAATTCCTATGCGACACTGCTAGCAGTGCTAGCTGGATTCATTGGAGGTTTCCTTTGCCCTGATCATAGGTCAAAGGGATTCCTCATTGGCTGGGGTAGGACATTGGAGAGCATGATGGTACACAGTACCCGATATGCATGGGGGATGTGCATGTTGGCATATCTCTATCATGATCTTCACTCAGTTGTGTACCTCGGAGCACGGAGCTTATCAGCAGGGATGGCCCTGTTACAGGTGTGGGCATGGGAGCATTTTTCTATTGCTCAGCCATTTCCAATTGTAGATAGACCACCAGGTAAACCTTATGTGTTCAGATACAGAGGTCGGTTTACATAGGCCTGGATGGGCAAGTTAGAGAACTGGAGGCAGGTCTTTGATGATACAGAGACAGTTACCTGGCGTCTGTACCTCAACTGTGAGTAGTGGGATGAGGATGATGTAGTGTTGGGATTTCTCTGTGATTCCATGTATCTCATCGGCCAGACACCATTTGTGCTAGAGAGATTTCTACTCCGCAGAGTATACAGACAGTATGGCATCGTGTAGTGCATGCCACAGGGGGTAGCCCACTATGGTTATACTCGGAGGGGTACAGCCGAGGCCAAGGTTCTGCATTCTTCTTTCTACAATGATGGGCTTCAGCTATCCATCACTATTCCTTCCAAGGCTTTCGTTCCTATTATAGCCCATGCCATACATCATTTATAGTCCTTTGTTGGTTTCATCCATGGGTAGAGTGGAAGTGGGCCATTCATCTTGGTATAATGAGATGTCTCTCTCATCCACATTTTCTCTACTAAGATCCCCCGAACGGCAAAACCTCGAAGGTTCGGCCCTAATAGTGTGAACAAGTGTTCCAACTAGCTGAGTTGTCCATATGACCTAAGAGATTGTGGTAACTCTCCTAAAATGAATGCATTTCTTTTCATTCTGTAGTCACCACATCCATTGTCTTGATTTATGTTTTTGATCTCAGATATATCTAGGATGGTGGGTGTCTTTGTCACAGAAGTGGAGGCAAGGTCAGTTGGGTCAATATATGAAGTAGATGGGCCTTCATCATTTTTTGGGACTTGAGGGATCTTATGAAACTTGGCTTCCAAGTTTTTGCAGTAGGAAAAAGGTTCTGGATCCCCATATATGGTGACTTCCTCATTCTGGTGTGAGAACTTAATGCATTGATGATAAGTTGAGGCCACTGCTTTCATTCCATGGATCCATGGGCGTCCAAGGAGGATATTATAAGGTAGGTCGAGGTCGAGGACCTGACAGGTGGTCTCCATAGTCGTTGGCCCCACTTGAATTGTAATTTTGATAGTGCCCTAAGACACTCTTTCTTGGTCATCATATGCCCTTATTGTGATGCTCTTGTTCTTATTGATGGAATCCTCGGCGAATCCCAATTTCTTTATAAGCTTTAACGAACAAATATTAAGACCTGCACCTCCATCTACCAGGACTTGTTTGAATTTCTTTTGGTGGATTAGAACTTGGAGGTGGAGTCCACGGTTATGAGATGGCTGTGGAGGGAAATCTTGATCCAAAAATGTAATGAGATTTGGGGTAACGATGTTACCCACCATAGCCTGAAATTGCTCTGTATCAAGGGTGGCAGCGACAGTAGACACAACTAGTGCTTCATCAAGGATCTTCCTATGGGCGGCGGAGATTTTTAGTAGTTCCATGATGGAAATTTGGGCGGGTGTTATTTTTAGTTGGTCAATGACGTTGTAGTCATAGGGAATGGCCTTCGTATTAGAAATGGGGGTCTTAGCAGGTGCCCCAGCGATGGTAACCTTTCCTCCTCATGTGGTGACTCCACAGTCATTGTTGGCTCCCTTGATATTTATGACAGTCACCATTTCGTCAACGCATCCAACTATCTCCTCGTATACTAGATTAGCACTAGCATATTTTTGCTTGCCCTTATTATTCCCTTGGTTATTTCCTTGATTGTTCCCTTGGTTATGGTTCAGCATCGGATTCGTGTATATCTTCAAGTCTTGATTTCTAGTCGACTGCTCGATGTTGATGACCTTATCCTCAGTGAGGTCTTGGATGATGTTTTTGAGTCTCATGCAATTGGCAGTGGTGTGTCCTTTGACTTTGTGAAAGTCACAAAGGAGGTTCTCATTGTACCATGGCGGCTTGGTCTTGGGTTCCGTGTACTGCTCGAAGTTAGAGATTTTGATGAGGTTCTCTTTGACCAATTTTTTCATTATGGACTCAATTTATTCTCCAAGAGCTATGAATTTCTGCTTGGGGGGAAACTTGTTGTGGGGAGGTGGTCCTCCTTTATTTCCCACATTATTGACTTGATTGGTGGAAGATGGTTGTGGCTGTGCCACTACCACATTAGTCTACACATTGTTGCGATTATGATTTTGTGGTTGATGGTAGGATTGCACATTCTGCTTAGGGGCACTGATGACCACTTTAGCATCTACCACGCCGTCATTCGTGATGTTTTTATTCCTCGACTATGTTCGAGGTTTATCATTATAGTTGTTAGACGGGCGGTTGTCCTGCGGCGGGGTGAATGTTGGTGGTGCGCCTCCTCGCGCAGTAAGGGCTCTTTCGATGTTGAGCACCTTTGGGATTAGTTGATCATATGAAGTGATGCATTTCATTTTTAAGTAGAACACCAAGTGTTCATCTAGATTTGCTATGATGGTACAAACTTGTTGTTCCTCCGACATGGTCCATTTGCTCTGGTTGGCCTTGGATCGCCACCTTTGCAAGAATGATGTGAAAAGCTCCCTTATTGCTTGTTTTAATGCTGATAGTTCTTCCAAACTAACATCCGCACCCATATTGAAAGCATAATTCTTAAGGAAAGCTTCAATGATTTCGTTGAATGTTTTAATGCCTGTGGGTAGGCGAGAAAACCATTCCATGGCTAGACCAGTGAGGCTTCGGGGGAATAGCCGCATTAGATACATGTCATCATATGCGACTTCTATGCAATGCACCGAAATTCCCTGATGTGGTTTTTAGGGTTACCCGTTCCATTATACTTGTCAAATTTGGGGATCTCGAATCCCTTTGGAAACGGTATCATGGTGAGGGTTCTATCAAAAGGGTATGGGCACAAGTTGCCTGGTGTTCTCGTGGTTTTTCCTACTTGTACGTCCAACACTTGCTGCGAAAGTAGTTTGATTTGTATTGCGACATCTTTGCTCGGATCGGGAGGTGGGATGAATGTGGTTTGAGGTGTTTGAGGCATTTGATGGGTAGGAAGAGTACTTGTGGGCATTTGCTGGAAGCTCTATTGTGCGTTCAAGGCTTGTTGGTATGCTTGCATTTTTTTCAACAACGCTTGTTGTTGATCTTGTTGTTGTTGTTCCAGTAATGCTTGTTGCTGGTCCATCTATTGTTGTTCCCATGAGGCCTGTTTTTGGTCAATTTTTTGTTGTGCTAACAAGGCTTTCTACTAGTCTAGTTGTTGTTGTGCCAACAAAGCTTGTTGTTGGTCGAGCTACTGTTGTGCCAACAAAGCTTGTTGTTTGGCTTGTTGTTGTGCCTGAAAGTCTTGCAGGGCTTGTTGGTATGCTTGTAGATGGATTGCTTGCATTTGTGTTTGGTATTGTGCTTGGGCTTGAGCTTGGGCTTGATCTATGGCTTGTTTCTATGCTTGCATTGTTGCTTGAGCTTGGGCTTGTGCTTGTGTTGTTGCTTGAGCTTGGGCTTGTGCCTGTGCCTACGCTTGTGCCTACGCTTGCGCTAGGGCTTGTGCTTGTGCCAGGGCTTGTGCTTGAGCTTGAGCTTGTTCTTGTTGCTTGAGTACTCTTTGTTGATTGGCCTTTTGAAGGGTTTAGACTAGGGTGGTAAATAAATTTGTCGTGTTTGCGTTTGGTGGGATTGGTGGTGGAATAGGAATCGTGCCAATTGTTGTGGTGAGTGAAAGGGTTATGGTAGTGGTTGGGACTTGGGTTATTGGACGTGTGGTTGAAATGTTTGGTCCTTGAAAAGGCATGCTTTGGGATATTTGAGGACTAATTGATGTACTTGTGGGAGGGATGTGAATGGTTGTGATTGGTTGTTGTGATGCCATGGAGAAAAAGGGAGAACTTGACGCAATGTTCATGTTGCCTGGATCCAAGAAGCTATTGATGCTTAGGGGAGGTAAACCCACTCCAAGAGGTGATGTGGTTGCGAATGGGGATGGGGATAGAAGTGGTAGGCTACCCTGGAAAGAGAATGGATCCACACCTTCGGTTGTTCTACATAAATCACCTTCTACTTGCGGTAGAGAAGTTGATATGTTTAACTAATATGTTGGTGTGGCACGGAATGAAGATGGACCAACAAGATTATGGAATGTGAGTGGGACATACAGATGCAATGGATTTTTTGGAATGAAATTGTTCGACGTGGTGTTGGTAGCCACCTCTTTGTTGGCCACTAGGCGATGCCTTTGTAATTCTCGAAGCATGGAACTCCCAGTGTTTGTATTTGGTGAGGTTGGTGTGGTGACCAAAGTGGTGTGAGGTACTTCTAGATTGACATTTGATGATGGGGAGGCATTTTTAAGGCGCATGTCCATACTAGCGCTTGTGCCAAGGTCGGGAGGAAATTGGACCCCTCCTCTTGCCAATGTGTTAAGGTATTTAAACATGGCACTAACAACTTGGTGGTTCTCTAGATCTTGAACCATTTTCATCATTTCAGATTGTGTCATCCCCATGTCTTAGTTTGTGATGCTTTCCTCATATCTCTCCTCTTGAGGATTTTGTGATGTGAGAGAAGAGTTACTTGGGGGATTGCTTGATCCCGCAAGGTTTACTTCGAAGGTTAATTGACTCATGTTCATAGAAGTTGATATTTCATTAATATTCTCCATGTTCTTCTTGTATTGAGATCTTGTTTGAATCATACAAATAGGGATCATTTGATCCTAACCTTTTAGGCCCACAAGAGAAGAACTAGGGAAGCTAAGAGATCAAAGATGATGGAAATGGTGATGGGATAAACGGATGAGATGAGCGGATGAAACCTTTTAGAGAACCTTTGAAGGGGTATGCTAAACTATTAGGACTTGGGTTGGTTGTGATAATTTGGCTAGATGCATTAAGCCAAACAAGATTTAAAGTGAAGTTGTATTCCCTAGGAAGTTGCGTTATCCTAGGGGAACTTGCACGATTTGATGAATTAGCTAGTTGTGTTAAGCTAATGTGATTTTTGAACTAGTGAACCATTAGGAAACTATATTATCCTAAAGGTAAATGCGTCCAAGGGATTTGACTATTTTTCCTAGATGTGTTAAGGTAAAATAGGATGATGTTGATTTAGTCCTCTTAGTTTAGCATGAGTGATTTTAAGGTTCTCAAGAAGCTTGATGATGGGATGAAAGTGGTTTCTTTTGATGAAAAGATGGATGGAGATGACTCTTTGATTCCAGACTTGACCCTAGACACAACTCTTTCTACAAGAACTCGGTATTGAAGAACACACTAGACTTCCTTTGGGAGAAAAGCAAACCTCTCAAAAAGTTGGGGATTTTGTTGGAAATAAAATGTATATAATGCAGGGTTATTCCTTGAGGCCTTTTTGTAAAAACTGTATACAAGTCTTTCTCCTACTTCAAGGAGCATCTCAAGGCGTTGTTCACAGATTTTTGGGCTAACTTTCTTGAACTTGGGCTTTCGGATTTTGATCTTGCGGGAAATCATCGAAAACAACACACATGAAGTTCAATTTGTCTCTTTATCTTGGTTTAATGAGATTCTTTTTATCCAAGACACTTGCTTGCTTAGGTTTCAAACTATATATCTAGTGTCCCACTTTCTTTCTCATCCCACAAGGTCCATTATGCAGAAATCAAGGAAAATGGGGCAAGGGTTCCCTATGTTTAACCTTTTTGAAGACAAATGACGATAGAACCTAACACTTAGAAACCTCTAAGGATCAAGTCCCTAGGGAAAGCAAGAGTGTTCAAATTCGTTAAAAGGTATTTGTCTCCTCAAAGGGGTTTGAAATCTTGAGGGCCTTGTGAATGTTTGTTTTCAAATGTTTCAAGAGCCAAGCAATGTATTTCTCCCAAACACTTTTACAATCCTAGGATGATGAGGCAATATCTTGTTGGATTCCCACTTGGATAAATCCAGCTATGCATATCTTATACGAATAGCTAAATGCTTGACCACACTGGCTCCCCTCCATGACACTCACTTATTCAGGTCAGCCAAGCATTAGTACCCATGAATATCTCATGGCACACTTCCGATTTCCACAATAAGACCGCATGTATAACGTGGGGCGGCTTCAAAGGACATGACCTTTTGCACCAACAAGATAGACAAGGTTTTGGCCTTTTTCTAAACAAGGGGTTCTAATTCGGGCATTTCGTTCGTGGGGGATTATCCAACATCGGCGAGAGTCCATTGCTGTCCATCTAGTCAGAATAATTCTCATGATATTGGCCTTTGTTCCAATATCCACACTTATATACCGGTTGGAAGTCGCTTGGCTTTAGTGTGTTCCTAGTTGGGTCATTCCCTTGGGTGAGTACTTTTTCCCACAAGGCAGGCCCTCTAAGATAAACAAAAGTGAGCTAACATATCCCGTCGTTCACAAACCCTTGTTGAAAAAAAAAGGGAGAACCTCCGCAATATATCGTGCTCACACTCACATGTTTTGTTCAATTTTAAGTGCCCAAATTGAAATATGGAGGCAATCTTTTTAACAACCTAATATTACTAAAATGTTTTTGATTCTCAAGATCGCAATGAAGTGCGAGAGAAGCGCATACACATTTTAGATAATATTAACTTGTGAAAAAGATTGCAAAACATAGAAAACATTTGTTTATTTTAACCTCAAAGCAATGATGAATTCTTTTTAAGCACCAAAATGAAGTATGAGTTTACCTTGTTCAATTGTTACCCTTTTTAAACCAAATCTAGTGTGTTTGCCTAAAGTTCTTTTTAGCCCCTTGGCAACTTTTGAAAAACAAAATTTGATTGTTCTTTTTAGAGCCCCAATGAAAATCTAGTATCATAAGATCAAAAGATTTTAACAAGTTATTTGAAGAGTGTTGAAGAACACTTAAGTGTTTAAAAACACTTTGCACAAAATAAGCATGGTATCATGAGAAATTTTGATTGTTCTTTTTAAAGACCAAAGTAAAATTAGTTTTCCTAAGGCCAAAGATTTTTAACAAACTTTCTTAAGAAGTGTTAAAGAACACTTTTAGTGTTTAAAGAACACTTTGGTTTGGTGAACATGATATCATAATGAATTATTCCTTTTCTTTTCTTCTTCTCCAACCTACAAAATAACAAAAAAAATAGAGAGCAATAATACAGCAAACCAAGTCAATGCCAAAAAGTTAAAAACTTAAACGAACAGACTGTTCCCGCGGTGGAGTTTATCAGGTGCGGTGTTGTTTAGTGGGTGTGGTGCTTCTTATGAAATAGGCGGTTCCATACAGCATCGCATGGTCGACTATACATGGTGCTCTACAAAAACAGAGACCATGGATGCGGTAGAGTTTGACACGCAGTGAAGTTTGGAAGCAGTGAAAGTTGGCAAAATTTCAGATTTCAAACGTGGGAAGCAATTGTGGTGCTATATGGTGCCGCGGGTTTCTGGGGGTGTGGTGAAATACAACGTCGCATATGCATCTGCAGTCCAATACAGCGTCGTGTGCTTGATCCATGATGCAGTTTCCTGTATGTGAGCGAAAAACATGATTAAAAATGAGATTGCCCTCCTTCTAGCGCCAAAATGTGAACCCCTAAACCTGCAAGAGCACAAAGACGTCAAACATTGTTAGTGTTAGATCAAAATGCATACAAAGATTTAAAGGATTCCCCATGAAATCCACCTATTTAAGCTAAAGCAAGAACAAAAAGCAAGAAACTTAAACTAAATCCTAATTAAGCCAATAAGTTGATGATCTTATGGGGGAATTGGTGCCAATGATGTGTTGCAATTGGCCCTTTCCCAATTCCTATGATTTCAATGTGGATTGATGAAGAAATGGTCAAATCTCCAAAGAGATTTGAGCATAACCTTGGTGCAAATGTGAAAATGATAAGAGTATATGAAAGAAATGAGCAAAATTAGTTCTCACTTGAAGAGAGTAACTTTGCATATGAGTTGTGGATGAAGATTGAGGAGAAGGGTCTCCAATTTATAGATTTCAATCTTGGAAGAATGAGCAAGATTGATCAATGTGGGATGAAAGATAATCAAATGGCATTGTGCCACTTGTCCACATGTGATTGGATGAGGAATGAGCACATTTTGGCCAAAGTGCCAATAAATGCAATTAGGTGGCATTTCAAATTTGAGAAATGACATGTTGAAGAGGGAAAAGGAAGGAATTTAATGTCACTTGGCTCAAGTTCAAGGACATGTAATAGGCTTTAAATGCCTTGTTGGAAGAACCAAGTCCACTTGGCCTTTTTCAATTGAAAAGAGGAATATTCCCTTTTTGATGCTTTGTGAGGGAAAATAGAAGAATTAATAAATCAAAGTAATTGATTTATTGTGCAACTTGCATTCTCTAGAGGAATTTAGGGATTGAGATTAATTTAATCAAGGATTTGATTAACTTAATGAAGAATTAGGTGATGTGACAATTTAGACTTAAGTTTGTAAATTGATTTAAGTCAACAATTGAGAGGAAATGATTTTATTAAATAAACGATTTGATTTATTTAATCAAGGAGGAATATGTTAGATTAAATCAAATAAGGTTTAATTTATTTAAATTAATAGGAGGACTTTTTAGAGAATTTAATTAAATAAAATGATTTAGTTAATTAAACAGCGATGCAAAGGTTTAATTAAATTACTTGATTAATTTAATCATTGAAAGAGGATGACTTAATTCAATAAATAATGATTTATTAAATTAAGGGATAGAATGTAATGAAATGCTGAGAATGTGATTTAGGAGGAAATGTTGTTAGTGAATCGGGATCAGGTGTGCCAAAATGAATTTGTACTTTTTCCATGTCTACACCATAAATATCAAAAGACATCAATAATGTTAGTTGGTATTTGTACAAGGGATAATTCATTTTTTAAGGCCAGAACCTAGTTAATTATATCCAAAACCCTTCGAAGAATCTGTAATCCCACTTGGGGAGTCCCTCAACACACAAAGAGCACCTAGGAGCCCTTGGAATGCCACAATAGTTGCAAACAAAAACATATTTAATTGAAGAAAACTATCCTTAAAAGTACAAAGATAAATCTTATATAACTTTCTTTTCCCAACTCATGTTGTTGTCATAGTATCTTAAAAATAAATTGTGCTATGTATAGAAAACATGGATGTTAGAAGGCTAATGCTAGGTGTAGTGATGTTCAAGCTAAATATAAATTCAAGTCTTCAAATGAATAGAATCTAAATATACACTGACAAATCTATCTTTTATAATGTAATTATTCAAGGATTCATCAACAATGAATACATTCCCATGTTTTACAGATACTCACCGAATATTGTGTAGTTCTTCAAATTTCATTAATCCAAATAAGGACTGGTGGAAAATAAATCTACCAAAATAAATCATTCTAGGAACTGTCATTAAGTATAATGAATGGTCCAACTATAAATACATCAAAACCAAAATAAAAAAATCATCCTTAATGCTTGCCAGAAGTGATAGCCTCAAAGTAATCAACTTTTCACTTGCATCGTTTAAATTAGAGTTTAGCTAAACAGAAGGTAGCCAACCATGCAGAAGAATCTAGTGCCCCACAACTATACAAGAAGAGCAATTATCTTAACTATTTCAATTTTCTAGTAGAAAGGACAAACACATTTGAATGCTCCATGAAAATAAGAGCATGGTCATTCATTTCTGCTACAGAATCTTCCAATATGATATATATGAAGATAAAACCCTCGACGCGCTATAAAATACAAAATCCATAACAAAAGGCCATTGTTACCAAATAATGCAAGGTGTCATCGGTGTTATGGAACTATGGATGATGGTCTCTCGAATATTTCAGTAATAGAGGAATCTAAAGACTTTGTTCCTAAAGGCACAAATATGAGTGTTTTTTAGTGGCTAAACTGGGCTTGGAACATATTGTTTCCTAGAAAAATCAAGAGAACTTCAAATGCAGAGATAGAAAAGCAAAGACTCAGAATGATCATCTTTTTTGATAGATGTGAAGTAACTGATGAGGCTAGAAGAAATTTTTTTTCAACAACATTGTAGATGCACTCTCGGATTTTGTGGAGATTGAGTCAAACAATAAAGTACATTTAAATGTGATAGCTAACCCAAATCTTGGAATGGTTTATTCAGTAACTTCCCCAATTGTTTTTACCAATTTCATAATTTTCCTATTAAGAAAAATGAGTTTTATAGGAAACTAAACTGCCAAAAACGTAATGCTTACCAGGAAAAAAAGGATTCCCTTACTAGGCTCTTAGGGTTTTTCACCCCAAGGGAACTTAGTGGAAGAATAGATCTCTTTCCTTGCTAGGTAGATATGTTTATGGCATAGGGTCATTCAAAAGGGGGGAGGAATTTGATGATGTTTCTGAACATGTGTGATGTGTGGCTAAAACTTAAAGCAAAATGATTTAATCTAAATGTATGCAATGTAAATAAAGGAAAACTAAGCTAATGCAAACTAATCAACTATATGCCCTAAATGTGCATTTTATGAAAAATGATAGAGAAGGAGAGAAGGTGTACACCTAGAGAAATTTTGTAGCAAATGAATGCCCTCGAAAGATTTTGGAAAATGATGGAAAATGACAGAAGGATACTTACGCCAATAGGGGCAACCTAGTCCTCCAACTGGAAAACTTTCCTGAAACAGGTTTTGAGGAAATGGCTATCCTAAAACATAGAAAACCTTTTATGTGTTTAGAATAGGGACATGGTCTCCAATAGGGGTGATCTAGTCCTCTTGTGGCTTTCTGAGGAATCAAGCTTTGGTTTTGTGGGTCCTGGTTGATGTTTCCCTTTTCTACAACAACCTGTGTCTGGAACTCATGAAATTGACCTACAAATTGTCTTTTGTCCTTCCTAGGGTTTGAGACTTAGAGTTGACTTGAGGAGAATATTGGTACTTCTTGCAATACTTTGTCCTTCACCTAATCTACATCAAAATAATTGAAAACACATGCAAAGACCATAAATTGTTGGGGTTAGGATATAGGGGTTTTCCTATGTCAAACCCCTTTGTAGGTGATTAAACCCAAATGAGTTAAACACAAAGGAAAGAAAGAAGGAATGAAAACACAATAGAAATTCTTACCAAACTTTTGTTGATGGTCTCCAACATGCATGAGCAGCTCCAATGGATGTAACCTAAAAAACATAATGCTTGTATGCTTTCTTGTGATGTCTTGGTTGCTTGAAGATTGGGAACAAGAGAGCTAGGAGAGTAAAAATTAACTAAGAGAGAGTGGTAAAATGGAGATAGAAACCCTAATTTTCCTGAAATGTAACCTAATAGGCCAACCCTAGGGTTTAGGAGGCAAGATTTGTTAGAGTAAAAGGTTATTACTTGATTATTTTAATTAAGTTACCTTTATATTTTCTCTTAAGATTAACTTAGTTTTCATTTTGTAGGCATTTAATAATTATTCTAATTATTAAATGCTCTCCTTTTCAGGTTACACTTTAGGGTTTCTTGATCTCCTTCATAAGGATTGATCTCATTGTAATTAATTCTCTCTCTCATTAATACATCCTCAACTTTCAGAGCACCCTTACTTTTTTGTCTCCATCTCTTCCTTTCTTTGTCAGGTTATTTGCATGCAGGTTATCTTCAAGGTCTCTCAAATTGGCTTTCTGAACTTCTGCATGGTATCAGAGCTCTAGAGTTGCTACTTCTTGTTCGCATTTTGAAGGTTTTTTGGAGCTTCAAGGGTTTGGGGCTTGTCTCTTTTGATCTAGGGTATACCCATTTGATTGGAGATTTTTGAGCCAAAAAAAACCTCTCCATTGAGTCCGTAGCGACCCAAATCCCCAAAAACCATTGTTTATTCGTCCATTTTGGACACAGTTTGTTTTTGAGGAAAACATTTTTTTCCCTAGGGCCGTATAGACCCTAGAGAAAAAGTTTCTATGCGAGAAAATTCAAAAATAAATAAATCACAAAAAAGCACTCATAGCTCATTTGTGTGGCGCCATCGCCGCTCAGCCAAGTGGCCACGAGCTTGGCGGCAACCACCATAGTTCGCAACCAGCTCGTCGTCGGTCCGCCACCATTGGCGCACCACTGACCCACCACTGGTTCTTTGTTGGCTTGTCGCTAGACCACCATGGACCTACTACCAGCCAGAGCACCACGAGAGCACCGCTAGGACGAGCGAATCCACTTGTCGAACCACCAAGGCTCTTTTCTTCAGAAAAATTAGATTTTTTTCATGAAATTGGGTGTAAAATGGTCATACAAGCTCAGATTTTTGAAAACAAAATATCGCCGAAAAGATGATTCGAAGGTGGATCTAGTGGTGCAGGCGTGTTTTTCTGATTTTTCTATTTTGCTTTGTTTTTTGCCAGTCAGAGTAAGATGATGGTTTATGCACTCCGGGAGGCGTAAATTTTGTGTCTGAACTCCATTTTGCACAAATGAATGGGCGTCAAAATGTTGGTTTAGTGCTCTCTACAATGATTAGACTTATTTTCCTAGATTCTTCCCCAAGTATATTTTATTTAGTTTTTTGTGTTTTCATAGTTTTCTTAATTACTTAGACGTTTTGGCACTTGGGAATGTCCTATTTGCATCATTAGGCTCTATTTCATTTGATCTACATGTAGTAAGGTCAGTTTTCTCATAATTTTTCATTTGAAGAGTTACCATGGGTTTTTATTCTCGCCCTTCAATTGTAATTTTGGAACGGGGTAATTATGAGTCATGGGCAAAGGGCATACTTACACATTGTAGGTGGCTTAATATTTTTATTTATTTATATGATAGCGTACCTGAACCAACCACTTCAGAGGGAAAATTTGCTTGAGATATCATTAGAGATCACATAGTAGGACTTATATTGTCTAGTGTTGATAATGACACTGTGTGGGCTATCTCGGATATTTTGTGTCCCCATCCACTTTGGACACGTCTTTGGGAGATCTATGGAGACCCCAATATTTCTTCATTCCCAGAGGATCATGCTTCAGAATGTCTCTTACCCATTTCTTGCAGAGAGAATACACTCTTTGATCATGATACTTTAGAGGAGCTTGAGTATTTAGACACCCTTGCCTATTCCGATGGATTAGAGGCTTGTCTCACAGTTCCTACTCTTCAGACTGAGATCATACATGTATTATCCCTTGTTCTTGATGACATTATTATTTCCACATTGGCCCCTATAGATTTAGTTCAGCGTCATGACCATCTTGGTCATTCATTATCTGCTACATCATGGGATTCTTATCTTGCAAACACATTCTCATTTGTTGAGTCTCACACTAGAGATATTGAGGATTATTTTGAGGACATGCATCTCCTCTACCTTGAGAGTCAGGTTATCAATATATGCCCACCATTATCTGTGCATTCACAGGTTGCATTTCAGGATTCTCCACATCAGTTTGGATTTGGCATCATTTTTTTTCAGTTCAGACAACGAGATTCTTTAGCATCCTATCGTGGCACACATCTTGTGACAGATTGGTTGAGCCCTCTTCATAGGGTTTCTTCGACATCATCCTTTGGATCTATTTCTTCCCATGGGGAGGAATATCATTTGCCACTTTAGGATCTCTTTTTGGATTCTACATCAAACATCTACCATTTTGACAGGAGTTTCTTCATTGTGGGGGGGCCTTCTTCTCTCTTTCTATCTCTCCTATGGAGACCATTTTTTATGTACTTATATGATAGAATTTTTCTATGGGGGGTATCATGTAATCCACCTCCTATCCTTATTTCATTAGTGCATTACATTCCTTTCTTTGCATTCTATTTTGGGGAGGAGTTCTGTTCCCACTAGGTTTTCTCCTTTACCTTGTTTCCTTTAGTTTGCATTGCATTTATAAATGGGTACCTGATCAGGCCTTGTTTTCAGGACCCTTGTTTGTATTCTAGCTGGTAGTTGCATTTATTTCATGCATTTTGTTTGCAGCTACTACCTAAGTTCATCTTAAGGGGGGTGTTAGAGTAAAATATTATTAATTAATTATTTTAATTACATAGCCTTTTATATTTTCTCTTAATATTAACTTAGTTTGCATTTTGTAGGCATTTAATAATTATTCTAATTATTAAATTCTCTGCTTTTTAGGTTAAACTTTAGGGTTTCTTGATCTCTTTCATAAGAATTGATATCATTGTAATTAATTCCCTCTCTGATTAATACATTCTCATCTTTCAACGCACCCTTTCTTTTTTGTCTCCATCTCTCCCTTTCTATGATAGGTTTTTTGCATGTAGGTGATCTTTGGGGTTTGTGAAGTTGGCTTTCTCAACTTCTACAAGATTCCCATTGAATCTTATTTAAAATTTGAGTTTTATGCTTAGAGGGACTAGGTCGCCCAAAGTGGCGACCTAGTCCTCCTAGGAAAACTTTGATGATTGTCAGGAATCAATTTGTGTTTAATAAATTTAATTATATTTGCCTCCCGAAACACTCTTAGGTCAGGACTAATGATGGATTAAAAGGAAAAATTAGCATATAAAAATTGTTGATTGAGGGATGATAAGCCTAGATAAATGTGAAAGTGTAACACAACACTTTACAACACTCTGTCTTAAGGCTTAGGAAGGTGTAAGAAGGTGTTATTTAGGTGAATTATGTTGAAAGGGTCTTAGAAAGGTGAGGAAATGTGTTACAACACTTCTCAACACCTTAGTAAAACACCATTAGGTTATTGATGATTTGCAAGTTTACAAGGCTGAATCAAGGTAAACAAGGCCAAAATCTAGTGGAAAAGGCCAAAATGAGTGAAAAAGTGCAAAGGTATACACTTTTTGGTGACGCGTTTAGCCCCCACTTTAGTGAGAGCATGAACGTTCTTCAAGCTCACACTAAATTAGTTGAACCTTGCATGTTGAGCAAGATCTAATGTACTCATGATCAAGAGGGATGATCAAGCCTGCAAGATCAAGATCCCATGGAAAACTAAGCATAAATGTAAAAGATCACACAAGGAGTGATGTGAAAGGGTGTTCCAAAAGCTAAATCAAGTTTTGACTGTTTGTCTAGCTAGTTGTGGATCAGATCTAGGTTTTTTGTCTGAAAGAGAAGGAGAGGGTACTCACTCTAGGCTAACAGGAATTTCGGTTGTCCATCAAGTGAGAATGCCAAAAGCTGGTGAGATAAGAATACACTCATTTGTTATATATTGAGACACACAAATGTGGCTACATGGAAAGTCATGCCACTAATTGGGCTTCCCACTCAAACATACCAAAGTTATACTCCCTGACAAATTTGATAAGGCCCCACAAGGATAGGGGTGTGGTTCATGAGACAAGAAAAGACATGGATTCTTAGAACCCATGAACAAGTGGAAGTTGGCACCACAGACATGCAAGTTGTGTTATGCAAGGTGGCCATGTATGCAGAAAGGGGGTGCAAATGAAAAATGAAAAAGTAAAAAGAAGCGCAAAAGAAATGAAAAATGAAAGTGTTCGAAGGAGTCTTTTTTAGTTCATTTGAGGTCTTTTTGATGTGAGGAACATTGTGTGTAATGTTTCCAAAAGAGGACTAATCAAAGTATAGAAGAGTCACAACATAGGGGGTGCAATGCATCACATTAGGAAACTAAGAGGAATGTAATATACTGAGATAAGTCACACTTATGAAAGAAATTATACCAAATGTTATCCGTGAAGTAAGAAAATGCATCAAGTGAAGTGACAAGGCTACACTAGGAAGCATAGGAAAAAGGAAAAAAACAAATTCATATGCAAAAATAAAATAGTGCCAATGTACGCCCCCACTTTAAAGGAATTTCTACACACTTTTCTATGGGAAAGTGCTTTAAATTAGAGAAAGGAAAAATTAAAGAGGTACATGAGAGCCTACTTGAAAATCCCAATGTCAAATGATAGGTGTCCAAGAAGGGCTACGTCATTTAAAGGAAAAGAGAAAAATAAAAAAGGGGATTTCCCCCAACATGAAAAACCACAAACACACAAGGGATCTATGAATTTGGGGTCAATATGTTCGTTGCTGCAATGTTTGTTTCAGAGACTGCAAAAATATCATCATTCCCCCAAATACATTGAACTGGAAGAAGGGCACAAAGTGAGTGAAAATGAATGAAAATAAAGAATCATTTTGGGTCAGCATGGAAGAGACATAAGGTGTCTCAAATCTTTGCATCATCCCCAAAAGGACCTTAAAAAGAAGAAGAAAAGGACAAATGGAAAAAAGCCTTATTTTTTAGTCAAAATGAAGGAGACATTGCAGTCTCAATGCCTTGCATCATCCTCAAATGAAATGAAAAAGACAAAAGAGAAAGGGAAAGAGGTTCATCTGGGTCAACATGAAGGAGACATGGTGGTCTCAATGCCTTCATCATCCCCAAATGAAAGGAAAAAAGGAAATAAAAAGAAAACAAGGTTCATTTGGGTCAACATGAAGGAGACATTGCGGTCTCAATGACTTGCATCATCCCCAAATGAAAGGAAAAAAAAATGCGAGAAACATGAAAGGAAAAAGGTGGTTTCCTTTTGGGTCAACATGAAGGAGACTTGGCGGTCACAATGCCTTGCATCATCCCCAAAAGGAAGGTAACAAAAAAAGGTGAAAGGTGAAATACAAAGCAAATGTACGACATATAGAAGAAGTGAGATACATATAGAAGAATATCATGAAACATCAAACAAGACTAGGAATACATGACAAACAAAAAAAAAACAAAACGAAAAAGAAAAAGAAACATGACTAGCTAGGCAAGTGCACGACACTTGTCAAGCAAGTCATCGGCCTCCCAATCTTTCTCAGTGTAAAACTCGGGAGGGCGACTAGTGAGAGGAACGACATCGATTTCCAAACTAGCGTCAAGATCGATGCTTGTCCGAAGAGAATTCTCATGAATGCTCATGGAAGAGGAAAATAGTGAATTCAAGGTATCACTACAACAAATCCCTCTGATTAGCTCTATTTTTTACTTCCACCCACTGTTTTAATGTATTTTTCTCTTTTTTTTTGAAAATATTGGCGCTATTTATTGAGCTAGCACCATTTTCGGCTTTTTTGTGCAGATCAAAATAAGTAGGCGCTAAATGTGGTGCTAATTAGTGCTAGATTTAGCATCGTATTTAGTGCCTAATTTAGTGTTGGATTTAGCATTGGGTTTAGCACTGAATTTAGTGTCAGATTGAGTACCTCTATACCGCTTGGTGATTATGAGAGAGGTGCAGTAGCACAGTTACGACCATACCATAGGAGTCTTCTACCTATCAAGCGGTAGTGCAGTTAGCACCATACCGCAGGAGCCTCTCAGTCTGCTAGCGGTAGTGTGGTGTATATCGCCATAGTGTGGGAGCCTTCTAGATATCGAGCAGTAGTGTGGTATACTGCCATCTCGCAAGATCATTTTGGTTGTCTAGCGAAAGTGCGGTGTATGGTGAATGAGTGCGGATTTGGTTGACTACTGAGGTTTATCTCAATAATAATATGAATGGTTTGGAAGAAATGCAAGAGGTAGATCTATTTTAATTAAAAAAAATCTTAGGGTGCAAGGAATCTAATGTAATATCACAATCACACATTTTTTTTAAATTATAATAATTTAATGATTAAATTATATATTTAATTCATATTCATTCTAGTTTTATTTAAATAAATTATTTTTTATATTTATTTTAAAATTGAATTTAATAATTGTTAAAGATATTTTTCATATTTTGATTTTATATAAAATAACATCAATCATTTTTAGTTATTAATTGAACATACAAATTAATAAATTTAATAGATAATAGTAATTTTTTATTATAAAATATATGTATTTTTTTTCTAAATTTGTTTGAAAATTTGATTAAACATATTTGAGTTTTTCCACATTAATATTTTTGCCGCCATGATGAGTTAGAACAAAATACCCAATCCCTAATTTTCAACTCTCATTTTCACTTGGTTTTTTCAAGCTCCCTTGCCCTGCACATGCTGCCATCATGTTAGAGTTTGAAACCTTGAGCTTTCTGAAGGAGTCTCTGTCAATTTTCTCACTACTTTTGAGAGTTTTCTTCACAAAATTTTTATTGAGGCTGAATCAGGTAACTATTTCATAGTTCATCATTTGTTTCCACTTATCTGAATGTATTTTCAAAGATATTCTTTCTTGGATTCTCATACATTTTTCTCTTTCTTTACTCTGTCAAAGCCTTTATTTTCCTAAGGTTGACATCAAAGCACTTCTGGAGCTCACATTTCTTCAAAAAGTGAGAAGTTGAGTAAGCTTCTATGTGCCATTTCTTTGTATTTTACCTCTTTTTTCTATCAAAACAAGTTCTATTTGGACTCAATAAATACAAATGAATGGGTGTTTTTTTTCTACCATACATCCTTATTTTGAAACCTTTCTATCTTGGCTCAGCTTCTCTAGACTTAGCTCACTAGAAAAAGAAATGAAAAAAATCATACTCTTTATATTTGGTTAGATAAAATGATGGAAGTTTTTTTTATTTCTGCATTTTTTTCTCTTACTTGGTGATAGCTTCGCCATGACCTCTCTAGAATATTTTTTCTATTTCCAAAAAGAATAGAGTGTAAACTTTTCTTTATTATATTTTTTATCCTCCTTCATGGCTTCATGATTATGGCTGCAAGCTCTATTCAATGGAATTTTGGGTTGCTCTTTGATCTAGGGTTTTTTGAAAACTCGTGAATCATTTTACTTGGCAACTTTGAAAGAAAAGAGGTATGTATTTGACCGCCATGATGAACTACGGTTTGAGCATTCTCCATGCATTTTTCAGTTAATTCCTCCTGCAACTAGATGGTAAGTTTCTTCTTGAGGGTAAGTGCACCAATCTGTGACCCAATTTTGGCTATTAAGATGCAACTTTTTTTCTAAAATCACAAAAATCTGATTTGCACGAGAGAATGAAGATAGTTATGCTCAAAATTTCAAGATGCAGAAAGAAAAAAATTTGAAGTGCTCTGAGTCTAGCTTCTAAGCTACTTTTGTTTTTGGAAATTAATGAATATTAAGGGTCTCAAAAGCTGGTCATGTTTTTATCAAAAAAAATAGCATAGTGCCTGGGGGCTCCCCCTTTTTTGATTGACTATTTTTTAGAATTTCAAAAATCCCAATGGTGAAATATTAGCTAACACCATGTAGTTTATCCTTGTTCTTTCAGATAATTTTTTTAATGAATATATAATATTTAATTAATTTTCAAAGTGGACACATCTTGAAAAGCTGAAATTTGAGCGTGCTCCGACCTAATTTTTTTGCAAACTAATCAAAAATTGATTCTTTTTTTTTCATCATGTGTAGAATGGAGTCTAGTTTCAAATAATATAATTTTTTTCATGTTTCGATGAAGGGGTAAAAATCTTTCCTAAAACTAGCAAATTTTGGTTTTTGACCAAAAACAAAGGCATTTAATATAGAAGCCATGGATCAAAACCTTAACTAAATCAAAATGAAAAAATAATTATATATTTAGATAGCTAAGAGAGAGATTAACACTATCATGGATTTTTTATAAACTTGCATTGAAATACGTGCAAATGATATGGGGAGCACAAACGATAATATGATAAAATTTAACAAATCTTGTTAATTAACATGTCCAAAGTAGGCCATTTGGCAAATGCCACATTTGGTGCTCACCAAATGGTCTTCTTTGCATAGAACTAGAATTTCCCCTCTTTGGTGAACAACTTTGATAATGCTTAGATTGCATAGTTTATGATCACAAAAGGATATTCGAGGTTTTACATTTCATACCTTCTCTAACTCATTACTATAACTGGATAACTCTTTATCCCTCTGAAGTATCTATATCTCATGTCTCACTCCCTCCCACGTGACCTAGACTACTCTCTCAGTCGAATCCCCTCTCTCAGGTCTCTTTCCCTCCCACATAGGTACCTAAATAAATCTATCTCACTCCAACCCCCTTTCTCACTCTCCCTCTCTCTCTCTCCATCTTTGGTCTTTTTATCTCTCTCACTCCATCTCCCACTCTTATGTTGTTATCTTTCTCTCTTTCTCTCTCTCTCTCAAGTCTCTCCCTCCTACACCCTCTCCCTCTCTTAGGTCTGTCACTCACTCACTCCCTCTATCTCTCTCCCATTCCCTCCCTCTCTCTCACTCACTCTATCTCTCTCACTCTCTCTCTCACTCTCTCTTGGGTATCTCCATCCCCCCTCTCTCTCTCACACACAGACTCCCTCTCTCTCTCTCCCACTCCCTCTCTCTCACTCTCTCCCACTCCCTCTCTCTCACTCTCTCACACTCTGTCTCTCTCCCTCTCTCTTAGGTCTCTCCTCCACCCCT